>CM034703.1:55988402-56001992 GCA_020142125.1 Phrynosoma platyrhinos | reverse complement strand
ATCCAGTTTTTGTTTGGGATTTGTGTGGATTAACCAGCAGACTTGCCCCGTGTGATAACGTCCTATGAGTTGTTGACCAAACACTCAATATGATGGGCTGGGATCCCGTAAGGCACAGTGTAGCATAATAGTTCAACTTGTGGAACTACTCTATAGCTAGCCATTCAACACCCTCCCCAGACTTAGTGATGCACTGATACAGCATCCCTCCAGCCATTCCATGACTGATTGAAAACAGGGAGGATCAGATAAATGTCTGGCTATGCATCTGTAGACAGACACAGAATGATTCATTACATCATTTGCTGAGCTCCACCAGAGTCCTCTGGAAGTTTCAGTGGAAGATGTAATGATTTTGCACCTGGCTACTGCAAAATAACAGGATGCTTGCCCAATTCTATTCCCTGCGTGTTGTCTACCAGTCCCAGAATGGCTGTGGGGAGTTGCAGTTGCTCAAAGGTAAGTCAAGGGAGTTTTATTAGTCATTGTGAAGGGAGAAAGGGAATACCAACCTCTGCAATGTCCCCCAAAAAGATGAAAGTGTAAGGTAGATTTATACCTGCATATGCTACTAATAGGATGCCAGCCATGGTATGGCATATGTCAATCAGTTCAACAGTAAGTATCATTCTAGATCAACTGTGGAATACTGTTAATAATCAAAGGCAAATGATTGAAATTATATGTCATTAATTGTCAGACTGCTTTTATTGTGTATCTTCAAGTTGTTTCTGACTTATGAAGACCTTAAAATGAACCTATCACAAGGTTTTCTAGGCAAGATTTGCTTAGAGTTGGGTTGCCTTTGCTTTCTTCTGAGGCTTAGAGAGTGTGACTTGCCCAAGGTCACCAGTGGGTTTCCATGGCTGAGTGGGGATTTGAACCTTTGTCTCTAGAATTATAATCTATCATGCTAGCTTGACATCAGATAATTCAGTGAATATCTGTACAGTTGGCCCTCATTATTCATGGGAAATCTGTTCTGGACCCCCTCCCCATGGATATCCAAATCCACAGATGCTCACACCCGCATTGTCCCCAATGGCAGCATGTGCACACAGCCATGCAAAGAGGACCTTCTCTGCGACCGCTCCCAGACTGTGGAATGGCCTGCCGGACGAGATCCGTCTTATTACCACTCTTGCTGCTTTTAAAAAAGAAGTAAAGATGGATCTCTTCCAGCAGGCCTTCCCGGAATAACTTCCGTCTCGAGGGGAGATGAGTTCTTATTTTCGTCCCTATGGTTGCCGATATATTGTTATTGTTTTATTGTTTTATTGTTTTATTGTATTGTGTATTTTAAGTCCTTAAAGTTTAATTCTGTTTTAAGGGGATGGGAGGATTGGATTGTGGAATGAGGGAATGTTTTAATTCTGTTTGTTTTAATATGCTGTAACCCACCCTGATTGCCGCGCAGAGGGGCGGGCTATAAATAAAAATTTATTATTATTATTATTGTTGTTGTTGTTGTTGTTGTTGTTGTTGTTATTATTATTATTATTAGGGACAGTCCCCATTGTCCTGTGGCAGTGTGTGCACATGCCACACCCACCATTGGAAACAGTAGAAACTAATGGCTGCATGCATGCAATGCCATGGGACAACAGGCGCTGTCCCTAACAGTGTCGCAGTTGTGTGCACATTGCCATTGGGGACAACAATGGGTTTGCCACAGATGCTTGGATCCACGGATGGCAAGCCCACGGATACTGAGGGTTGACTGTATATTGAGAATATCTGTAGTAAGCAATCAACATTAACATTCAGAGAGGAAATTCTAAGGATAATATTTGAGTCCAGTTCATTTCAGTGGGGTGTAGCAAAATTTCCCATATCATATGCATGCCAACATTTTGTTATGTAGAAAATGTCAGCACAGGGAGTAATTTAGGGGGGTTGCAGACTGCCAGAAATAGTGCAAATTGAGTCCACTTTTAGGGTTAGGGTTAAGGTTAGGGAATCATGGGGACTGTAGTTTATTGTGGCACCAGAGCTTTCTGACAGAGAAGGCTCAATGTCCCAGAAAAAAACCATTTCCATGATTCCCTAGCACTAACCCTAACCCTAAAAGTGGACTCAATTTGCACTATTTCTGGCAGTCTGCAACCCCCTTTAGTTTCGCTACTCCTTAATGATCACTTCCTGTGTAGAGGCGCTTATTTTACATAAGCAAAAGTTGAAGCTATTCATTACTGGCCAACACCATGATCCTAGAAACAAGTCCTGTCCTTCCTGGACTTGTCAGGATACTACAGATGGATTGTGCCTCATTACAGCCATCTAGCAGCCCCTCTTACTGATCTACAGGTTCAAAGAAACCTAAGACGGTAAAGTGGAATGTCAAGAAGCATTTGAGGCACTGAACAAGCCAAAATGTCTGACCCAGTCCTAATGGCACCAGATTTTGACAAGCCATTCATAGTGGCTACTGATGCTTCAGATAGAGGCATAGGAGCAGTCTTCGTGCAAGAAGGCATAGATGGATTTTTGCATCTGGTATCATTTCTCAGAGAAACTGTCTGTGAGAGAGTCCAACTTGTCCATATTGGAAAAAGAGTGCTATGCCATTGTATATGCACTGGACAAGCTAAGGCTGTATGTTTGGGGATGCCAGTTCACTCTCCAGAGAGACCATGTCACCCTCAGATGGCTCCACACTTTCCAAAGAGCAAACAAGAAACTGCTTCACTGTAGCTTATTCCTTCAAGACTTTGACTTTGTCATTCAACATGTGCCTGGAAGTTCTAACATAGTAGCTGACTGTCTCTCATGCAGAGGGCTGGTGGAAACCTAGAAAAGGGGAGAGGGAACTGCACCCATGCTGACAATCAAGAACTGAATGTACTGATTTACGTTGCATTCCTAATGTGTGGCATTCTAGTTAACTTGTAATACTGTCTGTTACATGTCTGTTTAACCTTTTCCTTCATAGGTCACAAGATGACATTAAGCCTGTGGTTACAGCTTCCAGATGTTCTCAGACCAAACGGAGTTGGGGGGGAATGTAATGTTACATATTTGTCTACTTTCTTCCTTTTTTCCAGGATAAAACCCCCAGCAAGTTTGGTTCCAACTTCCAGTTCTTCCCAAACCATCTGAGATTTGGGGGGCATGTGATGAAAAGGTCCTACATTCATCTGAGGACTTCAAAGGGTTAAAGATTGGAGGAGGTCCATGCTAATAAGTATTGACATCATATTCTAATAAGGTTTACATCACAGCTGACCAGTTGATGTAATGCCATCTGACCAATCAGTGGGCAGAGCTGGGAACTTTGAGGTGTTTCCAAACAAAAAGTTTTTAAAGGACTTTCTCACCATGCACTTTTGAATCTTCCCTTTGTTCATTTTGGGGAGCCAGACCCCCCAGGATGCTGGTCAAGCTGGAAAATGGGCCCAGGCTCCCAGCATCCAGAAACATTAAAGACTACAAAGCCCACCTGAGCTTGTAAATAAGGTTTAGGATTATGTGTTAGCTAGTCACGAGTAGGCCTTTTGTTTATTTTCTTGGCTTGGCTGAAATGACTGAATTCTGTAACTATATTTCTGTGCCTACAAGACAAGGGATATTGTATGAGTGATATCTCCTTTGCTCTAGAATCTATAGTTAGAACAAAACTGTTCTTTAAAAAATACCTTGCTCTTCTTTTTACAGTTCTTCTATACACACCTTGACTCAGTCAGAGGACCTGCCTAAGGTTGGCAAGGAGAAAAGAAACTCTATAAATCCCTACCAAAGTCCTGATGTGTTGCTAGGAGGGAGAATCAGGTAATTCATCAGGTGGTGGCAGCTTAACTAGACAGTCTCAAGGGGTCCCATTCAGCTCAACAGGAGTAGGAAAGGGGATCCAGGAGACTGGGGGCAGGGGGCGGGGGGCAGGGGGGGCTAAGGATCTTTCTTCTGTGTGCAAAGGGCCAAAACAGAGTTGCTGTGTTTGGCTGTTGAGCCCAGAGATCATCACACGTGCCTTCAGGATTATGTTAAATTACATGCTTTACGCACACAGTGACAGCTCTCTAACTCTTTAAAATACCTTTTTATAAGCTTTTAATGGCCTCTCGTCCTTCTGTCAGCTCAATGAACTGTGCAAAGAGGCATCATTGTGCTACAACTGATATCTTAATTTGTGCTAAAGAAATGGAAACCAAAATGAATTGGCTTATGTTCTGCACTTCTTCTGTCTATACATCACTACAGAACTTGATGCATAATAGCAGTGCCGTGGCTCAATTCCATGGAAATCTGGGATTTGTAGTTTTGTGAGCTATGTAGCCTCTCCCAGGGTGCTCTGGTGTGACAACAAACTACAAAAACCAGAATTCCATAGCACTGACCAATAGCAATTAAAGCAGTGTCAAACTGCATTAATTCTGCAGTGCAGATGCAACCATAATCATGTTAATCTGGAATATCAATATGCTAAGGGATCTTGTAGCACCTTTGAGACTGACTGTGAAAAAAGTTGTAGCATAAGCTTTCGTAGACTTGCATCTGAGGTTTTGTGGAAGAGAACTATGGCAACTCTAACTGAAAGAAACTTCTTTCGTACACCATTCTGGGACAGGACAGAGAGAGGCCAAATGGAGAGCTGCATGGGAAACAAGCTGTGTCTGTCCAGACTGAGACACAAGAGACCTAGCATGGCTCCTCCATCTTTGCCTCACCCTGGAACAGAGCAAACGGACCCTGTCCTTCCCTTTCCCTTGCTCCCTCCCCTCTTTGGGCACCAAAATACTTGCCATGCCCACCTTTTCCCAGAAACTGCTCAGCTCCTCCCTTCAAGGAGCCCAAGGAGGAAAGCTTCTTTAGGTATGAAAGACACTGGCTGGTTACAAGGCAAAAGGGAAGGGCATAAGGGCCAGGCATGTGCTATTCTTCCCTTTTGCTTTGGCTAGCTAGCTCAAGCCAGCTAGCCAAAGCAGAAGGGAAGGGGGGCAGGCATGCACTCTTTTTTCCCTTTTCCCTTGGCTAGCTAGCTCAAGCCAGCTAGCCAAAGCAGAAGGGAAGGGAAGGGAAGGGAAGGGAAGGGAAGGGAAGGGAAGGGAAGGGAAGGGAAGGGAAGGGAAGGGAAGGGAAGGGAAGGAGGCAGGGTCTTCCTCCATTCCCCCCTTGCATTGGATACTGTCAATGTTCTGGCAACTCTTGGGGTTTCCTGTTCCTTCCCCCCCTCCTTTTATTCCCCTCTCCCTTCCTTTGCCAGGAAAAGCCTGGAGGAGGAGGAGGACAGCTGCAGGGACGTTTCTTGGTATGGGTTCTCCAGGCAGTCATGCAGCCCTTCTTTCCTCAGGTGGAAATCCTACTCAGCTTGCCTGCCTTCACCAGGCACCCCATTTGGACAACATTGTTCCTTCCATATTTTCCCTATTTCATTTTCCCAAACCACTCCAAGTCTCATCTTCCTTCCCCCAAATACAAACTTATGGGGCTCCAAGTCCTTTTTGGAACTTGGGCTCGCTAGCAGCAATTGTTTTTGTACTGCTGCGCATGCGCAAACAAGTCACAGCCATTTTGGCAAACAAAATGGTGACCGCAGCATGAGGCGGGAGCGGTGGCAGGAATGTGCGTGGCAGCGGCAGGGGCTGCTCGCATGTGGGGGGCTGCGTGCACGCACTCCACCATTTCCCCCCCCACCCAGCCCGGCGAAGACCTGGGGACCAGCGACTGGCCCCAGGTATGTGTAGGTTGACAACCCCTGGCATAAGACTATAGGATCATATCTTGTAGATGTTGTTGTAGAATTACAGCAATAGGAAAAATTACAGTTCCAGTTCAAAAGAACACATTGCAAATATATAAACAAAGTGAACAAAGGAAGATCTGGCCCTTCCCATACTCCACCTTCTGGGTGTTAACCTTATGATGATTGGATGATCTGCTGTAACCCAGCCTCTAGCTGTGTGTCATCCCCCATGTGACCTAGTTCTCATGAGCTCATATGTTTATCTGTTAACTATCTGTTCTCAGGCTCAAAGTGTTTTTTATTATTCTGTACTGTGGGCACATGTTTTGGCTTCAAACCACCTGCTAGCCGAGTCCTCTTTGTTTTTCATGAGACATTGTTCCCATAAGAAACTTTCACACACACATATCTACATTTCCATTTTGACTATATATCCCATCCATATTCCAACAGGGTTGTCACCCAAGAGGAAAGGGGGTGGTAGCCTGAAAAAGTTTGGGGACCACTGCTTTGGAGACTATGACATGGAGCAAATCCCTTCAGGAAAAGAGATTCCACCTAAACATTAGGAAGAACTTCCTGATGTTAAGAGTTGTTTGACAGTGGAATACACTGCCTTGGAGTGTGGTGGAATCTCCTTCTTTGGAGGGTTTTAAGCAGGGGCTGATGACAATCTGTCCAGAGTGCTTTGACTGTGTATTCCTGCATGGCAGGGAGTTGGATTGGATGGCCCGTCTGGTGTCTTCCAACTCTATAGTTCTATGATTGTATCCTCTCTTGAGCAACAGAAAACACAACTACAAGCTTGTTCAATCTGCAACCTGCTACATGAAGGCCAGATATTTGAACATTATTTCACCTCTCATTCTTGTTTACCCCAGGCCAAACTCATAAGTCTTGGTTTCCAGACCCTTATATCTTGGTCACTCCCTTCTAGACCTGTAATGCTTTGTCAATACTATATTTAAACTGTGATGAACAGAACTAGACATGGGATTCCAGAGGTGGCCTGACCAAAGCAAAACAGAATGGTAATATTACTGTTCTGTTCAGGCAGCCTAAGGGCCTCTGCAGACCAGTCCAAAGGGCAGGCCTGGAGGCAGAGATGGGGAGGGGCTGCACACACAAGCCATACCAACCCCAGCCCAATGACATCCTGACTCCATGCACCAATACGCATGGCACGTGGCATCAGGATGTCCTCCTGGTGCAGTGTCCTGATGCACTGCGTCAGAAGGGGCAAGAAAGAGCCGTGCACCGGCCCTTTTGCCACCCCTGAAAGGAGCAGCATTTTGCCACTCTTTTCGGGGCGGCCTAGAGCCGCCCATCTGCAGCCCTCTTAACATTGATCTGACTTTATTTTAAAAATCACCTCATCACATTCATGTTAACCTAGCTATCTACCAAGCCCCCTAAATGCTTTTCATATGTTTTGTTGTCTAACCAGATGTCACCCACCCCATAATTCTGCATTTCATTTCTCTAGTCTAAATGAAGTACTGTGCGCCCTTAGTATCTACTAGGTTTGGTTCCAGGATTCCCCTCCTGTGGATACAAACATCATGGATGCTGAATTCCCATTATATACAATGGGGATATTCCATCTTAAGCAGCAAGGAGAGCTGGGAAAAGACTTCACCCAATCCCCTCCCAGCCATGTGAGTCCACCTCAGCCCCCCTGACTTAATAATAATAATAATAATAATAATAATAATAATTTTTATTTATAGCCTGCCCCTCTGCAGAGCAATCGGGGCAGGTTACAACATATTAAAACATCTCTCATCCCATAATCCCACCCTCCCATCCCCTTAAAACAGAATTAAACTAGAAAAGAGTTAAAATGCAACAATAGAATACAACAATAGACAAACAGTAAAACAAGGAATTGGAATAATAAAATCAAAATAAAAACTCATCTCCCCACAGACGACAGTTATTCCGGGAAGGCCTGCCGGAAGAGGTCCATCTTCCAGAGAGAGAAGAGGAGAAACAGCTGGGAGGAAGAGGAAGGGAAAAGCCAGCCATGTGAGTCCATCTCAGCCCCAGCACAGACCATCTCAGCCTCCTCCTCCTCCTCCTTTCAGAGGAAGGACAGGAGAAAAGGGAGAGGACAGGCAGGGAAAATCAAACAAGGGACAGAAGACAGATGAGAGACTAAAATAAAAAAAGGACATGAGTGGGGAAGGGGAAAGGAGGGAGGAGGGGGGAAGGGAAAACGACATTGTCATGGCCAGCCAGGCTGAGGACATGGAAGACTCAGAGGATGAGGAGGCTGAGCCAGGTCCTAGCTATGCTCTGCCAGTTCCAGTGGAGTTGGCTGAGCCTGGACCTGGCTCTGTTGTACCCACTGAAGCACAGCCTCTGCCTCAGCAGCCTAGCCTCCCCTCAGCAGAAAGCCTTCCCCCAGCAGAGGTTCCAGGCCTCTAACTGTCCTGGCTCAGTGCTAAGGAATCATGGGAACTGTAGTTTATTGTGGCACCAGAGCTCTCTGGCAGAGAAGGCTCAATGTCCCAGAAAAGAAAATACAATTCCCATGATTCGCTAGCACTGAGCTAGGACAGTTAAAGTGGCCTCAAGCTGCACTATTTCTGGTAGTCTGCAAAGGCTCTTAGAGTTAAGTGAGGAACATCCTCACAGATTCAGGATTATACAGAATAAAATATACAGAGAAACCTTGAAATACAAACAGAATACTCAGAAAGTGATCCATAGACAATTGGTTGTCCCCCTAAAATATAGAACTAAGATATTAGAATTGGCCCATGCAAGTTTATTCAGAGGTCATTTAGAAATAAAGAGAACTACCCCAAGGGTATTTCTCAATTTCTATTGGACAAAGATGGGAAAAGATATTAAACACTTTTGTAAGTCTTGTGAAACTTGCCAGAAAATGGGCACAGGCAAAGACAAAACTAGAGGTAGGCTCCGTCCCACACCAGTGATATCACAGCCATTTCAGAGAGTAGAGGTGGACATAATAGGACTGTTACCACAAGTGACTCAAAAAGGAAACAGATATATACTTGCTATAGTAGATTATGCTATCATGTATCTAGAAGCAGTAGCTTCACAAAACAGAAACAACTACCCTAGCAAATGCTTTAGTAAATGTTTTTTGTAGATTAGGATTCCTGAGTGAAATAGTTTCAGATTTAGGGAGCTCTTTCACTTCCAAGATAATGCAGGAACTTTGGAAAGTATGTGGAATCAAACATTTGACTACAACAGCTTATCACCCAGAAAGTAGTGGGCTTGTGGAGAGATTTAATGGAATTTTGGTCAGAAAGATCAAGACATATATAGCTGAAAATAAAAATGATTAGGACAGCAAGCTTCAGCATTTGTTGTTTGCTTACTGAAAAGTACCACAAGAAAGCTTTCATTTTAGTCCATTTGAACCAATGTTTGGGTCGCAAGGTGAGAGGACCTTTAGTATGAGTGGAAAAATCTGGATGGAAAAGACCCTGAAGATGTAGTGACCTATATACAGAATTTGATGACATCTTTAAGAGAAGCATTATGATGTGCAGGAGAAAATTTAAAGTCAGCTCAAAGTAAACAAAAGACTTGGTATGATAAAAAAAGGTTAAGGTTAACGCTCCATCTACTTTCCAACAATTAGTAGATAAGATATTGGTTGATTTAAAACAGGGGTAGGCAACCTTTTCCCTTTAAGGGCTGAAGAACTTCAGCTCCCAGAATCCCAGGTGGCTTTCATACTAAGAAAAGATGTTGCAAAAGCAATCAGAGGATACAATGCAAAATCAGACTGAATCATCTCAATAAGGCTCCACAGGAAACCTATGAATATCACCATAATTCAAGTATATGCACCAACCACTGAGGCAGAAGAAGAAGAAATTGATAGATTTTACAAAGGAATAAAGGAATAAACTGACAACACACCAACACAGGATGCCAAGCTGATCATTGGAGATTGGAACACAAAGGTTGGAAGTAAAGAAGAATCAAAAACAGTAGGCAGATTTGGATTAGGCAAAAGGAGTAAAGCAGGTGAGTGTCTGATAGATTTTTGTGAAGCCAACAACCTATTCATTGAAAACACATTTTTCATACAGCCAGAAAAAAAGGTTATACATGGACATCACCAGATGGTCAATAGAAAAACCAAATAAATTACATAATTGGAAGTAAAAGATGACAAAGTTCCAAACTGGTGGCCAAAACTAGACCAAGTGCTGATTGTGGCACAGATCATGAACTACTCATTTCAAAAATATAAGTAAAACTCAAGAAGAGAAGAAAACTAGTCATCATACCAAAATATGATTTAAACAACATTTACACAGAATTCATTGACGATATAAGGAACAGATTTGCAGTACTAAGTATAATAGATTATGAACTGGAAGGGCTTTGGTCTGAAGCCAGGGACATAATAAAAGAAGAACATATAAAGACACTTCTAATAGACAAAAGGAAAGTGAAGAAACCATGGATAATAGATAAAATGCTACAAGCAATAATTGAAAGAAGAGAAACAAACAAAAAGGAGATAGGAATAAACTAAGAAACATGAATGCAACAGTACAATGGCTAGTGCGCAAAGATAAGGAAAATTACTACAATGAAAAATGTAGAGAAATAGAAGAGAACAACAAAAAGGGAAGAATGAGAGACCTATTCCACGAGATTCAAGAAATCAAGAGAAAGTTCAAACCAAGGATCAGGATGCTCTGCGACAATAAAAATAACATAATTCAAGACCAGGAAGGAATAAAAAGACATTGGATGTAATACACAGAAAAACTATACAAAAGAGATGACAAAATAAAGGACACATGGAATGAAGAGCCTTATGAAGACAAACCTCAAATTTTAAAAACTGGGGTGGAAGCTGCAATAAAAGAAATGGCAAAAAACAAGACTCCAGAAAGAGATGATATACCAATAGAACTATTGCAATCCACACTGACAGAGTCAACTCTTTTGTTAACCAATATATGTTAACAGATATGGAAAACAAAATGATGGTCAATAGATTGGAAGCAATCAATATGCATCGCCATCCACAAAAAAAGGAGACACAAGAGACTACAGCAAGTATGTAACCATAGCACTAATCTCCCATGCAAGCAAAATTATGCTCAAAATACTGCAACATAGACTCCAACCACGCATGGAGAGAGAAATCCCAGAGGTCCAAGCAGGATTCAGGAAAGGAAGAGGCACCAGGTTTTGCAAATATACATTGCAAATATACGATGGCTAATGGAGCATAGCAGGGAGTTCCAAAAGAAAATCAGCATGTGCTTTATAGACTATAACAAAGCTTTTGACTGCATAGATCATGAAAGGCTATGGAACACCCTTAAAGGCATGGGAGTGCCAACACATCTGATAGTCCTGATGAGGAATCTGTACTCAGGACAAAAGGCTACTGTCAGAACAGAACATGGAGAAACAGAATGGTTCCCAATTGGCAAAGGAGTCAGACAAGGCTGCATCCTATCACCCTACTTATTCAACCTGTACGCAGAACATATTGTAAGGAAAGCAGGTTGGACATGGAAGAGGGAGGAGTGAAAATAAGAGGAAAAAATATCAACAATCTGAAATATGCTGACACCACCATAATACTAGCAGAAAACCTCACAGACCTGGAACAACTACTAAGGAAGATCAAGGAGGAAAGTGCAAAGGCAGGTTTGCTGTTGAAAAATAAACAAAAATAATGACCACAGAGAACTTACACACATTCAAACTAGACAATGAGGAAATAGAAATAGAAAAAGAGTTATCATATCTAGGGTCAAATATTGATTAGAATGGGGACTGCAACCAAGAAATCAGGAGAAGATTAAGAATGGGGAGGGCAGCTATGAAAGAACTAGAAAAGATCCTAAAATGCAAACACATACAACTCAGCACAAAAGCCAGAATCCATCATACGAGCCATCATATTCTCTATTACCATGTATGGATGTGAGAGCTGGACAGTCAAGAATGAAGTTAGGAGGTTGCGTTACACAGAGGGACAGGATAAAAATTAGTAGTAGTGGTAGTAGTAGTAGTATATCAACGCATTTGAGATGTGGTGCTGGAGAAGAGTGCTGAGGATTCCATAGACAGCCGAAAGGACAAACAAATGGGTCCAAGAACAAATCAAGCCAGAGATATTCCTAGACACAAAGATGACAAGACATAGGAGCTATGCAGACAGGCAGCTCTGGGCCGCCCCTGCTAACGATGGATCACGGCTGCGGCAACCCCATGTCGTGGCCTCAATCCTTCCTTTTGCCACCCCTAAAAGAGGCAGCAAAAGGTCACCCTAAGAGCCAGAGCCGTGGCTCTTCCACACCCTTATGGCACAACATGTCTGCACACTGCACCGGGAGGATGCAGTGCAGTGGGGCATGCAGCATGATGTCAGCCCACCCCAACTCCACCCCCAGGCTGGCCCTTGTGGCTGGTATGTACAGGCCCTAAGTGTACCTTACTCATTCCTCCCTGTTGAAATTTATCTGTGCAGCATCAGGACAGCGTCGGGGTGGGCTTGGGGCAGCTGGCATGCAGCTGCCCCACTCCAACTCCACCCCCAGGCCAGCCCTTTAAGCCGGTCTGCACTCCTTTTTGGAGCAGCAAAAAGCTGCCCTTACCACCACTGTCATGACTTTTCTGCGCTCCTTTGATGCAGTGTATCGACATGCTTCACCAAGGGAGTGACCTGACACCATGTGCCGTGTGGTGGGGCACATGCACTGGGGCATGATGGTGGTGTCGGGGCAGAGTTGGGGTGGCTGGCGTGCAGTCACCCCACTCCAACTCCACCCCCAGGCTGGCCCTTGTGGCTGGTATATACAGGCCCTAAGTGCACCTTACTCATTTCTCCCTGTTGAAATTCATCCATTTATTATTTTTTATTTTTGTCCCATCTTTCATATCTGTATCAAAGATTTTGAGGAGGTTGGAGTATATATATCTCTAGATGTTGTCAGACTCCCAGCATTCCTTACTATTGGCTATGCTGTCTAGGGCTGCTGGCACTTGTAGTCCAGGAGGGTCATACTTTCTAAAATCAACTAGCAAGAGAAGTATAGGAAATCCACACAGGTAAGCATTGTCTACCATATTTTCTTAAGCATAAGAAACAGTTCACATACTACCTTTCCCATTTTCATGCATTCCCACAGGCCACTAATACTTTGACCAAGCATTCCACACAGCCACCATGAGAACTATAACCTGCTAGACAGGATACAAATATTTCAAACAAAAAAAAAATCTACTGTTATAAATTGTTTGCAATGATTGATAGCTATATTGGTACGGCTTGTAAGACTATTTATTGCCTTGCTATTACAGCCCTATAAAAATAATCAGACCTTTGTTATAAAAGCTATGGAATAAAACAGTGCACAGTGGAAGACACCCATGAGTTGCACGTGACCTGTATGCATGAGCATGAAATATAAGCAAAATGGTTTCCTTCAACCTGTTTCTTTTGCATTTCTGAAGTCTAATGCATTAGCATTACTTATAGTGCAACAATATGTTTGTGATGTGACAATAATCTCTATAAGCCAATTCAAAAGTTAAAATAAAAAGAGGGTTGCTGAATCAGAAGGGATTTATGATTCTGAATGCAAAGCAGAAGCTTGTGGACCTTACCCAGTTAGATAAGTAGTATTCCTGTTTTTCAGACTGAGAAGCAACAATTGAATGATAATGGATGGTATGATGATAATGGGCAAATAGATAATAAACCATGTATGTACAGAGAAGAACACATTCTTCAAGAATCAGGCCCATCCATCTCATGCAATGTCACATGTAGACAATCTCTGACCTTGATGGAGAAAAACCTTGGAAGTGACATGATGAATATAACATATTTTTAATGCTGTTTGAAAACACTGAAATTCTGGACCATGCCAACAACTATC
>CM034703.1:55889280-55915036 GCA_020142125.1 Phrynosoma platyrhinos | reverse complement strand
ACAAACTGTTATTGCGTATTGATATGGAATTTCATATATTTGCCTTTGGCAACCTAGCAAATTGCTAACTAAAATACTACTTTGAAATGCATTCAGTCTGTGGGAAAGCACTAAATGTGTGTGAGACATCAGTTTACCATACAGCTGCAGGTCCACAGTTTTTAAGTCGTATGGTAAGGTCTAGATGGGTTAAAGTTGAGGAATTGTGATTGAGATGTGAAAATTCTAATATTCTTTGGAACAGCTTGCTCAGTTGCTTAGCAGTTAACTGCATAAGGTCATTCCATTCTGTACTTTGGTTCTAAATATGCCAATAAATATGAAAGTATTTGTCCAAAACATCTTCAAAGCTCCTAATTCCCCAACATATCCCTTGAAAGATTTATGATGAGAGCCTTAAGGCCTAAGCAGACTGCCAGAAATAGTGCACATTAAATTGAGGCACTGCCCTGGCTCAGTGCTAGGGAATCATGAGAATTGTATTTTTTTCTGAGACATTGAGCCTTCTCTGTCAGAGAGCTCTGGTGCCACAATAAATTACAGTTCCCATGATTCCCTAGCACTGAGCCAGGGCAGTGCCTCAATTTAATGTGCACTATTTCTGGCAGTCTGCTTAGGCCCTTAGCCTGCAGACATAAGTGCTACTGGAAAGATCAGGAACCAATGCTAGTCCAACAAATCTCTTTTCTTTTCTTTCTTCTTTTATTCTTTTGAGATTATTTTTTAAATTAATGTTTAACACAAACAACCTAATTTACAGTCAAAATAATATCCAATCAAAGATAAAGGGGAGAGGGGAGGAAAAGGAAAAGAAAGCGGGGAGAAAGTGTGAGAAAGAAAAAAAGACATACAACTATGTAATACAGAGTGGAGCTCTGACCTATCTCCCTGACTGTCATGAAAAGAAGAAAAAAAATAAAAAAAATATTCTGCCTTTATAGATCCAAGTAAATAATCATACTAACATTAATAGTAGCCATAGCTACAGATTATTGAACTGTTAGATTTCTTATTGCTCAAAAAGTCCATAAATGATGTCTGAGTTGGGCAAACTCAGCAACCTTAATAATCCATTCTTCTGTTGTCGGTACTAGAGTCCATTTCCAAGTTTGAGCAAATATATTCTTCTAGCTGTTGTCAAAATGTGAAGAAGTGATCCATATTTACTATCCAGTTCTTTATCCATAATGGCCAACAGAAACATTTTTGGTAACTTTACAAAATCTAGTTTTATTTTTATCATTTACATACATTTTAAGACTGGTAACTTTTTGGCTTTATTCTAAAAACATTTGTGGCATTCTGAAAAACAATATAGTTTCTAGAGTTTGGCTGTAAATGTCTCCAGCTGTGTATTAATCCAAAGTACTCTATATTTTAAAAAAAGTTCTAGGTAGTCTCAATTGGTCTTCCTTAATACCTTTACTGGAACATTTATCTTTATTTGGATAAACCACCCCAATCCAATTACCGTGCAAATAAGATTTAGTAAGTTTAGTTCAAATGCCTTTCTTAACACATTTTCATAAAACATTGATTTCTCATTATTGGGAACAAGTACCAATTACATGCATTATTTTACCATTCCAGTTGATATCCACAATTACAGTAAATATATGTCCTATCCATCTTCAAAAATTAATTTATATTGTAATGATTGATTTATATAAAAGTCAACTCCATTTGCTTTGTTCTTGTTTGCAAACATAAAATGTAGGCCCATATTTTTATTCTGCAAAAGTCTACAGTCACTTTTTCTTATACAAATCTCTTGAAAGCAACTAATTTCATATGTGGGATTAAAAAAAAAAAGCAACGTCCATTTTTTTCCCTCTGGTGTGAGTTGAGTCCATTTATGTTCCAAGAAATTATTTTCAGATTCATTTCAGTTGTTTTATTAAAATATCTTATTTTCTTATTATTATTTCCTAACAAGTTCTTAACCATTTAAATGTCTCCTTCAAGGCCTCTTCCTTCAAAATTTTGAACAAAGAAACTATTGTACATTTCTTACCTGCATAAGTGGTTATCAAACCTACTGGAACTATCTAAGAAGTGGTATTTAACACCTCCACCAAAAAATATACTCTTATGTTTTTTCAGTATTCTTTCAGGAGTTTCTTTAAATATGATTATTTAATTCTTATTTATTTTAAGCCTTTCCTTAAAGAGTGCTATCAGTATTTCACCTCTGATGCTTTTATGTGTGAAACAAATTATCATCTCTTGGAAGTTTTTTCTTCTGTGCATAAGCAGAGTTTTGCCTATATATTGCTTTTATCTCCTTGTCAAATTCTACACAAGAATTATTTGTAAGGTTCACCATAACATTAAGACTGTCTGTTTTAAGTTATTTGGCTATTCTGGAGCATCTCATAATCTAATCTGTGTTTCCTTTGATTTTAACTGTCATAATAATTTTATCCTGTGCCTTTTCCAAATTTTGCCATAGATGCCCAATCCCTTCAAAATATCAAAGATCTGTTCATGTTTGTGTGCAGCTGTTGTGAAGTTATGAACTGACACTGGTCTCTTTGAACTGTTTTTCAGCACACTCTTTAAAATTTACTTGCCTGGTAATCTTTAATGAGTCCATTTTCTTCTCTAAATTCCCACTACTTTCTGATACAAATCTAAAATCCAGTTAGACAATTTTTGTCTTAGCCAGCTCTGTACATTTTTGTAGAGGTTATGTTTATCATGTGTAGCAAATCAATCTCTGTTTAAATTCAGGCATCAGAGGCCGTATTTATTTATTTTTTCTAAAATATGGTTTTCATATAGACCTTTTAATTGTTTAAATCTTGGTGACACTGATTCTCTAGATTTGAATAAACACGTATTAGAAAGTAGTGGGAATTTAGAGGCGAAATTTGTTTCCATTCCAAATTGCCACTTAATTACATCTTCAGTTTTTGAGTGCTCTGCTGTCAGTCTGTCCCATCTTTTTCATGTTCCAATAACCTTTCAGCACAGGATAGCTCCCTAGCCCACTGCTGAGTTGAGAAGTTATCTGGGAGATTGTATTTCTGTTCTTGTGGAATCCTTCTCTTCCTGTACAGCTACAAACAACATGTAAATTCTACTACTAACAGTCAACTGTTTTGTCCACAGTGAATACAGTTTTCTGGAATTTCTGAATTTTATGAAGTGAGGGTTTTTTTTAGAAATTGATTGTTTTCCAGGAAAAAAATAATACTGGAAAATTTTTTGCCCCACACCACAGTTCCTACTCATGACTTATGTAAGTCCCAGTGATTTCAGTGGGTGTACTCTAGGAAGGTCCGAGATTGGTTTTAGGTCAGGGGCGAGACTCATGTGGCCCTCCAGATGCCAAACTGCAGTGTCCAATATTCTTCACCATTGTATATGCTAGCTGTGGTTACTGGGACTTGCAGTCCAACAGCAGCCATATAAGATTCTTGCCCCTGGTTTAATTGTTGCCTTTTTTACACTATATAACATTTATACTTACCTTGTTTTTGCAGCCAGTCAGACGATTCTGGTTCAGCATCAGGTTCTGGATCTGGTTCAAGTTCTGGAAGCAGTAGCGATGGAAGTAGCAGTCAGTCAGGAAGCAGTGATTCAGACTCTGGTTCAGAGTCTGGCAGTCAATCAGATTCAGAGTCTGACACATCTAAGGAGAAGAAAGTGCAAGCAAAACCTCCAAAGGTTGATGGAGCTGAGGTAAAATGAGTTCTTATATGTAGTTGACTTCATTATAAATCAATATTGTTTTCAGTAAACATCTGCCTAAATATTCCAAGGATTTTGTAGATAGGCATTGGTAATGCAGATGAAGCTGCACTCTAAAGATGCCAAATTTTCACCTCTAGAAGGAATCCCTAGTATATATTTTTAGTGGAGGCTGATTGGGGTTATCACTTTCTGGAAAAAAAATTAAAAAACAGGAAAATGGAGTGGGTGGAGGAAGTCAGGGAAATTGGCCATAGAGAAGTTTTGATTAAAATGTACTTATGCAGTCCTGCAAGGAGACAGTTTGCCCTTGTGCCTTTTGAATAGCAAGTGAAATACAAGTGTAATGTGAGGATGCTCAGAACCTGTTCCACAATTCCAGGTAATTTATACATTCACTATCATCCCCATGATGAGCATCGCATTGTAGGAATGGTTTTCCTCAGCAAAGACTGAGAAATGGAGGGAAACGTGGATGGAGCCAAGATATTTCTAGAGGAAAACCTATTTGAGTTTGCAAGGGACCTAGGACTGGAACCAGAAGGACAGTGACCATAAAGACACAGTCAGCAAAACACTGGAATAGTTTAAAAACAAGAACCTGAATGTCTCAGAATGGTTCAGCCAAAGCCAATACATCAGTCCAGTTGAGCATCTGTGGCAAGAGTTGAAAGCTGTATTTCACCAATAGGAAGGAAAAGAAATAAGTTAATTTTAAGTCTTTTTTTTTTTTTTGGTAAAACAGGAGTTTTTATATAGCTTAGCATAAAAAAATTTCTTTATGTTTACAAAAGAAAAGTACAGCATGTAGTCTTGTGTGTTTGTTCGTTTTACAATATTGTTGGAGGATAAGGCAAAATAGAACTATTGGCAGCTGTTTGGGACCCAAAGAAATTGATTCAGGATGATACTCCAAGTCAGTCTGGGAATGATTTAGAGCACCCACAAGTAACCTGCAAAATAAAACTGAACATACATCTACTGCCATACTTACCTCACATACCATGTTTAAGGTAAAGCATAAGAGATCTGAACTCTTCTTACAACAACCCTCAACTCTGTGTATGGCAAACAGCTTTATGCCTTGGGGCCATGTTTCGAAAGGAATGATAGGAGATGGAGATTTTGATGCCTGCCATGTCCAGAGCAGAGTGTGAGAAGCTTATATTGAGGTTACTATCTAGTTTCCAAAATAAAATATATTTCATTACTTTTGTAGTTTAAAACCATTTACGCTAATCTTTTTTAGCATAATTTATTATAACTTGGGGTTATTTTTGAATAGTGATCGGGGAAATTGGTAGAAGTTGGTTCACAAAAGTCAGGGAAATGGAAAATATAATTTTGGTGACAACCCTTTCATAAACCATATCCTATGGTAAGGGCCTTTACAGACTGCTAGAAATAGTGCAGCTTGAGGCAACTTTAACTATCGTGGCTCAGTGCTAAAGAATCATGGGAACTGTAGTTTATTGTGGTACCAGAGCTCTTTGACACAGAAGGCTCAATGTCCCAGAAAAAATACAGTTCCCTAGCACTGAGCCAGGACAATTAAAGTGGCCTCAAACTGCACTATTTCTGGCAGTCTGTAAAGGCCCTAAGGCATCAGTGACCAATTTAGATGGACCATGGCAGGAGATTTAGAGAATCTGAAAGATTTCTGAATACACTGGACAATATTCTGGCCAATATGTGTGGTGTCTCAGCTGAGTCTCAAGTCTTATTGCAGAATGATAAGCCTTCTCCTTTGCATCCACTCTGATGTTGCGGATCTAATCTGGCTTTCCAGTCTATTGATGAGCTTTGAAAAATGAATAAATAAAATGGTGGAGAATGACTATGGTTGAGGCTGACCATTATCATGACTGCAACCAAGCACAATAAGAGTGCTTATTTGTGACTACTTTTTGTTGCTGCATACTTTTTGCCACCAATCTATTTTCAAGAAGCGAGCCACCTATTCAGTTGCAGACCTACTTGAAGGATGCTGAGTATCTTGACAGATTTTAATCTGGATTCAGGAATTGAAGCCACTAGGATTGAAATGGCTTATTGAATGTTGTTTTTCAGCAAGCTATTGGTTAATTTGACTTTCACAGTTGTTTCTTTGTTTTATAAACTGTACTTTTTGCTGGATTGTTGTGACCTGCTCCAAGATCCCATGATGAAAGGGGACATTGAATTTTTAAATAAATGTGGCTTTGAAATCTAGGCTTGCTTTAGGTCTTCCAATGTAGAGTCTTCATGCCACTACAAACTGTTTAAGACAGTTTTTGCAAAATGCTAGACCAAAATTTTTCAGGACTGAAATTGAAGGATTCCTTATCAGTTGTGAATGGAAGGAAGGTAAACGTATATCATTCTCTCTGTGTGTGTTTACTTTGGAGAAGTTATTAGGACAGCATTCTAACAACGTAGGGCAAATTACTGTTTGTGAAATTACTACTTATGTGTTTATTAAATTGTTTTGTATGGCTACATAATATTTTTATTTCAATTCTATTCTAGTTTTGGAAATCAAACCCAAGTATTCTGGCTGTACAGAGATCTGCAATGCTTAGGAAGCAGCAGCAGCAACAGTCAAAAGCAGCATCCTCAAACAGTGGCTCAGAAGAGGTGAATAATTCACTATGCATGAATATTTTGCATATAGTCACTGGATTTCTTTTTGTTTTTACTAGCCTAGACAAAATAAATAAATAAATAAATGGAGTTAAATTCTCTCCAGATACCTCAAATCAGTTATCTATTGGCCACCTATTTTCCTTTTGGGGATCACTATAGTCTCTTATAAGACTGCACAGTTTATTTGTTAGTAGCCACAAGATTGTAATTTGCTTTCTGTATCTCTTTGCATGAAACAGGAATGTGAAACAGAAATTAATTGTGGATCAAACTTCTCATCTCACAGAAACCTAAGATCTGCATACACAAGTTTAGCACCCCAAATTCTTACTCATTGCAGTGAGAGAGCAAGCTTTCAGTGGCTACCTTTTAAAATACCCCTTGCATTGTGAACATAATATGGCATTGTTTCTCACATTGCCTGTTAAAATACTTTCAACTTCATCAAAATTATCCAGTAACATCCAAAATCCACCAAACAGTGATAGCTTTATTGGGCCAACCAAAATGTACAGTGCACATGTTTGAAGCTTTTGAAGTTCCACTGGCTTCTTCATCAGGCAAGGTCTCATACAGGAGGGGAGAAAATTGGAAGAAGTTAGTCATGCATTTTGTTGTTGTTCTTAGGTCAGATGGTATGGAGGGTTATTCATGCAGTCTGGCCCTTCCTTATTCTTACCATGTGGGTACTGAGCAGTTCTCAAAGTCCAGGAAATTTAACTTCAATTTGCAACACAAAAAGATACTTCCTTTGCAATCCAATATGTCTCCATCCTTTGTGAAGCCACAGGTCCCTTTGTTAGGCAAAGAGCACTGAATTTCTCAAGATGCCTTCATGCTGTTGCATTGGGAAAACTGTTCATTATCCATTGTATACATGTATTAGTTTTCCTGATGCAAAAGCATAAATCTTGCAGCATGCATATTGTGCATTTTGGTTTGCCCAATAAAGCTATTGCTGTTTGGTGGATTTTGGATGTTATTTCACTTTGCTATATGGCCAGCACAGCTACCCTGGATATGTTTTTTTTCCCTATCCTGGATATGATTTCAAAATTATCAAGTTCTCTTTATTTTTTATTATTTTTTTATTAGAAGTATACAGAAATAGTAATTTGTTTATATTATACATTAAGGCTGAAATTCTTTACATATCTGGGAATAAGTGTAATTGAAGTTAATAAGACTTGTTTCTGAGTGAGACATGCATATGGTTTCTGTGTTTACTTGAATATAACTTCAGTGTCTTCTAAGAATGTCTTCAAAATTTTACATTGCAAATGCAAAAGATTTGATTATAACAAATTGCCAGTGATTTCTAGAACAGTTATGGGAAACCCTTATTTTGTCAGATTCAGATTTCCATAATGACTGACCATTAGCCATTCTAGCCAGCATACAGTTCCCTAACCTTGTTCTAGGACAGTTTCATGTTACAAAATGTAACTATTGACCTTTCATCTTAAGTAAACAGTTGTTTCTAGCATGTGGTATAGATATTTCAAGTTGATTCTTTGACTGCTTTTTAGGTTTTTTCAAAACTCATTTTGATGAATGGGATATACTTTTTCAAATCTACAGTGAAGATTGCATTTTACATATCTGTTGTCATTTCCTACAGTTATATCTATTTGTGATGTAATTAGTATATTCTTAATAATTTCAGATCAAAACTTTAGGGTATTGCTTTTCCTTTATTACAAATACCATTTAATAAATGAGGGTAAACTTTGATGCTGAAATTATAAATAAGCCTATTTGTTCACATCCAGACAGACCTTATGTTTTGCCATTGTATGCAGGATTCATCAAGTAGTGAAGATTCTGCAGATGACTCATCCAGTGAAATCAAGAGAAAGAAACATAAAGAGTAAGTTATTAGTCATTACAGATTTCAAAATAATTTTTTTTATTTTGTATCATAGATTTTATTTTCCGTCTGTAATACCTGCTAACGCAATTGCAATAGTATTAAAAATATAATTGACTAAAAACTATTCCTTTTCAGAAAATTAAAATATCAAGAATAATTCATTGTTACTTTTTTCTGTGCAGGATTCCAGGAATGTTAAGGACTAAATCTAATGTTAGGCATAGGTAGAGTAGATTCATTGAAGTGAATAGGGCTTATTAATCCACCTAACTTAGGGGCTATGCAGACGGGCGGCTCTGGGCTGCCCCTGCAAGCGGTGGATGGGGGTCAGGGCAACCGCATGCCACGGGCCTGATCCTCCCTTTTGCCACCCCTAAAAGAGCAGCAAAATGCTGCTCCTTTTAGGGGGAGGGGGCAAAAGGCTGCCCTAAGAGCCGGCACTGTGGCTCTTCCGTGCCCTTTCGGCACAGCATGTAGATGCTGGGAGGGCATCCTGACACCGTGCGTATGGGCATGTGGCATCAGGATGGTGTTGGGCTGGGGTTAGGGCAGCTGGCGTGCAACGCCCCTTAGTTCCCTTGGCCTTTAACGAGTCTACTCAGAGTTGAAATGACATTGAAATTGGCTTCATAAATTTAGGCTGGCTTTGGCAGATAGCTAAAATTCTCACTTCAGAGGATTTCACCACCCGTGTTTGGAGAACTGTAGGATAATGTATCTTATACTATATTGTGTGCACTAAGAACATTTCAGAAATGCATCAGAAAATAAGTGTTATCTCCTCCCAAGCTTGAAACTAAGAAGAAGGGAAGTGGATGTCTACACCAGTGATTCCCAAACTTTGGTCCTCCCAGAGTCCCAGACAGTACATCTGAAGTACCAAAAGTTTGGGAATCACTGGTCTACACAATTACATTGCACTCTTGAATGCTTGGGAGTGCTTCTGATTTGCACTGCAAAAATCTGATCTGTGAATCTGCTGCAGTAAAGATGACACATGCTGTAGTGGAAATGATTAATGTACAAAATGCTAACTTCAGTAATTTAGTTAGTAGTAGATTTTAATTGCATTCAGATTATCCCTGATAATGCTTCTGGGCCTTAGACTTAGCTAAAATATCTCATAATATTTATTTGTTTATACAAAAAATGCCAGCTCATTTCAGTAAAGCTATATTCTGTAAGTGAAACTGGATATTTTAGAAAATATTGCTTCTTTTACTTTAAACTTTTGACTAATCTCACTGTTGTTCCAGGCTGTTGTTTTTAAAATGTGTTGGGAAATTGAATTTCACTTCTTTTAAAACATGATACTGGAATGTCTTAACTGTGTCTGTCAGTAAGATTATTCTTATTTCATTGATCTAAATTTATACATACAAATATTTCTTCTTACAATTTGATTTTATGTAGTGAAGATTGGCAGATGTCTGGATCAGGATCTGTCTCTGGAACTGCTTCAGATTCTGATTTGGAAGAAAGCCGAGATAAAAGTAGTTGTGAGGAAAGTGAATCTGACTATGAGCCAAAAATAAAAGTTAAAAGCAGGAAGCCTCCAAGCAGGTATGTGACAATTCAGAATATATAATGTATTTTCATCTAAAATAAAATATGAATGCTAGGTGAACTTCCTTCTATATGGTTGGGGCTTGTTTTTAGAATGTGAAAGACTTGGCTGAATATGTATTTTCCAGTTTGAACATAGACCCCTATTTTTTATTTTTTTTATTTTTGCTCCATTGTGAATAGGAGCTGGCTCAAGCATTTAGACTGCTTTAAGTCAAAATATATTAGCTGATTCGCTGAAACATCCAATTAATTAATTAATACCAAATTTGTCTTGCCCTCTGATTGTTAACTTCTGGTGTGGTTAATTTTATGGGGTACGAATGACCCTTATGTATAATTTTGACTGTAGTGTGGGGATATGGGGGAAATTGTATTTGTGGGATACAAAGGGCCTTTACAGATCCACCTTTTGGGGCGGGACAGAGACACCCCTGGGAAAAGTGGATTGGGGCCGTGGCAATCGCATACCGAGGCCCCGATCCTCCCTTTTGCTGCTCCCAAAAGAGTGGCAAAATGCCGCTCATTTTAGGTGCAGAAAAAGGCCGCCCTAAAAGCCAGCGCCGTGGCTCTTCCACGTCCTTTTGGTACACCATGTGTACACACTGCGCCAGGAGGGCGTCCTGATACCACGCGCCATGTGTACGGATGCACAGCGTCAGGATGGCGTTGGGGCGGCTGGCATGCAGCTGCCCTGCCCCAACTCTACCCCCAGGCTGGCCCTTTAGGCAGTCTGCAATGCCCCAAATACAAGTAGTGTGCTGTTGTGGTTACTTGGTACCAGTATGAGCAATTGTCCCATCTGAGCTAAGTGTTATAAAAGAGTTACTATTTTTGGTGGACTGTGCAAGAATTATGAAGCAGCATCTGAGCTTAGAAAAAGTCCATACATTAACACCAGCTAGAGATTTCTGTACATGATTTATTTCTTACTTATTCTGACATATTTTCTTGGAAGTGTTTTGAATGTTCCTTTTTATTATTACTTAATGTTTAAGAATAAAACAGAAAAGTGGGAAGAAAATTGGAGGACTAAAAAAAAGACAACTTGAATCATCGTCATCATCATCAGATGATGATGATTATGATAAAAGAGGATCTCGCCGTCAGGCAACCGTAAATGTTAGTTACAAAGAAGCAGAAGAAGCAAAGACAGACTCCGACGATCTACTGGAAGTCTGTGGAGAAGATGTCCCACAACCTGAAGAAGATGAATTTGAAACTATTGAAAAATTTATGGATAGCCGGATTGGACGAAAAGGAGGTGACCTTAATTTAGATTTGTAAAATCTCTCTCATTGATTAATTATTTTGTGTGAAATTCCTGAAAAAAATATGTTATGAAGTAACTGATATTTTAACAATCTTATTGATCAATGCTTCCCTATTTTGAGTGTGTCTGTGTGACCAAATTAAAAAGTTATTTTTTTACTATGTTTATCATTTAGTACTCTTACTTTGTATATATTATATTATTTGTATATTTGATGTGAACTTTAAAAAAATTAAATTTTAATCTTAATTTTCCACTAAATACATAGTGCTCAAGGAAAGTAAAATAAATTAAAAATAATATATCAATTTAAATAAAAAAATAATGATTATCAAAACATATCCCTTATCCCCTTTATTATTCATTTTGAGCTTTGAAGTATTAATGAATAAAATTCGAACAGATGCTAGGATACAAGGGACTAAAATTAAAAGAGTGGAGTTTAAAGTCAAAGCTTTTGCAGACGACCTGATGGTCTCACTTTCGAATCCATGTGAAGGGATTGTTTCGCTACTTGATACAATTGGGGAATTCAGTAGGCTGACAGATTTAAGAATTAATCAAGAAAAAACAGTAATGGTAACACTGAATTTATTAAAGGAGGAAAAGGGACTATTAGAAGAAGAAACTAATTTTCAAAAGGCGAAAATGGTAAAATACTTGGGTATTAACTTTACTACAAAAAATTCTGAATTATTTAAAAACAACTATGAAAAAAAATGGGCTGAAATTAAAAAGGACCTGATCAGATGGAAAAAAATAAAATTATCCTGGATAGGCAAAATAGCCACAGTTAAAATGAATATTTTACCAAAAATGATATTTCTTTTTCAAAATATTCCGATTATGATAAACGATTCTTCCTTTCTTAAGTGGAATAGAGATATTTCTGACTTTATATGGGATGGCAAAAAACCAAGAGTGAAGATGAAATTTCTTCAAGACAGGACAAAGATCTTAATTCAGGGCCTAAGCAGACTGCTATAAATAGTGCACATTAAATTGAGGCACTGCCCTGGCTCAATGCTAGGGAATCATGGGAACTGTAATTTATTGTGGCACCAGAGCTCTCTGACAGAGAAGGCTCAATGTCCCAGAAAATAATACAATTCCCATGACTCCCTAGCACTGAGCCAGGGCACTATTTCAATTTAATGTGCACTATTTCTGGCAGTCTGCTTAGGCCATTAGTTATATGCTGTAGTTTAGTTGGGTATGTTTTTTAAATCCATCATTTATTTAATTACTGTATTTTGTATTACATCTTTAATGACATGCAGATGAACCAGCACATGTATTATTTCATGTCTTCCTTGTAAAACAATACAATATGTATACTATTTTGGCAAAATCATTTACTGTTGTACTTATCTGATCTTGGGGTTATGCTCTTTTGTTCAGCAACTGGTGCTACAACTACTATCTATGCAGTTGAAGCTGATGGAGATCCAAATGCAGGATTTGATAAATCAAAAGAACCTGGTGATGTGCAGTATTTGATTAAATGGAAAGGTTGGTCCCACATCCATAACACTTGGGAAACTGAAGATACTCTGAAACAGCAGAATGTTAGAGGAATGAAGAAGCTGGATAACTACAAGAAAAAGGACCAGGAGACCAAACGATGGTGAGCTCTATGTATGACAGTTTATTATAAAATTACTTACAAGCCCACATCTTCTGAAGTATTTTCATTGCCCCTGTCTACAATTATTTAAGAAAATAATTTCCAAGTGTTCATACAGAGGAGATATACTTTATAAAATGCAAGCATATAAAAATATAGCTTGAAGGAAAATATTGCTATACAGTGGGCACCCCTTATCTGAAGGCTCTAGCTTTGTGGATTTAACCCACTGTGGACTGGAAATAAATGAGTAAATCATCTGATATCTCTTCACTTGGTTGCAATGCCTTTGCCCAACTGCCCAGCAGCAGCACCTTTGCCTCGCTGCAGCCTGGTGTCTTTGCATGGCTGCCTGGCAACTGTACCTTCACTGAAAGCAACCTTCATGCATTTGCCCAGCTGTGGCCTTTTGACAAGGGACAACATGAAGAATGTGTGCAAGGTTGCTAGACAAGGTTGAGGTAAGCAGGTGAACCCTTAGACCTGGTAAGCCATCTCAAGTCCTTATACGATATATAAAATGCTGAAGGGCCCTAAAAAAGGGAGAGCACTTGAGCATCTGTGGGTTTTTCAGGTATCCATTGGGCAGTGATTCCTAAAGTGGTTGGTATGCCCCCCAGGGGGTGGTGGAAAGATCCAGGAGGGTATTAAGGGGGAAAGGGAGCAGCAGGGGGGCAGGGAGGGGAAAAGGGGGCAGGGAGGCTTTCAGTCAAAGTATTTGTGTGCAGGAAAGACAAGGGGAACCAGCAGCCTTTAGGACGATGGTGGGGATAAAGGTTGCATGAACGCTCCATGAAAATCATCATGCTGACTGTTTTATGTGGTGCTTTCTCCCACTCTTGACCTCCTCAGATGAGCTCACTCCCTTCGCTGTGTCTTTTGCTGGTAGTGGTGGTTGGGAAATTCTCATTAGTCTTGGGTATAGGGCATTGCTTCTGTAGCTTGGAGTGGCACCATTTTGAGACACGCTCTCTGACTGGAGTGAGGCATTGGAGCATGTGGTGGTGGTAGGGAAAGTGGTGGCAAAAGGGAGATTTCAAATTTGGGACCCTACTTAAGTTTTGTGAGCTTTGCCAGGAATTGGCTGGCAGGTTGGAGTTGCACTGCTGTTTCTACTTTCTTTTGTTGGGCAGGCCAAGAGGTAGCCAAAGAAACAATTGGTGTGTGTGTGTGGGGGGTGAATACTTGAAGCTGTGTGGGGAAGGCACCTCTGGGGAAGGAGGTGATCGAGTATCTGGGTCATTTCTTGAAAATAGTCCCTTGACTTGAAGTGGCAGGCGCCAGGCCAGTGTGAACAAGAGACTTCTCAGCCACTGCTCAGCCAGCTACTTGATTGGTGTTCTCAGAGTGACCAGGTGGCAAAAGAAACAGTGACTGAGATAGATTGTTTTGAATGTACAGTACAACAGTAGTCCTAATATTAAGAAATATGTGTTGGGGGGGGCACTATGGTTGTTACTTAGGAGGAGCAGGGGTGGTAGCCCAAAAAAGTTTAGAGACCACTGCTGTAGGAAGTCTTAGAACCAAACTCCCACAGATACCATGGGTTCATTGTATTTAGTATTTATGTCTTGCGTGATAGTAAATATTCGTCTTTCTGAATATTCTAAATAGATCCAGGGAAATGCAGGAATTGCAGTATTTGTCCCATAGCCTGAAAGTTGTTTTCAGATAGTAGTGAGAAGATTACACCATTATTTTATGTGGGATACTTTATATTATTCCCTTTTCCTAGGTGACTGGTGTAGCACTGATAAATTTTATCAGTTTTTAAAATCTAACGATTCCTTTATTTTTTATTTTTTTAGAAAAAGATGATTGGAAGGGTCTGCAGACTATTAAAATTAGGTTCTTCAGACCACATAAGCCAACTGAATAGCTGTACATTTATTGGCACTTTATTTTCTGAGGGATTGTTCCTTCTCACATACCCTGAAAACCAAGAACTGCAGAGCTGCTTGGGAACCAGCAGCTTTCTCTCTGGTTGGTGATTGGATGGCATTCTCTGCCTTAACCTTTCCACTGTTGTGCAACACAGAGAAATGTATAGTTTGCTGATTTAATATACTGTTAAGACAAAATAGTGCACCTTTATGTACAGCAATTTTCTCTTCAGTTGGTATTCCTTCTTTGCAGGCTAAGAAGAATGTGTTCTGAAGAAAGACAAAAGTGAAGGGCTTTGCAGACCAGCCTAAAGGGCCAGCCTGGGGGTGAAGTTGGGGCAGGGCAGCTGCACGCTGGTCACCATAACTCCACTGTAACCCTGTCCTGACACCACATGCCCATTCACATGGCACACAATGCCAGGATGCCCTATTGGCGCAGTGTGTGCACATGCAGTGTTAAAAGGGCGTGGAAAAGCCACCACCATGGCTCTTTTGGGGGCGGCAAAAGGGAGAATCTGCATGCCACGACCCCAATCCGCTGTTCCCAGGGTCGTGGCATGCAGCCAAGCCCCTGATTTAATGCATTCCAGATTTCTCATGGCATCAGCTCCTGAAAGAACCATTAATTGGCGTTGGTTGGAGCTTGTTGGAGCAGTTGTCTTCTTCCCTGACCTTTCCTGGGGTAGTGTAAGATTCCTTTGGCCTTAGGGAATGCAGAAGAGCTCATGCCACCATCTCCTGAAAAGATCTTTGCTGATTTTAGAGAATTTAGGCCTTGTTTGCTTCTTTCTGTAACATATGGTTGTTGTTAGAATCAAACTGCCTTGAGTGTCTTGGGAGAAATATAGTATATAAATGCATTAAATAAATTCATTGATTCTCTATAACTGTCTGACTTTAAATAGCAGTTTTTAGCAGGTGCAAGGGCATACAGTAAGTTAGTAGACTCCTTCAAATTTGACATGCATGCTGATTTTCTGGTGCCAACTGGTAGAAAGTTGCAATTTCTGGGATTCTTCTAAATGTTTCTAAAGCAAGAATGACAGGGTGTTATATATTGTACAGTAATACTATTAATAGTGTGTGTTATGTTTTTCCAGGTTGAAAAATGCTTCTCCGGAAGATGTGGAATATTACAACTGCCAGCAAGAACTCACAGATGACTTACATAAACAATATCAAATAGTAGAGCGAATAATTGGTAGGTGACAGAATTTGAAGATGATGATGATGATGACACAACATGGTGCATAATTATGTAGTATCCACTGTTAGATTTCTGCTGGCAAGAATCCAGTAGAAACAGGAGGTAGGCTAGCTCTCCTACCTATTGCAGCTCCATGTGCCCCCCCCCCCAAACAATCTAAGGAGTGCTGTGAAACCCAGAACAGGGGAGGGAAGTGGAAGAAAGTTCTATAGCATTGGATTTAGGCCACTGTGTTTACCAGTCTTGTGTAATTGGAAGCAATTTATATTTCATATTACTATTACAAAGAATGAATTATTTTTAAGTCATACATTTTAAAGGGCTATTCATGAGTTGCTAAACATATGATGTCTTATTTGAGCTGGTTAAGTAAACATGTTAACTTCATTTTAAAAAATATTTTCTATAGCTCATTCTAATCAGAAGTCAGCAGCAGGCTATCCAGATTATTACTGTAAATGGCAAGGCCTTCCTTATTCAGAGTGCAGCTGGGAAGATGGTGCTCTCATTGCAAAAAAGTTTCAGTCACGGATTGATGAATATTTTAGCAGAAATCAGTCCAAGACTACTCCTTTTAAAGACTGCAAGGCAAGTATACATATATTATTTCAATAAATGCTTGTTTCTCATGATTCATAGATGATTGAATTGCCATCAACACAGTTAAAAACAAAAAGAAATATGCCTAAAATTGCACAGAAAACTATTAGATCAAACCTTCCCTTCTTCCTGAAGTCTTATGCTGAGTGTGGCTTGTATGGAGGATCTTGCAAACCTATGATCTTGCACAACATTTTGCTGCTTAACCACCTACTCTTTGTATAAGTTACTTCATGAACAACAAGAAATGTAAAATTTAAATTTTCTGTATGCAACAGAAATGAGAGTTACCAATATTGCTAATGTTTATTTTTCTCTTCGCCAGGTTCTAAAACAAAGGCCAAGATTTGTGGCCCTAAAGAAGCAACCATCGTATATTGGAGGGCAAGAAAGTCTGGAGCTAAGAGATTATCAATTAAATGGGTTAAACTGGTTAGCTCACTCATGGTGCAAGTACGTTCATAATAAAATATTACAATTGCATGATAAAATACATATACTCCTTATTTTATTAAAGTATGTGGAGATAAGGCAGTTATGCCTTATTAGAGCTATATCACACCCACACAATTTGGTTCAGGTTGAATTCAGCAATTTTGAAAGCAGCCTTATTAAGTTTGGAATAATTCAGAAACTGCCCAGTCTGGAAATCTAGATATTTGAATTCTCCACTGACTTTCGTTGAAAATTCACAAATATAATTGAATGAAATTTTTAGTAATAGGAGCCCCTTATGAAGGGATTATGCCTTCCAAGTTTAAAACAAATGAGTACAGTAGGGGCTTTAAATTTTGACTGATTTTTTTTTTTTTTAAAGTGAGGGTGATCTTATCAGAGATGAATTTTCTAGGATACTTCCTCCCTTTGAAGGGTTCAAACCTACCACTTTTCATATTCAGATATTCATAACCATTGTATGTACTGCATAGCACTGCTAGGACTTGCAGTCCAACAACATTTGTAGGTCTTTATGATTCCTACCCTTGCTTTCTACAATTTTGGCGATTTCTAAAACAAAAACAAAAAGTAGTAAATCCCCCTAAAGTATACCTATTGAATTACTAGAATTTACAGACGTGTTAACCTGAATCCCATTAATGCAATGGGACTACTTTAGTTGAGGCTAACAGTTGGATTTAGCCTGATAGACTTAACATGTGTGTATTTGTGTTATTGTGCAGGCAGTTGTGAAAATGATGAAAAGCACTTTTGTATTTTATCCTTTCAATGAATGATGTGTTTTAATACTGTACTAGTTCAGTTCTATTTTAATGCTCACTTTTTGTATGTTTTTAATTGTATTGTTCTTTTAATTTGTAAGCTGCTTTGTGTCCCAATGGGGGGGGGGGGAGGGAGACGCGGGAAATAAATAAATAAATGGAGGAGAAGAAAAGTGGTCCTATTTAAATGACAGAACAATTAAATATTTCAAGAGCCTGAAAACATTCAAAAAACTAGCTTGAGTTTGGGTAGGTTCAGTATTCATACTTTTAAGGAATTGAATTTCCCCCTTAAACCCCAGCCCCACCTGTCTCCATGAGTTTGAGAACAATTTGTCTGGTTTCCCTGTCATTGAGATGTTCCTAGAGTCCATCCCCATCAGGATGGATATTTGCATTTCTGAGTTTTGAAGGCAGTCACCTTTCCCACAAGCTCACCAACTTGCCTGCTCTACCGCTACATAGTGCCAGGCTCAATAGGTCCTTCAGAGAAACTTAGACCCCCAGCTAAACAATGCCTTTGACTACTCTGCCCTCCCTATTTACCTGCCACTGTCCTTGTGCTGTCATCTTTCTGTTGCCCACACTCCTGCCATCCACCACCACCTTCACAATTGGGAATGCATCTGTTGAGATTCCTCGACCCTCACTCTTGTCCACCTGGGCTATGCCATAGAATTTATACACACACCGTCCATCAGGCATATTCAGATACACCCCACCATTTGCCATACTTGACCAGGAGGTCACTCTCCTACTTCAAAAGAGATGGATCCCTCAGACCCATTATGGATCTCAGTGGGGTGAACAGGTGCAAGAGTCTAAGGAAGTTCAGAATGATTATCCTTTTCACCCTCTTCCCTCTCATAAAATGAGGCAATTGGTTTGCCTCCCTCGACCTTCGGGGTGCATATTTTTACAGCAGTATCTATCCTGAATACAAAAAATAAAAATAAAAAAAATCCTCCACTTTTCAGTAGGTCACAGGTTCTACCAATACAAAGTCCTCCCCTTTGGTCCTTCCACTATCCCGCACATGTTTACCAAGGTAATGGCAGTGGTCATTTCTCACCTTCACACAAGGGCATGAAACTATTTCCCTTCCTGGATGACTGAGTGGTCACAAATCCAATAAAAGGTCAAATATGTGAGGATGTAATGGCCACCCTCCAACTTAATAATCTGGGCCTATGCCTCACTCAAGAGAAATCTCACCTGACATTGGTACAATCCCTCCAATTTATAGAAACTACTTTTGACTCAAGACTCACCCAAAATTTTCTCCCTTGAGACCGAGCTCACATCCTTCACAACCAGATCTTATGCTCTACATTGGTTCTGGTGCATCTCATCATGTGACTCCTCGGTCTCATAGCCACAAACACAATAGTCATTCAGTATGCCAGATCCCACTTCCACCCACTCATCGATGTGTTCGCTTTGCTTCTGCCAAGTGTTGCCTAATCTGGACAAGGGTGGTCAGGGCTGTCATATTCTGAGGATATGTTTCTCATGGACTGGTCTGACTGACTGTTCTACTTTTTTCCTCCACATCCTCTCATCACAAGAGTTCTCATCACAAAATTCAGGATGACATCCTAGTTTCCCCATGGTGACCAAGACAGCCATGGTTCCCAGTGCTTTTACAATTCTCCCGAGGGGGGCATGTTCGGGCTACCTGATTTGCCAGCCTTGCTGACTCAGTTGAATAGCCTGTTTTGCCACCCAGATGCCCAAACGCTACACCTATGGCATGGCAACTGTGCCCTCATCAAGAGACCGCATCCAGGCCATCCTGATTGCCTTGTCTATCTGTCTCTCTTTGGAGCAGTCTTGCTTTAATTGAGATACCTCATGAATCAATATGAATTAGGTTGATTGAATTCTAAATTCAAGATTAATCCTGATCTGAAGCAAAGCGCTAATATGTATGCCATGAAATTGATGAGCAACTATCCCTCTGGGGATATATACACATACAAAACAAATATTTTTAAAATAATTACAATAGCTTATTTATGTTTTTAGCATTGATGGGATTATGATTATAAATTATGAATAAACATTGTAAACAAGTTACAATCTGAGTACATGTCTTCTAGCCAACACTGACTTCGTTAAGTATTGCTTGTATATAGAATGCTCATGGCTATGGTATTAAAACATATGTTGTTCTCACTTTTCAGGAGTAATAGTTGCATTCTTGCAGATGAAATGGGATTGGGTAAAACAATACAAACTATCTCCTTTCTGAATTACTTGTTCCATGAACATCAATTGTATGGACCTTTCTTACTGGTTGTACCACTTTCCACTTTGACATCATGGCAAAGAGAAATCCAGACGTGGGCTCCTCAGATGAATGCTGTAGTTTATTTGGGAGATATTACTAGCAGAAATGTGGTAAGCTCACCTATATTTTAATGTAAAAGAAAGAGCTAAAGAAAAGTGTTTTAATATCTGCATTACTTAGATAGTGATTAAGTACATTTCACATTATTGTAAGGAATTTGTTATTAAGATATTTTTTTATTACAGCTTTATAATTCAATTTGTTGTAAAGTTAAAGTTGGTTCAGTAAGGGACAATTATTAATCCAACTGTATGCATAAAATGCTAGAAAAACTACATTTAGTAGTTTTTATTTAATATTTTATCCAGTTTAGGAAGTAGATTTTGTAATTTTTGAGGTAGTTAACTCCTTGAGTTCAAGAATTTAAGCTTGAACCATTATATTTATAATTCTAAATAATTAATGAGTACTCATTAATAACAGTGCTTTCTGTGGAACATACAGATGTTAATTGAAATCAGTAATGAAATAAATAGTTTAAACATAAAGAAATGGGTCTTAACATCATGTGGGATGCGGCAGATTAGTGGTTAACACACCAGTTTTGATGATTGGAGGATTGGCAGTTGGCCTGAGTGTTGCGTAATCGGGTGAACTCCTGTCACTAGTGCCAGCTTCTGCCAACCCAGCAGTTCAAAAGCAAGCAAATGCAAGTAGATAAATAGGTACCACTTCAGTGGGAAGGTAACAGAGTTTGGTGCAATCATGCTGGCCACATGACCAACAGAGCAGACCTCAGACAATGCTGGCTCTTTGGCTTAGTAACAGAGATGAGCACTGCCCCCTACAGTCGGTTACGACTAGACATTCATGTCAAGGGACTACCTTTAGCTTTACCTTAACTGTATAATATAGGGAACCTAGTTCCCCCAACAACACTTATAAACCTCAGCCATTATGGCCTATTTTTGTGTTCTGAGCATTTTTGTCTAGTAACATATTGAGAGGCTCGGTTTTACTTTTGCTTCTTGTCATCTCAGAGGGAATTAATTCCAGGCAGTTCATGCTGTCATGTGGTTTCTTAAAAGAAATAAGGATTTGCAAGTAAATCTTATACAAAAACTTGAATTTGAATGTATTTCCAACTAGAGTAGATCTCTTGAATCACAAGTGATGAGTCAGCAGCATTATAAATCCATTGATTCAGGGGTTCTGTGTTACTTGGGGACTAAGGGGCAAACAGACCAGCACAATACACCGGCTTCGGGGCGATGTGGGGGCATGGTGTTTAGACGACGCATGCCCTGACTCCACCCCCAAGCTGACATCATGCTGCCCACCCGGCCACATGGTGGACAGTATTGCAGCGTTCCGGTGACATGGCATTTATATGCTGCAGGAGCACAAAAAACACCACTGCAGCAAAAAAGCCAGCTTTTTCCCAACTCAAAAAGGAGCAGCTTTCTGCTGCTTCTTTTTGAGCTGGCAAAACACCGGGTTGGGGGTGTGGCATCTGGTTGTCGCAGCCCCAACCTGGCAATCAAAGGGGCAGTATGACACCGCTTTTCTAGGACAGTCTGTTTCACCTCTTAACTTTAGAATTTGGGTCTACATCTTGCCTTTGTGGTATGTTCTTATATATAAAAGCCAGTTCTTTGCTTAGGCTTTTGCTGAAACTATCCTTTCATACATAAGATCTAGAAAGATCAGAATGAACAAAAGAAGTGGAGGAGGAGAAGGAGGTTGTTATATTTGCATCTGCTATTGCCTCTGCTCGTGTTTTATTTATATCCACCTTTCTCCTAGTAATGGGACCTAAGCCAGCTGACATATTTAAAACACTACAAATGAATGTACAAAATGCATTAATAAAAATATAAAAAAGATTTTAAAAACAGTTAATCAATTTATAAAGTTAAAACATAAAATATTAAAAATATTAAAATTAATTAAAAGACTATATACAATCCATAAAATCAGAACTGCAAAGCATCAAAAGCCCAACCCTACTCACTTTGTAAAAGCCTGATGGCACAAAAATGTTTTGACCTGCTAATAGAGCAAGGATGGGGCCATCCTAGCGTCTAGGGAGGGAGTTCCAAATCTAGGAGCAGCCACTGAGAAGGCACTCTCCCTTGTTCCCACTAAACAAGCCGGAAAAGGGTGGGGGACAGAGAGAAGGGCCTCTCCAGATTTTTTTAGAGCGTGAATGGGCTCATAAAGGGAGAAAAGGTCCTTCAAATAACCTGGACTCAAACTATATAGGGTTTTATAGGTCAAACCCAGCACTTGAATTGTGCCTGGAAGGGGACCAGCAACCAGTGGAGCTGTTGTAATAAGGGATTTGTTTGCTTGCTGTAGCAGCCCAAGTTAACAATCTGGCTGCAGCTCGTTGGACCAATTGAAGTTTCTGAGCACTTTTCAAAGCAAGCCCACATACTGGACATCACAGTAATTCAAACAGGATGTAACCAAGTCATGGACCACTGTGTTTAGATCTTATTTCCCCAGGAATTCTTGCACTTGGTGCAGTAGCTTTAACTGTGCAAAAGCATTCCTAGACATTGCTGAACTCTGGACTTCCATGCTCAGAACTGAATCCAGGCATACCCCCAGACTAGGAGCCTGCATTTTCAGGGAGAGTGTAATCCCATCTCTAACACAGGCTGTATCCCTATTCCAAGATATGTCTTTTGACTGACCAGGATCACCTCTGTCTTGTCTGGATTAAGCTTCGATTTCTTTGCCCTCATCAAATCCATACAGCTGCAAGGCACAGGAACAGTTTTCTTAGAATTAGGTGGAAAGGAATAATTGAACTGGGTATCATCAGCAAACTGTTAGCTCCTGGTCCCAAAAATCCAGCCAACGTCTCTCAGTGATTTCACATAGATATTAAATAGTCTGGGGACAAGACTGAATCCTGGGGGACTCAACGCCCCAACTAGCCAAGTTGATCAGAAATCCTAACACCACCCACTGAGAGTGTCTCTTCAGGAAAGAATGGAGCCATTGTAAACCAGTACCTCCAAGCCCCATCCCAACGAGGTAACTCAGGAGGATACCATGGTTGGTGGTACTGAAAGCCACCAAGACATTCAGCGAAACCACCAGGAACACATTCCACTGTCCAGTTCCTTGCACAAGCCATCCACCAAGGTGACCAAAGCTGTCTCTGTCCCATAACCATGTCTGAAACCAGACTGAAATGGATCTAGATAATCCAGGAACTCCTAGAATAGAGAAACCATTACACACTTCAGTACTTTGCCCAGAAGCAAAATGCTGGAGACTGGAATATAGTTATCCAGTATAGTATGTTCTAGAGAAGTGGGTTTTTTTCCACAGAAGAGGTCTTCAAGCTGTGTTGGGACCCTACCTTGTTGTGTGTGTTGTATACACTCAAAGCCTCTCAGTCTCTTGAGGTAGCAACAGGAAAACAACTTCAAGACAGTTGCAAAAAACAGGCTAGCCATGTTTAGTAAGGAGGTTATTTTATGTTGGCAATGCAGTTTATGCGGTGCAGTGCTAAAAGCAACTACTCTTTTTGAGATGGCTATCTTTTCTTCTAATCTTCTAATTCGCTCAGAACCCATCATATTGATGGACACTTGCACATAGCAAGTGTTTATATGTACATCTACAAATGGTAGTATGTAATGGTAAAATTAACATCTCCATTTTTATATTATGAAGCTTAATAAAATAATTTAAAAATATGTAACCCAATATCCCTATACATTTTGTAGATAAGAACGCATGAATGGATGCATCCACAGACCAAACGATTAAAATTTAACATCCTGCTGACAACTTATGAAATTTTGCTGAAGGATAAGGTAATTCTTGCATAGAGTGAGCTGGAGAGTATTTTTGACTATAATGAAAATGTGTTTAGAATGTTAGGGTTAATATTAGGATTCTGGTTTTAGGATCTGGATTTAAAGTACATAGCTTACATTTCTTGACCACATTGAGAATTCTTATGTTCTCCTTAACTAAGTTAACTTACTTTCTTCTTTGTGGTCTCTGCGAATCACACAAATGAGTTATTCTGTGCCTGCGCAGCAAACTTTGGAACTTTCTTAGAGCTGTTTTGATTCTCCAACTGCCTTATTGGCCAGTTTCCTGCCTAAACCCTCAGTTCCTTTTATCTGCTACAACATTAGCATCTAGATGAACTCTTTAGAGATTCATTTTCCTGTTACACTTTAAAATTGCCTTTTGACAGGATCAATCTGCATTTTGGTGGTATTTTTTTAACATCGTCATTCATATTTTAAGATGAGTGCTGCGATTTCTGTGAGAATTGCAGTCTTACATGCAACTTTAATTTCTGAGGTGAAGTTATTTCAACGAACACTGAGGTAAAAAATTTAATTTTTCTAAAATGGCCGCTTGCCCTTCTGGTATGCTTGACAACGCTCCTTTATACCAAAAATGGAGACAGTTTTCTTTCGGAGGGAACTCCTGGAGGAAAACTGTTAAAACATCACCCGCCTCACAGGGGTGCTTGAGGCCATTTTGACTGCTAAATATCTATATATAGATATAGATACAGATATATATTATGGCTGCTTGCTCTGCTTCGTGCTCGGCTAAGGTCCATCATGCTTTTGAGAACAAGTTTTTTATGTAGTTGCTCACCTTTATGTTGCACGGCTCAAGCTCACCTCACTCTCAAATCGAATTTATTGAATGGCCATTCACCTTGCTGTAGCGCTTGGCAAACGCTCATCCTTCTGATGACTCGAGGTTACTCTGACCCTCCCCCCCAGGGTCAAACCAACTGGCTTGGAGCCCTGTATGGATCATCATCAGTCCCTGACTCTCCAGGGTCAAACTGACTGGCTTGGAGCCCTGTGTGGATCGTCATCGGTCCCTGACCCTCCGGGGTCAAACCAATTGGCTTGCAGCCCAACTTCGATACTCCTTGGTCCCTGGCTCTCTGGGGTCAAACTTCGATACTCCAACTTCGATACCCTCCAAGGTCAAACCGATTGGTTTGCAGCCTGAATTCAGTGCTCCTTGGTCCCTGATTCTCTGGGGTCAAACCAATCGGCTTGCAACCCAACTTTGATGCTCCTTGGTCCCTGACTCTCCGGGGTCAAATTGATTGGCTTGGAGCCCGACTTCCATCCTTATCGGTCCCTGACTCTCTGGGGTCAAACTGATTGGCTTGCAGCCCGACTTCCATCCTTGTCGGTCCCTGACTCTCTGGGGTCAGACCGATTTGGCTTGCAGCCCTGCATTGATCTTTGTCAGTCCCCGAATCTCCAGATTCAAACCAATTTGCTTGCAGTCTTACATCAACCCTGATTCTTCGGGGTCATACCGGTTGACTCAAGGCCCGACTTCTATCCTCATCAGTCCCTGACTCTCCGAGATCAAACTGATTGGTCCACAAGCAGTTTTATATGATGCCTTCCCCAATCATCGGATGGTAGCCACAATCTGGTTTGAATTTGAGGCTGTGGTTGCTCCCTCCATACCGAGGTCAACTACCACCAAGCTTTCAATTAGAACCATGATTATACTTAGGTACAATACTGGCTCATGCTGTCCCTGATTTGGGACCAAAGCGTTTCCCTCTGTACTGAGGGCCACTACTCTGTCAAATTCGGAGCCATGCTCGTCCCTCCCTTTCGAGGCCCATTGAAGCTCTTACAATCCATCCCTCGGGATGCTGCCAGTAATCACTCATTCAGCCCTGAGCTGTGGTCACCCTGGTACACACACAGTCGGATTCAAGGCTGTGATTATTGCCTCTGTACCGAAGTCTACAATTGCATGCCTCATTCTGTCTCCCATTCATTTGAATTTGAGACGGATTTAAGGTTCTTCCCTTGATACCAAGGGATGGCAGAGTCAGCCAGATATGCAGTGTCAA
>CM034703.1:55848620-55863052 GCA_020142125.1 Phrynosoma platyrhinos | reverse complement strand
CTTGCCTGGATTCCTTTGTTTTCTTCCCTCTTTCTCATCCTCCTTCTCTTGCCTGGCTTCCACCTATTTCTCCCCTCCGTTCTCATTCTTCTCCTCCTCTTCTCAGTGTATAAGATGACCCCCGACTTTGGAGACCCTTTTCCAGGGTTAAAAAGTCATCTTATATGCCGAAAAATACGGTAGTTATGTTCCCTTTTTTTCTTGCAATGTATATAATTTGGAAGAATGCAACTATCTGAACTTAAGAAATCAGTAGTAATACCAGTAGTAGTAAGCCACTTCTGCAATCTTTCTGATATTTAGGGAGGTTCAAAGAGAAGGAAAATGAGAGCCAAGAAGAGCAAGACCATAAAAGCAGCAAAAATAAAAGATGAGACAAAAAGCGATACGTCACCAGCTCCTTCAGATAAGTCTGAAGAAGAGGAAGAGGAGGATAGCAAGGTAAATATTGATGTTTATGTTTACAAAATTGTTATTCTTCATAGTGTTTGATTTAGACATATGTGTTCTGTGTTTTGGCAGGGTAGTTCAGATTTGAACCATTTGAAGGATTTGTCACTTAGTCTCTATTACTACTATTATTATTGCTAATAATAGGCAAAACCTGGGCCTGAGAATGTAGTATTTGGGTAAGTTTTCAAGTGATGATTACTAGTGTGTAGTTCTTTTATCCACTATGATAAGTGTAGTACATGATTTGAAATAACCACATATGAAAAGTTGGCAAAATATAATTGTTAGGCAAATCACATTTTTCTGCAGTTGATTTTGTCATATTAGATTCATTATTCTAGGCCAGAACCTGGTTTAGATGTTGCCATATAATTGCAAAATACAGTTGTCCCTCCATTTTTGCGGATTTTAAGTCCACGGTCTTGCTTTTCGCAAACCAGCAAGTGGGGAGGGATATAATGTGAACGCACAGAGCCACATGCAGGAGCATGTACCCATTCAAGCCAGTGAGGCTTGAATATTTGTGGTTTTTCGTTTTTGCGGGGGGGCGGGTCCGCAACGGATCCCCTGCAAAAATGGAGGGACAATTGTGGTCACTTATTTGCTTATTATGCAATAATTACTACTTTTCTACTGAACTCTTTTCCAGTAAATTATCAAATAAATCTCACATGTATTTCCCTCTTTATATATATAAACAAATCTGGACCACCTTTCACCCTAACAATGTTTGCCATAGCAGGTTACAATGTAATAAAATAAATTTTATGCATTTTAAAAGATAAACTTAAGAATCCAGAGAAGGCAGACTTAAACTTTTGGTATTATAATTAAGCCTTTCAGGACTGTATAGGTAAGTGCCAGCACCTTGAGAGCCAGCACGGTGTAGCAGTTTGAGCACTAGACTAAGACTCTGGGAGATCATAGTTCAAATCCCTGCTCAGCTGTGGAAACTCAGAAAGGTGACCTTGGGCAAGTCACACATTCTCAGCCTTAAAGAAAGGTAGTGGCAAATCCCCTCTGAATAAATCTTGCCATGGAAACCCAGTGAGCTGAAAGTGTCCTGACTGCTGAAATTTTAAAGAAACAATCAGCTTTCACCCAGCCTTGACCTCTGCTCCACTGAATATTTAGGTAAATAAGAAGCAATGTTGCAAGCAATGAAGAAACAGAACAAAATAGAAGAATGCTTCAGAAGTGAAAAATTACGTTATAATTTCCTTTAGCCTTTCTCAGTCATGGATTGATTGATCCCACTTGGTTGGTTGGTTTGTCAGCTTTACTGTTATATACATGCTTCTGTATTCCAGGATGAAATTATTTCTGTGAAACATCCAAATAGAAAGATAAAAGCAGAAAAGGAAAATGAAGAAAATCTTGATTCAGATCTAGCCATGAAAAAGGAGACTGATGAGAAAAGAGAGGCTAAGGAAAACAAGAGGGAACTTAAAAGAGAGAAGAAAGAAAAAGAGGACAAGAAAGAGTTGCGGGAAAAAGACATAAAAGAGAAGAGGGAAAACAAAGCAAAAGAATATATACAGAGAGAAAAAGAAGTGAAAGAAGAAAAGGTAATTAAGTCAAAGTCATATTAGATTTCCCCCCTCCCTTTTAAGCAGATTCTTGGTTTAGTTCATCTGCTGTTGGTTTCTGTTGGCTCAAGGCTCTAAGCCAGGGGTAAGCAACCTTTCCCCTTTAAGGGCCGAGAGACTTCAGCTCCCAGAAGCCTCAGCCATGTTGGCCAGTAGTCCCATATTGGCCAATAGCTCCTGTGATTCTGGGAGCTGAAGTCCCTCAGCCCTTAAATGGGAAAGGTTGCCTACCCCTGCTCTAAGCTGTCAGGGGAGCAGGAAAATTTGTCAGCCCCTCTTTCAGTATTTAATTAACATATGCTGTGTGTAAGATACTGTTCTACCCATTGTAGTTCATTTTCTAGCACATCACTTTAGAAATCTATAATCTTTATATATAGATAAATGACAACAAGCCTGACAGCAAGGAGAAAAGCAAGAAAGTCTCTTCAGCGGACATTCCTGTTCATATAACAGCAAGTAGTGAGCCAGTTCCTATATCTGAAGAATCTGAAGAGCTGGATCAGAAGACTTTCAGTATAGTAAGATTTTCTTATTGCACATTTTGAAGATTTAAGATTGGTGTTTGCTGTAAAGTCATGAAAGAAATTAATTTGTTATTTGTGCACATTATCATACCCTCTTTTTAAAGCACCTCTGTGGCAAAATTGACCAGGGCTGTATCGTAGTTTTGTGTATTATATTTAATTTAAAGGAGATTTCAATCTTTCCTCAGAAATGCAAACACAGAATTGGATGCTATTTTATTTAACTTTTGTTTTGATTTTTATTTTGAGAAGACTTAGGGCCTCGGCAGACGGCTTATTAAGCCGTCCTGGAGGCAGGGAAGAGGAGGGGCAGCCGCACGCTCAGCGCCCCTTCCTCCTCCTGAGGTTGTCCTCAGAGCCGCCAGCCCTCTGCACGGCCAGCGCTCCGGGGGCAACCTCCCGCCGCAGCGTCCACACACGCTGTGGCGGATGTCAGTGAAAGTGCGCCTCACACTTTTGAGGCACACTTTCGTTGACTTGTGAAAGGAGCGCTATTTTAGCGCTTCTTTCAGGGACGGGGAAGGAGCGCCGCAGGATCGAGGCGTGGGGATGCCTCGATCCTGCGGCGCACCTTCCCAGGGCGGCTCTGTGCCACCAGTCTGCTTCCCCCCTTAGGCTGCAGTCCTAAACACAGGCCTGGGGAAGTAAAGTGTCAAGGAGCAGTTTCTCCCATCCCATGACATCAGGTATCCAGCCAAGGTGTCAGGTGGTACACTTCCACCCAGCACTTCAGCCAGAGACTTGTCATCACTGTTCCTGCTGCAGCCTGGTGCAGTGAAGGAGCTGGGTCCAGTGCTGCCACTTTCAAAGAGAGAGTGAGAGACAATGAAGGAGTATATTTAGGACAAAGTTTGCTGGTCCTCAGGGAGAAAAGGAGAGAGACAAAATGTTGGTCAGGGGATTTGATCTTTGGATTTGGGGTGGTCTCTTGGAGCAGAAAACTCATTTTGTGTTTCAGAATTCAGCTGTCCCCATTCATCAAGTTCTTTTCAGCCTCATCTGTTTGCCATACTGTAATAAAGATGATTTGTTACAGTAGTAATATTTGTGATTAGCCAGACCCCATGGTAGCCATTTTGTTAAGATGGTCACAAGACTTTCTCAAAATTTAAAATATGCTTATTGGACCAGAAAAGTTGAGGACCTTAATGTAGGTTATTTAATAAACAGGACAGTCATAATGTCTTAAAATCTCAATAATTATATTGATATATATGAATAATGTATGGTGGTGAATTTGTGCTGGACAAAGGGTCAAAAGTTTACGTTTGATACTCAAAGTTTCAAATAATGTTTAATTTAAATAATCATAAAAAACATGCAGTAAAAGAAAGTAGCTCTAAGAGTGTCTTCATGTTATTCACAGAATTTCAGGTCCCCTTTTCTGAATATTTTATTACTTTTACAGTGCAAAGAAAGAATGAGGCCTGTCAAAGCAGCATTGAAGCAGCTGGATAGGCCAGAGAAAGGTCTGTCAGAAAGGGAACAACTGGAACATACTAGACAATGTCTTATCAAAATAGGAGATCACATAACGGAATGTCTAAAGGAATACACAAATCCTGAACAAATCAAACAGTGGAGAAAGTAAGTAGACAGAGGTAATGTACTATGGCAGGTAGTGAGTCAGTAGCAATGCTCACATAAACATATATATATGTGCACATTTGCCAAGGATGGAGAGGCTTCAACCTCCTTCTGATCCCAGTGATCTTGTTTTTGTTTGTTTTGAAGACCATTAAAACATTGATTTAAAAGAAAAGGGGAAAAGGTAATACAAGTAAAAAGTCTTTTACTTTTAAAATTCCAAAGCTCTCATAAGCCAAAGGCACTCAGGGATGCCTCCTGGCCACAGCTGCCTAACAAGCATTGCAAGTATTTCTGTTATTCTACACACAGAAAGAAAGTCGGGAAAAGCAGCCCTGAGAGCCAGGACTTTTGAGTGAAGGTGTATTATTATTATTATTATTATTATTATTATTATTATTGCTACTACCTTTTTTTCTTATATCCCGCCTTTCTCCCAATTTAGGGACTCAGGGCGGCAAACAGCAAATTTAAAATACAATTTAAAAACAATACAACAACAGCACAAGGTATAGGGAAAAGGTTGCCAATAATTCATTTAGAATCCCAGCCCACCCCTCTGACCTGTGATTTTGGTCATGTCCAACTATGGAATTTTAAAAATCACGGGAAAAGTATAGCATACCTGCCCTTTATGTGTAATGAGATCTTTATGTGATTTAAAGTTAATAAATCTTGCTGAGAAAAATTAATCTATATACATCCAGAAAGGACATTGTATTGCCTGAGAGTTGCAGGTTTTTTGTTTTTATTATTGTTTTTGTTTTTGTTTTGGTAGAGTCACACAACACTAGACCTACCAAAGCAGCATTTTATGACATTGTCACCTGAAGAACTGTAAACAATACTCCCAAATTTCACCCACCTGCCATGTTTTTTGTTGTCTTGTTTTTGTTTTTTTGTTTTTGAGGAGGTGAACAGATAAAAATAGACAGGGACAAAATTTGCCTCCATAAATCTGTTGCAGTTGTATTGGGTACAGTTTGGGGGGCAAAGTAGGAAAACAGCTTCCTAAAAACTAATTATTCCACCTCATGTGAACATATTTTTCTGGCTCTGGGCAATTGGTCATTATGGAATCTCCTGGACTTTGTACCTACAAACTTTCTTGTGAACAAAGAACATTTTTATACTCTGCAAAACATGAGAATCCTCATTGGAGCCCAAAAAGCCTACATTAAGACATTCAATCGAAGTTGGGATTATTTGTGTGTGTTGTGTTTTTTTTAATGATGAGTCTTAAGAAACACTTGTGCCTTGACAATAGCCAGAAGAAAGAGCCAGATACCTCTTCTGACTATATTATGTATTCAATGCCTCACTGCAACTATCCCAGCAAGGTTCAATTATCCATCTTTGACAGCTGTAATAAAAATGCAGAGGTTAGCTGTGTGACCCACGTTTTTGATACCCAAGCTCTTCGTTCATTTTGTTTTTTCTAGTTTTTTCCAGGCAATTTGGTAAAAGGATGGTAAATCTAGAATGCTGAAAATATAATATATATCCTCTTATACAATACAAATGTGTTCTGTATGGCTCTCTCACAAGGTGACAGCTGAAGGATATTGTCAGAAAAAAATACATTATGCGAGCCCACAGAACCATGAAGCTACTTTATCCTAGTACCATATGTAACCACTAGATGGGGACCCCACTCCATTATAGTGCTTATATGTAGAAAGAAAATACTCTTCATGTAGTTTGAACTGTATCTTCCTGTGTGCATTTGTTTGTGCACTTAATCCAAAAATAATTTTCCAGTTAATTACTATGTTTTTAATGGGATATAATTAATTCTGTAACAACGAAATCTAATAAAAACTCTGAAAGTGTGATACCAAAGTTTGAGTTTGCGAGACCACAGCAGGGCTGTTAAGAACAGCATGCCTTAGAAGTCTCTCATTCATAGGATCATCAAAAATCAAAGCTAACTCTATGGCAGTTAACAAGTACCAAAGGTTTAATATACAAGAAGATCAGAAAGATGACTAATATTTCATAAGGACAGGAATCTAACTACTTTATTCTTTTCTCCAATTCTAGAAATCTCTGGATATTTGTTTCCAAATTTACAGAATTTGATGCCAGAAAATTACATAAATTGTACAAACATGCAATTAAAAAACGTCAAGAAACCCAGGTAATAGAATTTTTAAAATGTGTTACAAAGTCTCAATTTCTATTACAGGCTGACTATCCCTTATCCAGAATTCACAATCCAACATTGTTCACATGGGTGGCTGAGATGGTAGCATCTTTGTTTTCTGATGGTTCCATGTACACAAACTGTTTTATGCACAAAATTATTATGTTTAAAATTACATTCAGGGTAATTTTTTGGGTACCATCGCCAAGATATCTCATTATGTATATGCAAATATTCCACAATCCCAAAAAATCAAAATCCCAAGCATTTCAGATAAGGGAGACTCAACCTGTAATACAGAAAGGGTCAACTATAATTTGTATTTTTTTTAAAAAAAAATTGCTCCTTCATGAAATGATTTTTAGTTAGAACTTAACTATTAACAAATTAAACCATGGTAATAATTTTCCTGTTTATTTCAGCTGCATAATGACCAGAATGTCAGCAGTAGTATAAACACACATTTGATCAGAAATCCAGGTAAGAAGTTTAGTTTTAAATGCTTATGAACTAAACAGATGATTTCCATATAGATTTTGTGTGCAGTATTACAAGTCCAGTACACATATTAATATATTTGTAAGAGAAGCCAACATAATAACCACTGTGTAATTCTGTTCCTACTCCAGTTAACCCAATCAATCTTTTTGGACTACATATTTTATTATTAGTTTCTAAGTTACTAGTAGCATGAAGTACAAGGGATGGGGGACAAATTAGTTTCTTACACCATTTTCAGATTAATTTCCCCCCTCTCCCTTATTGAAGCTCTTGATAAGAAAGCTTTTCTGTGAACTGAATTTTGTAATCTGGAATGCAGGCCAGTTTGTTCATTTAGCAGCTAACAAACCTCTGTGCTTCCATTTAAGTAGATGTGGAACGGCTGAAAGAGAACACAAATCATGATGATAGTAGCAGAGACAGTTATTCATCTGATAGGCACTTATCACAGTATCATGATCATCACAAGGACAGACTTCATGGGGACACTTACAAAAAAGGTGATTCGAGGAAAAGATCTTACTCTACCTTCAGCAATGGAAAAGATCATAGGGACTGGGATCATTATAAACAGGATAACAGGTGAGTTCACTGGCATTCATGCATTCAACCCTGCTTTTCCCAGGATTTCATCCTGTTTCTCCATTCTTACAAATGAGATGAATAGGTCTTTCAGCTTTTAAAATGTTGGTTGGAGTAAGTGAAAAAACTGGTGTGGTGTTAAATATGCTTGGTGTATCTGGTTTCTTGTTCTTAAACAGTAAGAGCTACGGGGTGGGGAGGGGCAGAATGAGCAGGACCAAGACAGTACCCCCTTTCCCTCCACACTGGCTCTAGTGTCCCAGTACTGGCCATTTTTTAACCCTGAAAAGTTACAGACATGCCTAAATCCCTGATACTCTTCTCTGGCTGACATTATGAATACCAGACCATTCAGTTTTAAGTAATAGGTCACTGTACTGCTGAGCTGAACCCATACTCCATCCAGTTCAGATGCTGAAACTGACTTGCATTGTATTTCACATGATTATGTAATAGAAGGGAATAAATATTATATGGTGGAGATTTGTAAAGATGGGGAAAATAGAAAGCAAGAAACCTCTGTTTTAGTAGAAAGCAGTATCTTAGTAGAAAGCAGTGTTTTACTTTAAGAAAACTAACTATTTTTTTAAAAGAAATTATTGTTGATGCAGGTCCTACAACACATAGTATTTTATGTTTGTGTCCACTAGTATTACGTTGTTTCTCTTATTTTTCAGATACTACAGTGATGGTAAACATAGAAAACTAGATGAGCACAGGAATAGAGATCACAGGTCAAGCCTGGAAGGAAATTTAAAAGACAGTCGATTGCACTCAGATCATCGGCTACCCTTAGATCACCGGTCCAGTTCAGACTATAGTCATCATAAATCTTCAAGGGATTATAGGTATCACTCAGACTGGCAAATGGACCACAGAGCTTCCAGTAGTGGCCCTAGGTCACCATACGATTCACGATCTGCATTAGGACACAGATCTCCATTTGAACATTCAGCAGATCACAAAAGTACACCAGAACATATGTGGAGCAGCCGAAAAACATAGCAAAGACTAACATTTTCTGAACTTTTTTAGCCATATACAATAAACTAACACAGCAGTTGCCTTACTTGACTTGAAAGATATGGACCGGATGTGCTATGAGTAGCAGTATTGTTATTACTTTCCAATATGCTAGGTTTGTTCTCCCAACAGAAGAGGAAATATTTTTGTATTTAAATTTTTAATGCTGCACTGTGCTGCAAATGTTGTAGCACATTTTTTTTAAGAAATAAAAGATGTTTACTTTTTACAGGGACCTCAACACTGCCCCACTCAGACTGGATCTTAATTTAAACTCCTTGTCAAAGTGGTTTTATCCTGAATACAGTTTAAATTATGTTTGTAGATGATCATTCACATGTTAATCTGTGATCATATTTCAGGAAAGAATCAAGAGGTTTTTTTAAAAAAATAAATAAATAATAAAATAAGGATTCATAGACTTTTTTCACTTTCCAAAGCTATTTGTTTACATTGTGCACTGCAACCATCTTGCCGCTTTTTCATCACAAGCTTGAATATTTAAATTCTGTACCTATAATTGTAAAATAGCCAGGCATTCTCCAGTTTGATCAGTTGCAACGCCTTTTTACAAAATGGCTGTAAATTATTGTAAATTAATTAAATGAGCTTTCCCCTCTTGAAGGTTTCCTTTCTAAGTCACCTTGTCTTGATCAGTTGTGGAAAAAAGTGTTGAAAATGAAATATCTGGTGGAATTGTTGTTCAAAATATAATCATGAGAAAACAGAACCTCTTTACCAGTGGCTTGTAATGAAAATAACAGATGATAGCTAAATTATTAGGTGAATTGGTTAAAACTAAAATTATATTTTAAAATTTTATAATTGGAAAGCCTGGGTTTGATTTAATCATGATGGATTGGAGAATACATTGTTTTTATAGCAAAAACAAATATATTGTAATTTATTAAAAATGTGGAAAGAAAATCCATGATAACAGAACAAATCCAAAGCCTTGTTGAGAAGGGAGTGAAGATAGGTATACTAGCTCAAGATGTGTGCACTACTTGTCACCATTCTGGGACATTGCAGAGGGTTTTGGAGATCCAAGTTGCTCTGTCCCAGAACTCGCTTGATTTGTAGTTACTGCTTTGGGGCAGCAAAGGTGGCAGATATTTCTGTACCTACAGAGGGACTTATAAGGTCTGTTCTCTGTCCCTGTGTTTGTCTGCAAGTGGGAAGACAGTGGAGCGATTTGCTCCATCCTATGACCTCTAGGACACCCAGGATTTTAACCTAAGATAGAAATGCACACAGCAATGACAGGTTTTTTTTCTTCATCAGAGCTAAAAACATTGACTGGCCCTAGTCATGGCATCATTGCTAAAACCAGAAATGCCCTCTCAACCCACCTTAAAAGCCAGGAAGCCACACCAGATGAAGGAGTTCTGCATCACTGGTTAATGGGATACGGAAGCCTCCCCCCCCCCTCCCCAGCAATCCACACCAGCAAGCCAGGCGCAAGAAGCAGCAACAGGGATTTGGCTCAGAAGACGGATTGTAGCTATGTCTCCTACGCAGGATCCCAGCCATTGTCAATCACAGTTTTGTTATCCTTATGGGAGTAAATATTTCAGAGAGATGATTAAACATGACATTTTATGTGGATAAAATCTCTGTTATAAAATAGACAACGAACAATGTAGAAGCATTGCAACTTTCTTTTTCAGCTGTTTCCCAATGCACTCTGAGACAGAGGGCCCTAAATAATGTATACACTTTATACCATATCCTAGTTTTAGAAATGTGCTCTCTGAAACTTGTTTATCAAGCAACAGTGTCATTTTTAATTATGCATTAGTTACTAAATTCTGTCTGGAAGAAACTGGAAGGTTTCCATTCAAACAGAATCGTCATAATGAATTTGTGAAGGGGGTGCATAAATGGCAATTTTCCAGATGTTAATGGACTACTATCCTGCCTCCCCATTGCCCAGGATGTTTAGAGATGATGGGATTTGGCATAATTTGGCATTACTGGAGAGCCACAGGTTTCCCAATCCTGTTCCAAAGTGAAGTAAAGTCAATAATTTCAATATCTCTTGAACCAAGAGGTTCAATTTTGGGTACAATAGCCACTGCTATGGTGGTTGTCTTAATTGCTACAATTTAGCTGGGTTTTGTTTTATAGAGAAAGAAATTTAAGGGTGAGCAAGGGGTGTCCTGGAGAAACTTGTGACCTCCAAAGCTGCTTTGTGATTTTCAGCCTGTCCAAACTGCCTTTTTCCTAGCAGAAAAAGAGAATGAATTGCCTTTCCTGGACACTTCTAGGAGCAACTATTCTCTTTTCTTAGCTTGTAGGTACATAACACATACTATTTCAAAAATGCTATTAAAATATTTATCTTAGCATGCCTCGAAAAAGAAGAGTTCTGACCACTTCTGATTTTGCTTTGTTGGCAATTTGTGAAGCTCTTGGAAAGTCCTGGAGCAGAAGATTCACCTTCAGGCCTGCTACATTTGCCCAGGATTTATACAGGGCAGGATTTATACAGCTAATATTAATGCACTCGCTTCATTCAAGCTAACTTGAAGAAGCTAGTGCATTAATATTAGCTGTATAAATCCTGTATATATGTTTCTACCTAAATGTTTTAATTTTAAAAAATTAACTACAGGACTATTCCATCAAAATGAGTGTAGAGACATTTAAAATGGCATTTCAGTACATCCAACACTTCTAACAGTCAGCTCTATAGAATCCACTATCCTGTTTGCGTCTGTATGATCCTTGGATTGATGTACATTCCTTTGGTTAGTAAGTATATTAGAAGGCATGTTCCTGGGTTGCAAATATTGACTTATTCCAGAATAGGTGCATTGGATCAACTATATCAGTAAGCTACTTCAGCCCTGGAGTAAACAAACAGAGGTACAGCAAAGAAGCCAACATTCTACTGTAAATACAGAGGTATGAACAAATGTTCTGGTTTTTGCATTTTGGAAAATAATGGTAGTTTTGTAACAAAGTGTTGAATTAGATTGGAAGACTTGCATTCATAACCTTATCTATGGGCCCATTTCGTACCTTCATAATTGTAAAATGGGAGAAAATCTGTAAAGCACGTTGCACACTAAAATGCTATTAAAAATTAACACTTTGGGAATATAAAGAACTAATTCCAATGTGGAATGATAATTGAACAAGAATGGCATTACTTGTTGTGATACCTATCTATTAGGTTGTTACAGAGCCATATTCTTGCTAAAATATCTTACTTTAATTTCATTTAGTCCATTGACCCTTTGGGTAGGGTGTGGGCTGGGTGCTACATTTGCAATGTCTGCCTACAAAAAAAGAAATGATTCCACCTCAGTTCTGGAAAGTTTGAGGAAAGCTTTTTGAGACTGTTGACCATGTTGTAACCAAAATGAGATGTCACACACCCCTGTTTGTCCCTGTGTTTTTATAAGTGTGTGATGGGTCTGCATTTTGTTACACTCAGAGCCTTCCTATTAGGTATTTGAACTAATCCACGCCACACATCACAGTACTTTGTAAAGTTAAGATATGGTTTGCAACACTTAATTGAAAAATGGCATATTATACTGTATCTGCTGCACTTTGTCGCAGAAGATGCAACTACTGTGTAGCCAACAGTGCTGCACATGCACTTCCAGCAGTTTCTTTCCATCCATCTGATCATTAAGTATATAGTTAAGGTAGCAATATTTGTAAGAGGGCATGATCTTCAATTTTATCTGCATCTTTAGTATTTGAATGGGAGGCCACGATGCATCTCCAGATAGGTCTAAGAAAAAAACAACTTGCCTGAAACCCTGGAGAATGCATCCACAGTTGGCAAGGAAGAGGCTCAGGATGTGGTAGCTTTCTGGGTGTTTTTTTTTAAGTATCCATGATGCCAAATTACAAATTGATGCTCAACCCAGACACAGTGAAGACTGCTGAAGATGGCCCATCTGGTTTAGGAGGGTATTCAGTCTGTTTTGCATGAAGTTGCACTCTCCCTGAAGATAGTGGATTTGTTTGCCGCTGGGGGGGAAATCTGTATAAATAGTTGTGGGGTGCAATTTGACTTTCCCAGGGTTTTAACCCTTTTAAAGGAAGCAAAAAATACGCAAGTATGAAAGTTAAAATTGTTAGAATTCAAATTTCATCAGCAGAAATAGCAAAAGTGTGGGTCATACTATTTATTCTAAAGCTGCCTTCCCCCCCAAAAAATAAAGACTAACTCAAAAAATAACAAACATGCAATTTGTGGTTTAAAAAACAAGCAGTAATGGCTTTAAAAAATTAAAAAATAACCAAAACCTAATCTAACAAGATGATTTGGGTAAAGAGAAATAAGTCTCACCATCTTTTAGACAGTAGGAAGATGGAACTACAACTAACTGCTTGAAGCAGTTTAGAAGCTTGGGAGAGAGCTGTTAAACTGCTTCCAAGAGTGACAAGAGTCACATGATAGATAGAAGTCCCTATCTATATAGGAAGAGAGAGGAGAATGCAATGCATAATTCTTCTAACAGTAGTTTCAAAGTTTTTCTCCTCACTGTGAGATAGTTGTTGAAAACTGCAATTCTTGAAAAATGTTTGCATATACTGTGTGCAAAAGCCATAATAAAATTCATAATGTTATTTTCAATGCATAAAATGTGCAGAATAAACTCCTAATTTTAAGAAATCTCACCAGTCTAGGATCAAGGATTCCTGAAAGTGGAGAAACACATTTAAAAAAGGGGGGGAAAAAACTATAGTTCTGAACATTGGCTAGAATCCTGTTGGGCAGTTAACAAATGTATAACCTAGAGTTACTGTACTCACTAAGAACTGTTTTGTATTCACAATCACTATGTATCCCCTAGTTTGGGGAATACATAGGGACCAGGAAAATCCCATAATCAACACCTGGCAAAAGCCATGGCATTCAATGGAGGTCTATTATTTTGATCAGGAATTATGCAACCCCCCAAAAAATGAAAAATCACAGTGGCTGTTGCCTGGTAAGTGGAGATTGGGACAGAAGTCAGTACATAGCAGAATTACAACATTTAAGCATCCATAACTCCACAATAGGATTCCAGCCATTCTTTCCATCCCTATTAGTCACTTTAAGGTGTTGTTAGATTTGGTTTTGACAAAGGCCAACTAACAACTAAAGTTGGTTTGCTATAACCCAAGTCAAAAATAGTTTAGCTTTGGGTATCCACATTCTGGTAATATCTGGTTGGGACCTATTTTAATAAATGCAGGTAGACTGTCCTGTCCTGTGTTGCACATGACATTCCTCCAAACCATTGCAAAATGCTTTAGGAGGGGTATGACTCCCAGAATTATCCAACATTTTCTTTCTCTATATCATTTATAGTACTGTGTTGTATAATAGAAAGGCTTATAGATCTAAAAACATGACATGCATTCCATTCAGCTAGAAATGTGGATTTCTCCCAATTTTTACAAAATGTAGGATCTCCTGGGTAGTCTCAATTTTTATTCAGTGTGTTGTGATGTGTGCTGTCAAGTTGTGTCCAACTTATGCCCTCCAGAATTGTTTGCTTTTGGGTTAGTTTGTTGCAGGAGTGCAATTGTTGTTGTTGTGTTCCTTCAAGTTGTTTCCAACTAATGGCAACCCTAAGGGGGACCTATCACGGGTTTGGAGTTTTGGGTTTTTGCAAGATTTGTTCAGAGGAGGTTTGCCATTGTCCTCCCCTGAGGCTGAGAGCATGTGACTGGCCAAGGTCACTCAATGGGCTTCATGGCTGAGCTGAGAATTGAACCCTGGTCTCCAGAGTCATAGTCCAACACTCAAACCACTACGTCATGCCAGTGTAGTGCGGAAGATGCAGTATGTCATTAAAAAAAACAACCACAAATTAGCTTGAACACTCTCAACTTCTACAGACATATTACAGGATTTAAAACCACCAGAAACAGGTAAAATGATTTAAAACCAGTGTGGCATAGTGTTTTGAGCATTGGAGTATGATGTTGTAGACCAAGAGTTGAATCCCAACTCAGACTAAGATCTCTAATGATCTTTTGCGGGCCAAGACAAATGGCCTCTAT
>CM034703.1:55834522-55848520 GCA_020142125.1 Phrynosoma platyrhinos | reverse complement strand
GTGTGTGTGTTTGGAATGGATCCCCTGCGAAAAAGGAGCGACTGTACACTGTACACAGTAAAGGAGCCCTGCTGGCACAGTGGTTAAATACCAGTGCTGCAGCCAAAAGGTTGTGAGTTTGATCCCAGGGGCTCCTAGGTCCACTCAGCCTTCCATCCTTTTGTACGTCGCTAAAATGAGTACCCAGCTTGTTAAGAGGCAATTGGCTTACACGTTGTAAACCACTTAGGGAGTGCTAGTTCACTGATAAGCAGTATAGAAATGTACTTGCTATTGCTATATATCTAATTCTGTAACAACAAAAATATGGGCCTGATAAATGCAGTGGACCAAGTACCCCATTTCCAGGGAGACACTTTTATAGTAGTTTTGTATGAATCCAGACCATCTGCAGGCCCTGTGCTTCCAAAGTGTCACATGAACCATTGTAATTATCCCAGGATCTTTTCAGTCAAAACAATGCTACACTCCTGTAACATATACCATAAAGCAACAAATTGGTTCTTTGCATAGAGAGTAAGCATATACTCCATTCTCTCTGGATAATTGTCTTTGGAGAAACACCCCCCCCCCCCCAGTATTACTGATAATTAGAGTATTAAGGAGAAAAATAACCTAAGACTTCGAGTGTTGAGAAAGCTTCAAATTGTGATCAAAGAAATGGCACACCAATTCTTCAACAGTTTTTCCCCCAATTAATGAAGTGTGCTAATGCAACAAAAGTAATTATATTCAACTGTTCTGGTTAGATTCACCCTTAATTTCTGGGATCCTCGAGTCAAATTTAAAGCTGTGGGTTCCTAAACAGTGGCAGCAACAAGCAAATTGTAGGTTTTCTTTTTCATCCATTCAGATCTGCTTTAGCTGTGTAATATTGCAAAGAGTATGCCATTGAGCAGAAATGGTTAGAACCTTTTTCATGGGGCAGAACTGAAGGGAAAACATTTTTAAATGAAATCTAGATAAATCATTTGGCCTTAACCAACAGCTATGTATGGAAGGCAAACTGGCTGTATACTGACATTGCCCAGAGATGTTATGTGTTCCAGTACGTCTGCTTCAAGAATTTCAGTCTATGCATGTTTCACAAATGTGTGCAAGAAAATGACTGTCTTTTAATCATATTTTTATTTATTAATTAAAAACAAGTTACAGAAAGACTTTGAAAGGTGAAAAGTCAAACAGGTTTTCATTTGGATTCTGTAATTATGAGATAAAAAGAAATGCTGAAAAACTGGACCCATGAAAAATAAAATGTAATTAGGAGCACTGATGTGTATTTTAAAGCCACTGGTTGGGATCCTGATGACATTTTACATGCAGTTAAGTTACCTTATATTTCTTTTCCATGGAGTAACAGCCATATTCAATTCACAGGTGCATAAGCAGACTTCCACAAGTGCATCTGTTGCACACATGGCTGCGCATTCTTGGATGGTGCATAACTATTCATCAGACCCTTCAGTCTACCACTTGAATCACTGGGATTGCAGAAACAGCAAGCAGGTTGGAAGATATATAATTGTTTGCATAGTGCTGGTATCCAGCAGAGAGGATGTAGCACAACCACCATTTAACTATGCATGTCTAGATTTACATTGCTCTTATCCTATGCCTTCAAGTCATTTCTGACTTATGACAACCTTAAAGTGAACCTATCATAGGGTTTGGGGGCAAGATTTTTTCAGAGGAGGTTTGCCATTGCCTTCCTTTGAGCCTGAGAGCATGTGACTTGCCTAAGGTCACCTAGTGGGTTTTGTGCCCAAACTGGGAATCAAACTGGTCTCCAGAGTCGTAGTCCAACACTCACACTACTACACTATTTTGGCTCTCCAGATTTACATTACACAAGCAGAGATGGTTAGAACCCTTTTCATGGGGCAGAGCTGAAAGGAAAACATTTTTAAATGAAATCTAGACCTCAGCTATGCTTTTCTAACTGTTCAAAATGGATTTCAAGTCCTGTCTCAATGGTACTTATTTCATTAGTAACTTTGCTTGGAATTTCAGCAACTGCAAGCAAGAGCCTGGAAAATAGGAACACTGGTTTTTACCTGTGAGATGTTCATTTCCAGTGATGGGAGGCAGAGACATCATCTCATGAGAGGATATTTCCACATCCATCACTGGAAAAACTATTTGGAGCTACAACTCTCAGAACTGGGATTCTGGGAGCTGAAGTCCCAAAAAGCAACATCTTTCAAGCTCTGATGGAATCCAGTGCATGTTTCCTTAGATGTCAACGAAGGATCTGATACTGCTGGAGATCACAAGTGCCTTCTAGTAAAAGGAAGAACTGCAGCTGAATGCCTGAGAACCCAGCTTACATTCAGAACAGGTTCAGACTCTGGTATCTCTCAAGCAGGAATGAAACTCTAGCAAGCCACTGCCAGTCTGTGCCAACAGCACCGAACTGACCAATGATCTGACTCAGCAGAAAGGTAGTCACCTACATACCTAACATGCAGGAAGCAGAAGGTACCTTGGCAAAGGCAGTCTGAGAACATTGAGGCCCAGCCTCTTCTTAAACCAGTGAATTGCATTTCTCATCTTTCAACTGGCATATACAAGAAGCCACTGGAGGTCAGTAACAGCACAATGCAAACATTCCACAGCATGGTATGTAACTTTATTCTTCTATCATAATAATTTAAAATATTTATACACTGCACGGTCACTTTTTTCCTCTTTCTCTTTTTTTTTTACACAAACATATTCTTATTAGTATATCCATGAACCACATCTAAAGGGCTTTTCAACAAGAAGAAAAAAACTGGGCACACTGGGGTGGTTTCCCCACCCCCTCCTCAAAGCACAAAAATCAGTTTGAAGCCTTCAGAGAGAGACAACCATTTGGAGAGTCTGTGAAAACCAGTGTTCCCTCTAAGCATAAGCTTTCCCCAGAGACCACTCACCAGCTTCAAACTATCCATATGTTTGGCATTAACAAAAGCTCTCTTGGCTGGGGGGGACTTCAAGAGCCGACATGTGCAAATAACATTTTCTCATGAAATCCCACAGCAGGGCCAAGAAAATTAAAAAATAATTTAAAAAAAGAAAAAAAAGAAAGAAAGATACATTCCAGGTACTAATATTTCTGAAATATTACTTATCTCTGGACTTCATGATTTAGATATTAGCGTACATATATACTTGTGGGGCTTGGGAACACAGGAAATTAGCTAGCACGCAGCTGTTGTTTACGATGGGCTCACATTGCAGCTAACAACTCTAGACTTGTCTACCAGACTTCTTCCACAAATACCTTTCCACTTGGCACACAAAAAGGGTAAAATTCAACTACTCTAAGTCCATCATGTTTCTCTCCATACAAAACCAAAAATTAAGGGTAGGTTTTTCTGCTTCAAATTCTACATTTCCACAACTATGAATTAAAGGCAGTGGGTTCTTTTTAAAAATAAAAAAGCAAAACAGTTCAGGACTGCATTAAGTAATTTATGCAACATAGGACTAAATGGTAAATTCAGCACACTATCCTACCTGAGCCTAGGCCTGGCATCATTTTGACTCCATACAATGGCCAGCCACTTCCCCTACACATAAGCATTTTCCACATTGACAGTTGTAAAAGGAGGTGTTTTCTTTTATTCCATCAAATGAACTGTAAATATGATGCCTTTTTCTGGGTTTATTTCAGTAGATCTGAAAAAGCCATCAGAGAGGCTGATATTACTGTGTCATAAATGAAGAGGCACTTATTATTTCAAGGTCACCAACTGCTTCTTTGAACCATTACATCTCACTAGCTCTCAATCCAATCCCAATTAGCATTTATACACAGCCCATGATGAGTTCCAAACAGGCTCTATTGCAGATCAAGGGAATCACAACATACGTGTGGCACAAGACACATGGGGACAGGGAGCTCAGATCTCAAGAAACACAAATCTGTGACAGAGCACAGGATTTGCATAAAGAAAGTGTGCCATTTTCAACTTTCAAATTCCCCTTCCCCCCATTTAAAATGGCTTGGAAGAGCTTTTCTCCAAGAAAATAAAATGTTCTTGGGCTAGAGACAAAGGTTGCTTAACCTGTCATCCTTCAGATGTTTCTGGACTTCAGTTTGCAGTATTCCCCACTGTCAATGCTGGCTGGGCCCAATGGAAGCTGTAGTCTAACATCTGGAGGACCACAAACTACTCAAGTCCATGCTAATGAACTAGTACCATAGCACAGTGAACAACAACAGGATATATTCATAACATGCTGCCTTTCTTTTCTCACCAGAAGTAGAAGAAGAGCACACAATCTTAAACTAGGGATAGGAAACTTAGGGTCCTCTAGACATCACTGGGCCAGAGCTTTCACCATCCCTAACCACTAATTATGCTGGCAAGGACTGATTAAAACTGGATTCCAACAACTGGGCAGACCACAGATTTATATACTCTTGCCTTAACTCCAGCTCCCTCCCTGCACGTTCTGTTTGGATTGAGGAGGATGGTGCCCCATTACTGGAAAAGTCATCTTTTCTGGACTATGAGTCCCGGAATCTTCTAGCCCTCTTGGAAGATAGCTGTTTTGCAACAAAAATAGCTGCAAGTATGAAGTTGGCATATGACCTCCCAAGTTATGTAAAAGGAAAGAGAAACAATCTTGTGGCATCTGCTTTTACAAGCTGCAACAGTCTTCATCAAAAGAGAATCATTCTGAAGCAACCCTAAGGGCCATCTACTCCAATTCCTTACCCATGCAAGAATTCACCATTAAAGCATAAACATTTATGGTCTTTAAATGACATTACAAGATTAACGTGGCTGTCCTGTGGAAGATGCCACAATTGATACTTGCTCAAAAATGAATTGAATATGTGGACCCAACAATGCCAGCCTTCACTGGAGCAGGGATAGGTAATATACAGCTCTCTAAGATGTTGTTGGCTGCCAATCTGGTAGCAGAACCAACAGCAAGGGCTAATGGGAACTGCAGTCCAACATCATTCAAATGTCTGCTTTGCATCAGACAATAAGAGCCATAATCTCTGCTACTTGTACAAATGCAAAGCCTTCAGATTAGGCTACTGAATATCTTAATTTTCTGCCTTTTTTGTGGAAGGGGGACAATTCAAGAGGCTCACATTAAGAATATGTTGGGGTTTCTGGCAAAAGAAATCCAACAATCCTGATGTTCGGATGGCCAGAAGGTTTCTACTTTCGAAATGGGGTAAAGAGAGAAATGAACCAGATTAGGTCTACCACTATAATAGGTATACATTTAATACAAACAACTTGAAGACACCCATATACCAATATATACTAAGAGTTGAATCCAAAACATCTCCAAAGCTTTGGGCCTTGCTCACATACACTTAGAAGGGGGGAAAGACACAGTTCTATATGTGTGCCCTTCATACAAATCAATACAAGATGGGTAATTTTGTTCTTGTGCATTACAACCCAAGTACAAAATAACCACATAAAAGTAGTCCTTAGGAGACGGAAGCAAAGATTATTTGCATCACGGAGAAAAACAAGATGCAGTTCTGACTGCTTTGAACATGAGAGTCAACAACAAAGGAACAACTCTGTTTCCATGAAACAAAGATTACTGGCCCAAGGTCCAGGCAACAGTGGAGAACTTGCCACTCTCCAGGTAGATTTGGACTACAATTCTCATAAAGCCTGCCCAGGCAGCACAGTCAATGGAAACTGTAGTTCAATACAATCTGGAGGGCCAATAGTTGCCCACTACTGATCCAAATGGAAGATCTGGCTCTTCCCAGATCTGTAAAGAACTCCAAGCCAGCCTTAACTGGCCAAAGAAATGGGAGAGGGAAGGGTCATCAGTATGTCAATTAAGCTAAATAATACTTAGAGGGAGCTCTAGGTATGGAATATGTACACAAAGATATAACCTGTACATATTACCTAGGTACACATAAATATTTAATATATAAAAAATAAAGTGCTTTCTATCAGGTCCTGATGAAAGGACATTATAAAACATTTCACCAACTGCAAAGCAAAAAAAAAAAAAAAAATTACAATCAAAAAGAATGTTACATCCAACTTACATGGGAAAAAAATTGGTAACACAATATATACAATCTGCTGGGTGTCCCAGGACAGGAAAAAAAAGCATCCCTTCATATACATGGTATATACATATATATTCTTTACTCAATATATTATGACAATATATATTTTAAACCCTTTGTTTTCAACCACAACAGGAAAAAACCCTACAAAAACACAACAAGCATCAAACACACAAGTCCAAGACTAAAACACAACTCGCGCCCCAAACCCACCCCTCCATTGTTAGGGAAGATGTGCCATCGCTCCTTCCTAGGATGCAGAGCCTCGACATCCTGCAAAGCACTATGGGCAGCGGCTGTGAAATTGGCATCCCCAGTGGTGAGCAAATCGAAGATGCAAGAGTAAAAATAGATGTCCTTCAACAGCATCTTCTCATGGCATTTTGCTGTGGCACTCTCCAGCGTGTATACAGACCGGGTCTGACTTGAAGTGCTGGAAGGAAGGAGCTGCCCCATGACTGGCAGAGGGAGATGCCCACTCTCATCAATGCGTTCACTTGAGGGGCAGCCATTTACACAAAGCTGCAGGTCCTGGCTCTCTTCATAAGCCATAGCTAACTCCTGTGGCATGCGGATGGCCAATGTTAAGTAGCGGCCTAGCTGGCGCACAAACACAGTAGTCCCAATGTATCTGGCATGCATTTCCACATATTTGCCGCTCACTCGCTCCACAATGCGCAAACTTTTGGTGTCACCATCACCGCCACTCGTAGTGCCGTCTACAAAAGCTGCTGGCAAATCATCAGTCACTGCTTGGTACACCTTTTGATCTGTACACTCTTGGTAAGATTTAAATATAATGGTGATCTGTGGAGAGAGAAAAACAATGATGGTTGAGTTAGACCAGGTCAATTGTTTCACAACTTTTGCAGATGTATCTAAGAATTTATATATTCCCTTAATATGGTAACCAGAGTTTCTGTCTGTTGTAGAAGGCTACTATTGAAAGGACCAGTTTGTCACTGCTTGGGATGCTACTGTTAGCACTGAAGTACAGTTTTTAGCCTGCAACAGTGATGTGGGTTTTCCAGGAAAAATGTTCTACTCAAACACATTCAACATGTGAGGAAATTATTTTACTGGAGTATTTAAATAATGTATTAACAAACAATATCTAGACCTGAAAGAACATAGTATTTTTAGGACACACTCCTATAGACAGCTGATAGCTTATACCAACAATGCCACTTTCTGTGGCTGAGGTATAGCTGTCGCATCTTCAGCTTTGCTCACTCTCTGCACAACTTATCAATTCCATTTCAAGTTGAGAAAATACCACGTAGTAACTTATAGAAGTTTCATATCCTATGTTTAGCCCATCCTAACATGACTGATTTGTAGTACAATAGCCAAGGAAACTATGGATAAACATGGGTGGGTAAGAAATTTTCCATGGAAAAATAGACCACTGGAAAATTTTCTATTTTGGAAAATCTTCCATACTACATCTTTGGAATACAGTCCTCCCAAGCAATCACAGCAATGAAATAAAATCCATCCACACACCAAATCAGTGTTGTGAAATTTCCAAGAATTACCACAGCTTTGTTTCCGCCGGTAAAAAGCCACTTTGCATGTGAAAACAGGGCAAGTTACAAGAAAGTACAAAATGGCAAAATACTTTACAGAATGAAGAATGAGTGTTTTACTGCATTTCAGATAATGCGAAATAAAGCAGCAGCATGTACTAAAGTGAAGATAAATGTCCTCAAGGGTACACTATGGAAATTTCCTTCCATGCCTGTGTTTTGCACCAGTAGTTCTCCAGTTCTGGTCCTCTAAATATTTAGGACTTTGACTTCCAGTATCCTTGATCACTGGCTATGCTGGCTGGGCCCTCTGGAAGCTGAAGTCCCAAACATCTTGAGGACCAAAGGTTGAAAACCCCTAGTCACCAGACTGAGTGCCCAGAGCATGACTGCAGACCTGATTTGGCCTGCTACTGGGAGAGGAGATAAAACAGAGACAGGCATAACACACAAGATGCCAAAGAAGGATGGGGGGACAGACAAAGCCTAAAACTAGTGCTCCAAAATAGTTGACTGGAAAACTGCAAAATGCTTAATGCACTTTGACACATGTCTTTTCAGGGATGGACTAGAACATTGTGCTTTATCCAACTGCCACAGTTTCAATCCCTCAACAAGCAAAATTTCTTTGCCCCAGTAAAACAAGAATTGTGAAATGCATTAGACATTTTGTAGTCTTCCGTTTAAGAAAACATGACAATATAAGGCCTGCAGACCATGTGTTCACTAAAACAAATGATCCACCATTCAATTTGCTACTATGACATTAGCAAAACTTAACCCTTCCTCCTGTCTCTTAACATTAAAGCAAGGCATGTGCAGCTCATGTGCTCTCCTTCACACTTTAATAGCTTTTGCAAGTGCTTAGTAAAGTGTACACAACTTCAGCCTTCTTTCCAGGGAAATGCCATGAGCCTCTGAATGAAGCCAGGCAAACTGTGTGGTGTTCTGTAGCATGGTCAGGTTTCTCCTGACCCTCTTTTACTACCTAGCAAACTAGCTATTTAAAGAACTAAGCAGTAAAGAGAATGATACAAGAAATACAATAAACAGAAACATATGAAATTGCCTTATACTAAGTTAAACCATTGGTCTGTCTAGCCTAGCATCATCACTGTTGCCTTGAAGTGGCTCTTTGGGATATAAGGTCTATCTGGAGATCAGACTGGATTTGGGATGATGTGCATACCATGTTTCCTGCACCACTGAACCATGGTTTCTGCCTAAACTCTAGTACTAGTATAGAAGCATATATTTTGTTCAACAAGCACAAGACGAATGCTTTCCTTTGGGGTATCTGGGCTTCTTTGGGGGAATATTTCTTACAGGGCTGCCTTATTTGTCTGAAACTCTTTCAGTCAGCAATTGTCTTCAAATATTAGAACTGAATCTGCTGCACACACCCCTCCCCCAACCCAACTCAAGTTTCTGGTTTATTCTTCTTCATCTTCTCATTCTTGTACTTCATAAGGTTCCTTCATTCTCACAAATTCTTTCCTTTTAGCTCCTGACACTCCTGAATTCATGCACTGGGTTCTAGGCAGAGCATGGCAAGAAGAATGGGTCATCATATATTTATCTCCTTGTTGCTGTCTTTCTCCGTCTTTCTTCATATTCTGTGTTAATTTTCTCTCCTTCTGTCTCCTCCTCCAAAGCCAGGAGCCCTACCACTTGCAGAAGACAAACCACCTCCTCTCACAAACCCTCCCTCTCTCTCTTCTTGGTAAGCCACATGGAGCTCTTTCACACTACACAACTATGTTGTTGTTGTTGTTGTTGTTGTTGTTGTTGTGTGTCTTCACTTCATGTCTGACTTATAGTGACCCTAAGCAAACCTATCACAGGTTTGTAAGGCTGTAAGGCTGAGAGAGTGTAACTTGCCCAAGGTCATCTTTTGGCTTTCCATGGCCAAGCAAGGGCTCAAACACTGGCTTCCTGGAAACACTCAAGTCACCACATCACACTGGCTCTCACATACAATTCCACTTTAACTGCCATGGCCACATCCTATGGAATTCTTGGATTTGCAGTTTAGGGAGAAGTATTTGAAATTCTCAGCCATGGAGATCTAGTGCCTCTACAAACTCCAAGATTCCATAGAATACATCAATGACAATTAAAGAGTAATCATGATGCTAAGATTGTGCAGTGTGATAGGGACTATGGTGATCCAAATTATATATGCTTGCATTCCTGTACTTTTGGTAAAAAGGCACTAGTTTGGGCCAGCTATGCCAGAGATAGCTATCTGCCCTTCTGCAATACAGTGCCAGGATCACCTTGGGAAAAGTTTCTCCTAGCATATATTTGGGATACAGCCCTTCCCAAGCTGGACTCAACAGAATTTTTGGCATACAATTCCCATCAGCCATAGCCAATTCCTGACCTTGTCAATGGTCAAAGATTATGGATATTATCATGCAAAACATGTGGAGGTTTCCAGGATGGAGCAGTCTGCCCTAGTTACTTATGTCCCAGAAAGCATGCTCCTACAACATGGAGAAACATTCTACAAATGGGTTTAGCAGGGATGTGAACTATGTGACCTTCCAGATGCTTTGAGACTGCAAGTCTCAGCAGCTTAGCCAGCACAGTCAATTGTGAGGAATGCTGGGAGGGTCAGTCTGACAACATCTGGAAGACTGCACAATTCCCACCATTAGAGACACATGCCTTGAGCAACTGTGGCAACACGTACAAGGACAAGACATATCAGAAAATAAATAGGGAGGAAGGTATTCATACACTTTAGGAGTGTTTTGTAAAAACAAAACAAAACAACTCAGTACTTCCTAAGAGATCTAATTCTCTTTTTCTCCACCAGATTTGTGCCATCCAAAACAAGCTGTCCGGCACACGAGCACTGAACCAGATTGTCTCTGAATTTGCAAAGCCCCTTTGAACCTGTGCAGAAGATGTAACTTAGAACAGGCCCAAATGTTCATGTGAAGAAGGATGTTTAAATAGCTATACCACAGAATGAACACAAGATACAAGGAAGAGTCAACATCATTTACTATAACCCCCACCCCCACCATTCTTGATTTCACTCCACCCCTGCCACAACTAATATACCCCTCATTATTTTCGCTCCACATGTTCCCATCGGTGCTGTCTGACTGGAATTTTCCAACAGTTTCTTAGGTTTAAATCACTTCCACTTTTAACTGGAGGCCAGCTGCACTCAAGCAATCTGTTAAATGCATAGCCCTGAGCTAGAGCTGGGACTGCAGGGCTTTGAGGGGAAGTCTATTTCTGTGTTGTCTGGATTTCAGCAAGAATTCTACTCTTTCTATGCTACCAGAGAAAGCCACAAATCCTCCACAGTATTAATCATGTTAGCTCAGTTCAAATCCCAGAGGGACCATGTTCTGGAGAAATGTCTCACAAGTGATTTGTTGCATTGCCAAGCCTTCCCCTGCAAACTGTCTCAAAAAGTGAGAGAGATGTAGAAGCAGCTGCTTTCTACAGGACAGGAAACAGATTTTATCTAGTAGCTAACCACACGTAGACACAGCACTCACACTACAGTCACACTGATACCACTCAGCAAGGCAAAGTTACTTGACAGCCATGCTGAGAGTGGAATTCCATGCAAGTCTGCTCACATCTGAGAGATTAACTCAACAAATTACTCCTAATGAGACACAGAAGCTTTCCTTCCTCTTATTTACCTGGTCGCTGTCCCCTTCACTCTCCAAATGCCATAAATCTGACACTGGCCATCATGAAGAAGAACATTCTCCTTGATAAGTGTTCCCTTTCATTTGAGAGAATAGTGTCTTTCATTCACTTGACACCCAATTCTACCAATGGAGAAACCTATGACCTGACCAGGTTTCTGAGACCTCCTTGTAGCAACAATATAGTCTGAGACACTTCATCAGGAAACACAACAATCTGTGGTGCTCCTGGAATGATGTGCAGGCACAGCTCAGCCCTTCCCCATCAGTCTGGCCACCTTAGTTCACTCCACAATCTCATGGTGTTCTGCCACATTGCGTCTCACCAGGATCTCAGCCTGTATCTTTAAGCTTCAGAAGAAAGATTTTATTTTTAAACAGAAGACCATGGTTCGATTCCCAGCTCATCCATGGAAACCCACTGGGGTTCACACTCAAGTCCCAGAAAACTCAATCTTAGGGTCACCATAAGTCAAAAACATCTTGAAGGTACACAAAAAACAACATTGTCTCAGAATGGTAATCCATTCTCAGAATAATAAATAATAATAATAGGTTTTATTTCTAGCCCGCCCCTCTGCTCAGAAACCGGGGCAGGTTACAACATATTTAAAACAAAAACAGTTTAAAAACATTCCCTCAACCCAACTATAACCCTCCCACCCCATTAAAACTGGATTAAACTAATTAAAGAGCTAAAATAAGAATAATACAATAACAAGAATAAAAACATCAAGGGCAAGCAGGCAGTGGTAGGAAAAGGGGACAGATAGTGACCATCTCCCGCTGAGCCGGGAGATTATTCCGGGAAGGCCTGCCGGAAGAGATCCGTCTTTACTGCTTTTTTAAAGCTAGCAAGGGTGGTGATAAGACGGATCTCGTCCAGCAGGCCATTCCATAGTCTGGGAGCGGTCGCAGAAAAGGCCCTCTGGGAGGTCTGAGACAGCCTAGTTTTTATTGGCTGTAACAGGTTCCTCCCAGAGAACTGTAGGGATCATACGGGGAAAGGCGGTCCCGGAGATAAGATGGACCCAAGCCATGTAGGGCTTTAAAGGTTAAAGCGAACACCATGTGCTCTTTAATCACTATCCATTTTTTAAGAACAGGCAACATGGAGGGCTAGAAAGCTGCATCCACCCCATTTGCTGCCCCACAGACCCCACAGGTCATACTTTGTTATTTTTCTGAAAACAGGAGTGTCATCCCAGTTACTTTTCTATTTTTGATATTTTGCAGATATGGGGGGGGGGGGAAGAGAGAACTAGTGGTTAAACAGAGAATTTAAGTTGTCCTGGAAGACTCCCGAGGCACAATCCATCTTTTCAGTGCATCCATTTGGTGACAGGGGCATTTGAGCTTCTCACAAACTCCATTTATGCGATTTGGTCCATGGGCCATCTAATTATTACCCTTACTCTTTAATGTCTTGGCTTACTCTTGCTCTCTAGATGCCCCTCTGAGAAACACTTGAGGTATGCAGCTCGGCCAATTGCACCCAAAATGGGCTCTATCTCTACCCACTATTGCTTGGGGCTGCAGATTGTCTTTCTCAGTGGGCCAATAGTGGTTGACAGGGAAAAGGTTCCTCATTCCTGATCTAATGAAAAGGCACAAAGATACAGAAGAAAGAGAACAGCAATGTCACCTGCTTTTTTCAAGATTCTGCTCTTCTACTTTTACATCAAAAGCATGTAAGTGACAAATAAAGTCTAAAGAAGACCCCATCTACCACCCACAGAATCTTGTGCTAAAATATACTTGACAACCTGACATGCACGAGCATGGGAAATAAACAAGATGAACGTGAACTCCTAACACAACAAAGCAAATACAATATAATAGGCATCACTGAAATCTGGTGGGATCAGTCTCATGATTGGAATGTAGGAATAAAAGGGTATAACCTTTTAAAGAGAAATAGGCCAAACAGGAAAGGAGAAGGAACAGCATTATATGTCAGGGATGTTTACACCTGTGAAGAGATCCCGGACTTCAGGTGGAAATCAGGTGGAAGCATCTGAATAAAAATTAAAGGGGAAGGAAACAACAGGGATGTTATTGTGGGAGTCTACTACAGACTCCCAAGTCATACTGAGGAATTGCATGATGCCTTTCTAGAACAGATGACAACACACTCAAAAAGGAGAGATGTAAGGAGTGATGGGTGGCTTCAACTATCCTGATATTTGCTGGAAGTCAAACTCATCCAAAACCTCAAGGTCTAGCAAATTCCTCACTTGCCCAAAGACAATTTCATTGTCCAAAGGGTGGAAGAGGCAACAAGGGAATCAGCTATTTTAGATATGATCCTAACCAACAGGGATGACCTGGTAAGTGGGGTGCAAGTGGTGGGATCTTTAGATGGGAGTGATCATGTTCTCCTGGAGTTTTTTATACAGTGGAAAGGAGAAGCCAGGCATAGTCAGACACATATTTTAGACTTTAGGAGAGCTGATTTCAATAAACTTAGGGAACCACTTGGGATGATCCCCGGCTCAGGAACACTAAAGGAGAAGGGAGTTCAGGATAGATGGGAGTTTCTCAAAAAGAAGATACTGAAGGCACTATCTCAAACTATTCCAATGAGAAGGAAAAATGGGAAGTGTCTTAAGAAACTAGGTTGGATGACTAAAGAACTTTCAACTGAACTAAGTTTTAAACACACCAAAGGTATATATAAATGTCTGTCCCTGGCTTCCACTCCACCAAAAGCATCTGAGAAAGTAGA
>CM034703.1:55815830-55834422 GCA_020142125.1 Phrynosoma platyrhinos | reverse complement strand
AAAGGTGGAGGGAAATAGAAAGAGAAGAAGGCCATATGCTAGTTGTGCAGGGCAATGGAAGATATGGCGCTAGCAGGGCGAAAGGTCGTTACAGAGGAAGATGTGATAGATGCTTGATATCCGTCTTGTCTTCCATTTACTCTAACCAGTCGCTGAACCTTTCTCTGCTCTTATGTAATGCCAGTCAGTGAAGAATAAGTTTTGCATTATAAATGACTTACTGATAGATCACAGTGCTGACTTGGCATGTATCACAGAGACCTGGCTAGGAGCAGATAGCGCTGTAACCTGGGCTCAGGCTCTTCCAGCCGGGGTACTCCGTCAATGAGCAGATAAGGGAAAGTGGGTGAGGGGGGTGTAGCCCTGGTCCATAAAAACAACCTTGCCTTAACCAGGATACCTATCCATGCATTAGACCACATCGAATGCATTTACCTTAGCTTAAAGGCCAGGGAGAGACTGGAGATTCTGTTGGTTTACTGTCCACCCCGTAACTTAACAGACTCCCTAGCTGAGCTGACACAACTAGTCTCGGAGCTGGTGTTGGAGCCACCTAGGCTATTAGTCCTGGGTGACCTCAACATCTCCCTTGAGGCTGGTTTGACTAATCTTACTGGTGTGGCTCGGGAGTTCATGGTTTCCATGACAAACATGGGCCTCTCCCAGATAGTCTCTGAGCCTACACACTGTGCAGGTCACGTCCTCAATGTGGTCTTCTACATGGATCAGGCATATCCATGGGCAGAGTTAATTAGTATCTCTGCATTGTCATGGACGGATCATTTCCTGGTTAAGGTTGGAATGAAGGCCACCATCCCTCCCTCTGGGGGTGGAGGACCGATTAGAATGGTCTGCCCTCGAAGGCTGATGGAACCCATTAGGTTCCAAGAAGCCCTAAGGGGTTCTATGGTTGGCAATAATTTTATTGTATTCTATGCATTTTTATTGCTATAACCCACCCAGATTCCTTGTGATTGGGTGGGCTATAAATACATAATTTATTGTTGTTGTTGTTGTTGTTATTATTATTATTAGACAGATAGACTTTATTAAAGAGACCAAGAATGTGAGTTTGCAGGAGCTGGGCAAAGCAGTAGAGGAAAGGGGGGTGGGCTGCAGATGTCTCAACCATAAGATTGCCGTGGGTTGAGACCAACGTGAAGGCAGTTAACAACAACAAATATTCTTCTAGTTAAAATCTCTTCTTTTTCATTTACAAACAATAACAGAAATAAATGTATTAGCATTTCCAGTTACAAGAGTACTCCCCCCTTTAGCAAAGTCCTGTCTGAAATCTTAAATGTTGAAAAACTACAAAATGAAGCATAAATATGATGACTCTGACCTGAGCTCCCAAAAACTTCCCTTTCCCGAAACACACACAGAAATCATGAGACTAGTCATATTTTTAACTTCTCCAACAGGCCAGTTCACAAATATGCAGCTTTGTTCACTGCTCTGGAAAGTATGTGAGAAACAACCTGCTGTTCTCCAAATAAGATTACAAGCCCCCACGATGGTCATCCCACTACTCTCCAGATGTGATCACCTGAGTCTTGAATCCTAAGTCAACCCAGCTCCAGTTATGCATCCTTCTCTAGAACTTCAAAATGCTACATTGGGGACTACAATTCTCAGAATCCCCAGCCAACATGGGATTCTTGGTACTTCCGAATGCAAAACACTAACTTTTTCAAACTATACCTCTTGCATATTAGTGTAAGGGAGCTACACTGTATAAACATATTTCTTCATGGACAGTACAGTACTACCAAATCTCAGAATAAATATTCCTTGAAGAAAATCCCTTCTTGCTACATACTAGGCTGCTGTTGTAATTACTGCCCCTGAAAACCCTTCCTGAAAGAAAATCCATTCAATACACCACCTTTATATACACCACTCACCCTTAGAGTATGTCCATGGAAATACTTTTCTGAAATCTCTGAACCTTCAAACACCATCTGCATTGGTATTTTGTTTCCCTGACCTGATCCATAAACTGCAATAACTTACTCTAGCACATTTGCTCCATACCACACAATTTATTATTAATACGTAATGTTCCATTTAAAATATCAATGCTTTTGTTAAACATTTCACCTCCCCACCCTTCGCCAACTCTCCTCCAAACTACTTTGGCTCTGCTCATTCATTTTTAATCCTTCAATTCCACTCAATCCCTCCCACCTCACCAGTTAGGTATCCTTGCTATAAATCCCAGCTCACCAGTCCTATAAAACAAACACTTGAATTCTACTCTGAATGCTTAAGTTTCAAATGGGGAAGGGGCTGGTCAGAATCTACTGGTGCATCTCCAAAAACTTTGCAGTAGATCATCAAGGTTTTTTCACTCTCCATAATTTTACAAGAACAAATGAAATGCAAACAAAATAAAATAAAAATCAATGCCTTAGTATTTCTCATCTGTAAAATAGGAATATCAGTTGTTGCTTTTGACCTGGTTTTTTTTTTTCAGCTTTGTTGTTGTGTACCCATAGATCATTGCAGGCTTATGGTAACTGAGAGCAAATCCATCATGGGGTTTTCTTGGCAGGGGTGGTCTTCCTCTGAGGCTGAGAGTGTGACTTGCCCAAGGTCATCCAGTGAGTTTCTGTGGCTGAGCAAGGATTTGAAACCTGGCAATGTGCTGAGAAGCACACCTGAACATATTAGTCCACCTATCCACATGTATCCATTCTAGTAATCTACAGCAAACTGATGACCTGAAAACTACCACCCAATTTGCAAAAATCTGTCTTGACTGATCACTTGGAGGAAATTTGTACTCGCCATAGATAATCAGTCAAGTGGCCATTTACAATTCTTGATTGGAACATGGTTCAAAGCCCCCTCCCAAAAGCATTACCTGTGGTAGAGCATCCCTGTATGTTTATTGATGGATATTTTAATACCCATTAAGGACATATGATCATCAATATGGACTTCCTGGGGTGGGGGTGGGGAATGGAAGGCAAAACTTTCTCACATTCTAACACTGAATCCTATTTTATTCATATTGTTTGAACAATGAAATGTCAATTTTACATTCTATATAAATCTTTCAAACATTCACAACAGCAAGGAATATCTAAACCAAAAAAATAATGGGAGTGAACATATATTTAATGGCATATTTGAATTACTTTAGTATGTTACACTCAAAACAAATGCAAACTTTTATTTGGAAATCCTCTCTTTTTAAACTGAGAAATCTGCAAAGATATGTCAATTCAAGAGCATGTTGTTTCCTTAAATAGTCTTAGTTGTTTTGAAAAAAGGAACAATATGAAGAGGATGAAAACTGTTAAACTAATTTCCCCATGCCAAAATACCATATATACTACATTAATGCATTTAACTGTCCATATGTGTGTGTCGCTGATGTTAGCACTTAAAAAAAGGAATCCCCACTATTTTAGGAATTTTACCATTGTCTGGAACAGCATTATAGAAATTGGAGGGGGGAGGGATTACAAAGAGATGCAACAGTAGAAAAAATTATGCCACACATCAGTACTACAAGTAGAGAACCAGAACAGTAACTTTCTTCCTGATCTGTTTAACATGCAATAAAAGGGTGTGATCTTATGAAAGGGATCTTCTATTTTCTGAGCACTTAACAGAGACTACCCACAAGCATTTCCCAAGTTCAATTCCATCACCCAATGATTAAAAACAAACTTAAAAAAATGGCACCTTCAGGCAAAACAAAAATTTGGCTCTGACTCTTTAAAATGATCAGGTAAACAGCAGTGGAGGCTGCGACACCCCTTTGTGGAAGGAACCAGGGCAGCGGGGAGGAAGGCAAGGGCAGAGGACATATGCACACCTCTGCCTAGTGACGCCACTTATAAACAGTAAGAGGGGCAGAGGGGCAGGTTATAAATAAATATTATTATTATTATTATTATTATTATTATTATTATTATTATTATTATTATTATAGCCAATTCTGTCTCAAATTCACTGAATGAAAGAAAGCACCCTTATACTTTGGTACTTTGATAAGTGCAGTCACTGAACCACTGATGCAAAATTCAATCAATAACTTTATTTATATCTGCCTTTGCATCCTGGAACATAGATGCAGCATCTGTAAATCTCAACTTTCATTAAATAGCGCATGTTTCTACACAGTATCATTTCCTGCTTAGATGAAAATGCAATTCTGTTTCTTTCCCATGTTATCAGTAACAAGTCATTAAATCTGGAGGTAAGGGAAACCACAATCCAAATGCACCCTGGCGGAAAATGATACTCAAGCATATTCAACAATTAGTGTATTTTAAGAAAGAAGACATGAATTGTCTCCTGTCTCCATCAAGACTTTGTGCCAGTTCCTCCCCTGTTTGCAAGGATATGTTTGTTTGGGAAAGAGGGACTGTCAAGAAAGCAGGCTGAGCTCCTCCAGGTTTGGTTTTTCAAATCTGAGTTTCCTTATGGCAAAGCTGCTCTAAATAAATTTTGCCAAGAAAACTCTAAGACCGCATTGGCGAACCTGTGGCATGCACACCCCCTCTGGCATGCAAAGCCATCTTTGAGGGCATGCAGCGACCACAGCAAGTAGGGGCAGGGCTGCACACGCCTGGCCTGGCTTGTCGCAGCTCAGTTTGCCTTGGGACAATTGGGCCATGGCAAGAAGGGGCGGGGAGGCATGTGCGGCCTGGGCAGCTTCTTGCTGTGGCCCAGTTCTCCCATGGAAAACTAAGCCGTGACAAGGAGGGGCCATGTGTGGGCCTTCTGGGAGGAAGCCCTGCCCCTTCCAGCCAGAAGGCTTGTTCCTTCCAGCCAGAAGGCCTGCACCTTGTAGGTTTCTGGGAACTGTAGTTTTGTGAGGGGTAATGAGGCCATCCAAGTTGTTGTTGTGTGCCTCCAAGTCGTTTCCAATTTATGGCGACCTTGAGGCAAATCTATCATGGGAGTTTCTTGGTAAGATTTCTTCAGAGGAGGTTTGTCATTGTCTTCCCCTTGGGCTGAGAGTGGGTTTCATGGCTGAGCTGGGTTTTGAGCCCTGATCTCCAGAGTCGCACACTCAAACCGCTGGCTCTCTTTGTTCTTGTGCTGTGTCTTCTGTGCTTTATTATACTTTGTTGTTGTTGTTGTTGTTGTTGTGTGCCTCCAACTCGTTTCCAACTTATGGGCCCAGAGCACCCTCCCTCCCTTCCGAGCACCAGTTCTGGAGACCCTAAGGTGATGCTATTATGGGACAAGCTTCGTCAGAGGGGGATTTCCATTGCCGTCCTCTGAGGCTGAGAGAGTGTGAGTTGTGTGTGTGATGCATGCAAGTTGTTTCTGACATGGCAGCATTAAGGTGAAACTATAATGGAGTTTTCTTGGCAAGTTACATCAGAGAGGCTTTGCTAATGCTAGCCTGAGGGTGAGAGCGTGTGTCTCGGGTCCCCCCCCCCGAAGACCAGCCCTCCAAAGATGGAAGGCCTGCCCCCAGAAGTCCCACCCCTAGAAGGCAGGTGTCCCACCCCCAGCACTCAGTGACACCCAGCATGGGAATGCCACTGAGTTTGGGCACTCGGTCTTGAAAAGGTTTGCCATCACTGCCCTAAGATATGGTCAGTTGCCTAAAGCTGGAGTCACATGAAGGCACAAAACAACCTAAATCTCAATGACATTTCAGGACTACAGAGGAACCAGGGTGAAGGCTGGGAGGATGTCTTGAAGTTGCACCAATTCAATTTCATTTTTAGACTGAAATTGAATTGAACAGAAAAACATTAATGACAAAAGGAGCCATAATTGCAGAAACATCTTTTCAAAGTCATTTTCCCCATAACATCATGTCACTGCAGCAAGTTCTCTTCTGAAACTGCAACTGACATGCAGGTACAATGCAATCCATGAACAGGTCTGTCAGGCTAGTGTATCTGTTTATCTTTTCAAAGCACGGTTGTCATTCAGACTGCTGAACCAGCAGATTGAGTCAACAGAAGGAAGACTCTTCGTTATTTTTAGTTCTTTCATTTTCTGACATAGACCTTTTGGAAAGAGATCTCAGTACCAACTGCATTTCAGTGGACAAAAGCTACAGTTAACAACTATTAACTGGCTTTAAAGAACCTCAGGTATGTCAAAGTACAAGGCAAAAAAAAGGGAGGGAAACATGAAGGGAAACTGGATTTAATAAAATTCAAGATAAGCAAATCAAAGTCTCCAAGAAGGTGGTAAAGTAGGAGGGAAATGTGGTCACAAACAAGATTCCATGAACTCTGAATAAAGGCAAAGAGTAGCAAAACTGGTAATCCAAATTACAAGGAAATCAGACAACATTTCCATTGCAACAAATTTCCAAATCAAGGAAGTAAAATCAATATAAAGAGAACAAAGTAAAAATGCCAGCCCTAAGGCCAAATCTGCTTGATTATTCAACCTTTATTTAAAGAAAATGATAGCATTTCCCTTTTACTGTTCAGTACCTTTCCAGAGAGATTCTAGGAGAGATCTAACCAGCATCAGTCATCATTTTAGTCATTCAGTGCCTTGCTGGTAAGGAACCCAGAGACAGATAAGTGACAGAGAATGGCTTTTGGGAAGTCTGAATTTACATTCTTATCAGTCACACTTTATTGGCTCTAAGCCCCACACTTCAATGTGGTAATACCTTGATGATCTAAGTCTTTGGGAGTATGACAAAACAATGAGGCTGCCCAACTTAGGTTTTTAAAAAATTGGTTTAAAGACCTGGGTCTATCGAACTCCCTGATACAGCATTTAATGAATTTCTCAAGACTCATGATTATTCAGTGCTGCATAGAGTCATTACTGGATTGGACAACACATAGCCCAAAATCCATTTACTGTGCCTCTTACAAGCCTCCTTGCAGTATTGAACTTGCCAATGTAATCCATTCTGTAGAAAATGCCAGGGTTTCCTTTCCTGTCACTTCCTTTAGCAGCAGAAGAGGAAAAGACACTGCCCTGCAACTGCAAAGTTTCTGTGGCACAGGGAAATGCTTTGGTGCCTTCCTGTCAGTACACCCACTGCATCAGCTGCCAAAATAAGCATCATTTATAAAAACTCAGTAGTTCGATTCCCATAGAATACCCATGGGATTGCCACTACTATGAGACACAAACTTATAAGCGGAGCACAAATCAAGATGTTAATCAGGAGAATAATTTACATAAGGAATACAGTTTTGCTTTTCAAATTATAGAGGAAGATTGCTCAAACATACAGTTAGTAGGTTAAATATGCTTAGTTTATAATATGTCAGGGAGACTTCCGCAGCTAATTAAACTCATAATAGCTTTTCCCTCAAACCAGATTATCTAATCTTCACTCCAACAAGTCACTTACAACCAGGAACAGATGCTGTACAGCAACCTTTCTCCACTTCATGACTCTAGGATGACTCAGACGTTTCAAAGACTATTACTGAAGTTAACTCTGGACAGACCTCTGCTTGAAGATGTCTTATGCTGGCTCTGCAGGTTTTTTAAAAACTTTACCTTAACCTCATGTTTTCCTGCTTTTCTCAGTCAAAAGTACTGAAGCTCCCAACATTTCTTCTCAGCTCTGAGTCCCACTTCCTTAAGACAGTTGTTCTTTCAACAGGTTATTAAATGTCAACCACTAATAAACCTATGTCTAACTTAGGGTCTTTACAGACTGCCAGAAATAATGCACCTTGAGGCCACTTTAACTGCCCTGGCTCAGTGCTAGGGAATCATGGGAATTGTATTTTTTTCTGGGACATTGAGCCTTCTCTGTCAGAGAGCTCTGGTGCCACAACTACAGTTCCCATGATTCCTTAGCACTGAGTAGGACAGTTAAAGTGAACTCAAGCTGTATTATTTCTGGCAGTCTGTAAAGGCCCTAACCCTTTAAAACAAGAACAACAACAACACCCTAATACCTCTGATCAACCACATTCTTACTCCCTGTCATAGTCCTCCCCTACTGGTGCTTCTTTATGGAACTTTTAATTATGAATAAAATTTGTTGATCTCTTCATAGATCCAGATTATAACAAAAGCAACAAAATCCCTCTGCCCCATAATATTGTTTCATAGAGAAAGCTGCCAGGAGGGGTGGCAGTAGAAGGGCTTTGTGTCCTGGTCCTTAAATGAAATTCCTGGAAGTGCTAATTTCATGAAATTTTGCACTTGGTTGGTAGCTCTCAGAATCCTAGTTAACAACAACAGCAACAACACATGAAGTAGACCCAGGAAGTATGAAACCTGTCCACTTCTGAGTTTCATCATAACCTCACTCAGAGGCTACTCACAGTCAAAGCACAAACAGATAAAAAGATTATGTTTCTTCAATAAGGGAGAAAAAGGAAACTGCAGATATTCATCAGAAGTGAATGTTGTCCCAATGTCAAAGGATGGTCAGTGAAATAAAACCAGAGTCCTAGGGGGTGTCAAAGGAACACACACACACTTTGGTTTTAACATGAGAAAGGATATGGCACGTCAGACCCAGTTAGACCAACTGGTAAACCAGTACGTTAGGCACACACGCACACTACAGTTCACAGGATCAGGGTCTCTAAAAGAACAACTAATGCATTCCTGCACACCCTAACTCAGGGCCTTCCTCTAAGCTCAAAGCAGCCATCAACAGATCTTCCTCAAAGGATACATTCCCAGTTCACAGGATTAGCTGTAGCCACTAACCGCTGGAGATGAGAAAGAAGGGGGAAGCAGTTTCATGCACAACATCCTACAGACAGAGCAATGAAACACTGGCCCTTTCACAATACCTCAATATAACACTATGACCCCACTTCAACATCCAATGGCTGTAGTCTGGGGAATCCCAGGGTATGTTAGTTTGGTGGGGCATTATTTGTAAGGCTTTCTAGCTGATAATTATAAATGCAGTCATCCCTCAGTATCCATAGATTCAACCATCTATGGCTTGAATACTTTTAAACCACAGCAGCATAGTGTACTCTCCCTCAACTACAGATCCAGGACTCCATGGGATAAACCATGGCAGCTAAAATGGAATCTTAGTGCTGTATTTGTGTGGTGTGAAAGGGCTCACTATTTTAAAAGTTCATGCATTAATACTGATTTTCCTTCAAGTAATTCCCTGTCCACAAGTGACATCACTCATTAGCAGTGCATTGCTTTATTTTTTTTAAAAAACAAATGATTTAAAAATAAAAAAACTCCAGCCACCTCCCCCCAATAACCCTCCAAAAATATTCTAAAGTAATGAACAACCCTTATATATTACACTACAAATCCTAACCATGTCAGTAGTTGCTACATTGTTTTCTAAATCTCATCTCCCTTAGGATGGGGGAGAACTATCATCTTAGGTCCAGGGGCCATATATACCCCACTGCAGAGGAACTCATTCCTCACTGCATTCTGCCCAAATTTTGACTTTTTAAAATTAAAAATGCCCTCTGTCCTTCCAAGGTGGGGAGCAATTTATTCCAGTGTTTTTTTCTAGGCAGCACTAAATACGGCTGTCACCCAAGCAGCTGGTTAAAATAAAAAAAACAACAACCTAGATTAATGTTGCTGCTGGGAACAACTATTCCAGAGAATTCCAACTGAGAAGGTTAAAACTGTTATCTATAGGGACTGTGCTATAAAGACTACTTCTTCATTCTCTGAGAGAGTTTCTAAAGGGATCCGGACCCTTGGCATGCATGTATAGCATGAACAGGCAAAGTGTAGCCCTTCAGATTTTGTTGGTCTGCAAATCCAATCAGTCATAGCTGGCAGAGTGATTGGTGATGAATACTGGAAAAAACTGGAGGGTTGCCCTTTCCCCACCTTGATCTATAGTTTTCTCCCAAAAAGCACTTGTAAAAAATGACAAGTGATACAAAGAGGATTCATCCTGCTTCCACACATAGCCATGAGCTAGACTTGTTTGACATCACCACATGGTCTTCGATATATAAAAGATTCAACTACTTACACAAACCTTCCTTGCTTTGTATTACAAGTTCTACTCTACCTTGTGGCTTTGTCTAGATGTGTGTGAATCAAGACACATGCAACCTTTGTGTCCTTAACATACTGCAACTCAAGGCTTCCTGGGTTGTGTCCCCACTATTTAAACTGGACAATGACCAAAACTCAGTAGGAGAGCTTAGGGTCACATTAAGTCTCAAATGACTTGAAGGCACAAATCAACAACAAGAACTCACTGCTGTACAAAATGTTTTGAGGTTTCCTAGTCCAGTAACTGACATATCTAGGAAAGGCCTAGAGAGCTGCTGTCATATAATATAGTGCAGACAATATTAAACTGCATGGCTCAAAGGTCTTACTCAATATAAGGAGTTTCCTATCTATGTTCCTGAACTATTGTTACCAAGATCAGAACAAATTAGTTCTGATTCATCCACCTATCCCCAATAGCTTCAACAAAATTAACTTTCTAACACAGCTCTTTGAAAATGAATTAAGGTACCAACTTCATTTTGATCCTGACAACTGTACTTACCTTACCTACATGCAACATATTGGTTAAATAATCCAGAATGTAATGGGCATGTTGAGACGGGAGGACAGAAGAGACAGTACAAGGATATAACAAATGGGTACAAGCCTCAAGCAAGACTCTCAGCTTCATAAATGACATATTTTCAGCTTAATAAAAGAAGGCATGTATATCCAGTGCAGCTTATAAAGTTATAACTGGCATGATGTTCAATTTTGTCCCCTAAAATTAACCTTGATTCAAATCTAGTAGACTGAAATCTGGCAACTCTATCAGCTATAGCACAGGTGGACAACCTGTAGCCTTCCAGACACTGCTTGGTTGTAACTCCTATAATCCTTCAGCATTTATTAGGCCATCACAGGTTTATGGATTTGCAATCCAATTACATATGGAAGACTAGACTTTGTATCTGTAGGTAAAGATGGGCAAACACAATTCCAAGAACACGTAGGATCCAGTGAAAAATAAGAACCCACTACTTCAGGGATATGGCTATCTTTCCTATATAAGAAAAAGCAACTACACAGCACTCACCAAAAGAGAGAAACTAGTACATTGATAACAGTTTGCCACATGCCCAAGGGAGGGAAGCACACTTTAGGAACATGCCCAACAGAAAACTTCTGTCCAAAGAACATAAAAATAGTCAATGACAGCATGTTAAGAGCCAGCAAGAAAAAAACACTGACAAAGAACAACAGAAAGAGTCAAGCGTGTTGCCTAGGCTCTTGCTGCAGAGTATCCTTATTTGGAGGGAAGCATGCAAAAGATCTGGAAACTGACCTCTACATGCCTTCATAATGAAAGGGAGTCAAGTACACTTAACAGATCACCAATCCAACCAAAGTCATTTTCCAGACTATAAGAAAGCTTGCTTTTGATACCCTGTCACAGTGAAGTGTGTCAAGGAATAGATTACTACAGAATGAAGCACAGCTCTTGAATGCCGCATTACAGTGGCCTATACAGAGTCAGTGTGGTGTAGTGGTTTGGGTTTTGGAGTAGGACTTTGGAGACCAAGGTTCAAATTAATGCTCAGCCATGGAAACCACTGGGTGACCATGGGCAAATCACATTCTGTCAGCCTCAGAGGAAGGGCAACTCCATCTGAACAAATATTGTGAATAAAACCCTGTAATATTTTCATCTTAGGGTCACCATAGGTCACAAATGACTTGCAGGTACACAACAAGAAGGATGTAGCAAAAGGATTACTCCTTCAGATAAATGACAAATTCCCTTAGAGGACCACCCCACTGTCATCAAAAGCCTACTGCAAAAAACAACAAAAATCCACCACTAAAATGGGAAAGATATTCAGAGATCACTACAACTTTATTGCAGAGCCCACACCAAGCCCCACATTAAGCTTAAGCTTAACCATCACTGATATAACTATGTTCCATTTACTTACCACCATTCAGCTGAAGGAAATATATATGGTTCTTTTCCTTCCCTTGTTCTTCTCACAGCAAGCCTGATATAACCATATTGAATGGGTGAATGAGGGGAAAGGATCCAAGCTCATTCAGCAAGTTTCATGGTTCAGTGGGGACTTAAATCTGCATATCCTCAGTCCCAGTCCAACACTAACCACTATACAGGACTGGCTCTCTAACACTAAAGTAGACTCATTCCCTTGATAGATAAATGCTTATCAAAAACCTCCATAGAACTTGTAATGTGAAGGCTTGGGGAACTCTTCACATGGGAAACATATTTGCCCCACATTGTGCATGTTCTGTGGCTTCAGGAAAAATATGGATGCACTAAATTACACTGTCATCTGGGAACATTATATTAAAAGAAAATGGGAGTTGCTGTCCTCCCCCACCCCGCTTAAATTCTCTTGCTGGTGGTTGTTTTTTTGTTTTGTTTTGTTTTGTTATTAATTATTGTAATTGTTTTTGTTTTAATTGACTTTTATTATTTTACCCATTGTTTGTACTTAGATTGTACGCCTTTGGCAGGTTTTATTGTGTTTTATCCTTGATTGTCTTTTGTACAGCGCTGTGTACACTTACAGCGCTCTAGAAATAAACTTTAATAATAATAATAATAATAATAATAATAATAATAATTTTCCCAAAGAAAAATGGTTTGGAGTAGGACTGACAGTTGAGCAGACTCTCAAGGGAATCAGTTTGTATTAGTGTGTATAACACTGTATATAAAAGTACATATAAAATAAAACTGTTACTTGCTAGGTATTACTCTCACTGATTACTAGGGAGAATAATCAATACAACTACAAAAAATTTGGTTTCACAGCTTTAAAAGCCCTCTGTATAAGTGGATGAAACACTGCACAGAATTGACAAAATAATCCTAGAAGGCAATGAATTTCCCATCTCACATATTTTTAAAAAAGAAATGTTTCAGCACAGAAATCACAGGCTTCAACTAATGCATTAAGATTTTCCAGCATATGTCATGTGCAGCTGCCATGACAGTCAGAGTGGTGCATGAATTCCCACAAAGGTGTTCTGATAAAAGCATTACTGCCTGGCAGTGGAAGCAAAACCTCAAGGCCTGCAAAGCTTCCAACAGAATCACCACTGCCAAGAAACCTCTTTCAGACATCCTATAATGAAAGCCTCTATACACACACACCCACACCCATTAGTTGCTTTTGCCTACTGTAACCACCCTGTGGATACAGAAAGACAGTTTGGATCAATCATTTCTTAACATCAATAATTGTATTTTCTCATTGCTGCTGCTGCTGCTGTTAAAAGGTGGTGAACACAGCACTTTTCACCAGGTTTGTGGGCCAGGTTGAAAAAGAAATTCAACTTTGAAACCACATAGGCAGTAACAAGAGAACCCAACATGCTGAACAGCATCCATTTCAGTTATCTGACAACTAGCACACTGGATCAAACCTCTGTTCATTCGCCAAATTGGGGGGGGGGGGGGGGGGGGGGGGGGGGGGGGGAGAGGATCTTGCCAGAATGAAACATATAAAAGTAGGATATTTTTTTTTAAAAAAATGTTATTTCTAAAAAATAGTCTTTTGAAAGGTTATCTGTTTTTCCTTTTGAAAAAGGTAAAGATTTCTCTTCTTTTTCCCCAGGTCCTCAAAGGCTCCAAATTCCATAAGGAGCAAAACATACTATGGAATTTTTAAAAATTATAATACATAAAAACATACTGTGGAAGAACAAACAATGTTGTTTGTGGGCTGGAAAAGTTTTTATAGAGGAGAGGTCCACACAAAAGGACCCATCAGTGCAACAGTAAATCCCAGGTTTATGATCATCATGCAGCTGCAGCCAATTCTATCTCTCTGGAGTGTGGCTCAATAATATGCTCTTTTGTAAACACAACATTTTGCAATGTGTTTATATTCCAGTTTATGCACATAGTTGGCCACATGTCAAATGTCTTAATTAAAACTCATCTTCTTCACTTTCCTGTGAAATCTTATTTACTAGACTGCACATTTTGGCATGCTGCATAATATCTTCACTTTCTGTATTCTAAATGCTCTGGTATCTTGAAAGATCAGCATTTAGTTGCTTCAGTCTTCAAGTTATAATATCTGGTATGAGCTACTGTGTAGACAATATGTCCCTGGGTTTTGAACATCTAAGAACAGGAATAACTCCGACAAACCGATGAAGTTAATATACTAAATCCAATATTAATCCTACTTAGAATTGACCGATTGAAACCAATAGGACTTAAGTTGGTTGTAATTGGCAGGTCCCATTAATTGAGTCATAGGATTAATATGAGATTCAATGCAAGATCTACCAGTGCTTGGTTCAGAAGGATCTTGCCATTAAAGCACATGCTTTAGAGTGCAAATTCAAATGATGTTAATTTCTTAACAAAATCAATTGATGAGACTTTGCCTTTGCCTTTCTTTAGGACCTGTCAATTTAAAACAAGTCAGATTCTTCACAGATGTTGACAATAATGATGATTTCCATCCTGCCTTCCTCCCAGAGTTGGGACTCACAGTTCAAAAAAGCAAGATAGTTAAAAACATACAAAAAATGAACATTAAAACAGAACTAAACTAGTCACAATATTAAAACACTTCAACTCTCTAGTTAAAAGAACAAAATGCAATTTAAAAGATTGAAAAGCTATTGAGAACAGTGCAATACACCCCCCCCAGCCTATTCTTTAAAAACTTTCTGTATTAAAAGCATGTTTCTGTATAAAAAGGGTTTTGACTTCCCACAGAGGGACAGCAGGTAGGGGCCATTCTGGCCCCCCTGGGAAGGGAGTTTCAGAGTCTTTTTATTTTGTTGTTAACTGCTTTCGCGTCAACCAGAATTTTTGTTTGGTTATTTTATGACAAACAGTTATGGAATATCCACTCCTAGGGGCCTGACTGGCACCAACACTGCTGTCATTCTAGCACCAAGTAGAAATATAGCTATTTTCTAAGCCTTTGGGGACATAATTGATTTCATCCATGTGCATATGTGAGCAGTTTTATATTGTTTTATCTGCTTTTAAACTGTCATAAGTGTTAAATGTTCTCATATACTTTTGACATTTAAATTATTTTTACTGTTTTATACTGTTCACACTGATTTTATTGTATGCTATCTAGAGATCATCCAAATATATGGTGAGATATAAATATTTTAATGAAACAAAATGAAGTTGAGTCTATATCATCATTATTGATATTTTTAAATTTATATCCTTCAGTGAGCTACCTCATTTCTTCCTAAGAACAACCCTGAGAGATAGGTTTGGTTCAGAGACTGTGACTGACTCAAGGTCACCCACTGAATTGCATGAACAAATGGAAATTTGAACCCTCTTCTCCTGAGTCCTTGTTTAATCCTTTAATCATGACTCCATCCTGGCTCTGAGGCTTAGGCTCACAAAAATTAAGTAGTGCACCTAGCCCACTCATGGGCTGATATCAGTATTGTCTACTCTACTTTTTAAAAAAATTAGATTGCCCAATCTGTTTTTAGATTTACAACAAAAGACTATATACTCAGGATCTTATAAGTATCTGAACTTCGGTGTATCTACCTGTAACAACATAAAACACCTTGTTGACCCATATTAAGTTTACCTACTCTTTGCAAGTATAACCCCAACCAGAAACATAAACTGGTCTATCAGAAAATTATTAGCAATCCACTTGCACAGCAATATTTACTTTCTGTTCACACCTTATTAGATACTGTAACAAAGCAAACATGCGATGTAAATTTTTTCTGAGCAATGTTGCATTTCTCAAGTTCTGCAGAGCTTTGTTTTGCATACACACCATCCATTCCCAGTCTTATCTTGGTGGTCTCTCTTATGGCTCCATTCAATTACCCTTGCCCATTGTGCACAAGTCCACAAGGCCCTCTAATGCCCTCACCATAACAAATTAGTTGCTGTACTGGCACTTTAAAAACAACTCACCCTGGTCCATCACAGAACAATCTTTGATAATCAGTCTCTAGCCATGCTTTACCTTGTAGGTTGGAATTATGCAAATGCTGTTAGACTGAACCTCTCAGCATTTACAGCCAGCGTACACAATGTGAGAAATGCTGGCAGGTGAAGTCCAACAGCATCTGAAATACTGCATGATTCCAATCCCTACTATAGCAAGACTTCCTGTGTACAGTCACCACTTTACAGCTTCTGACATTTTTTTGATCCTACTGTCTCTGTATTCCCCTAGACTTGCATTTTTTATCCTACTCCAAGTTGTGCCAGTGAAAGATGTGGTAAGCATTGGCCACAGGGCTTGAATCTGTGTGATGCCCACCATCTCCTCACTCCAGATGAGAAATTCAGAATTTCAGACACTAAAGCATAATAGCACGTTTCTTCACCAATAAAACAAAAACTCACTGGTTCACTTAGGGAAACAACAGTAGTTTGGGATCAACTGCTTCAAAGGAGCCAGAAGATGCTATGCAACAGTTGATATGAGACTCAGGTGCATCTCACCAACTACAGACTGCATTTCATGAGTGCTACCATCCTTAAAAGCAACACTAAAAATCCACCTTGACAACACTTCTTTACTTTTGAATTCCACACTCGCTTTAGAAACTGGGAGAGAGGGATGAGCACTAGGGACATTACCCACCTTATTTGTTGCAGTAGCACTGGATCCTGCAACCACAGGCACATTCGTCACTTGCACTGACAAGTAGTTGTTGTCTATGAGAGGCCAGGCCCCTTCCACTTTACATGTCTGGAAGTGATCCTTAAAGGTTCGTAGATGGGGATCTCCAAATAAGCCACAGAAAAAGTAGGTAGGAGGAGTTTGCTCTCCTCCACGATGTTCTCTGGCTCCCTGGCGTCCATTGTAATTACATGGGTCATGTATCACTTCAGGGTTAGTTGAGGATGTTGGGCCATCCTTGGAGCAGTTCCTTTGGCTCATGAGGTCACTGATCCCCAGCACAGCAGAATGATAGACCAGGTTCCCACGGCAAACTTTGGAATTGCGAGTGGTGCAGGCAGAATAGGCACGCAGGGCTTTGCAGAACTCCAAATCAAAGCCATCAATGGCAGAGTTTAGGTGAGAAGTCAGTGATACAAAGTCTGTGGTGCACTTCTGGATGCGACATGGTGTCTGCAGCTGGCAATCACCTAAGCAGAGAAGCAAAGGAAAGAACATTAGCTTTTGACATAACATTCACAGGAATGAAAGTGTAAAGATTGCCCTTTTAAGAAAAGGTGGCCACAATGTAGACTACAACCACATGCAATCCACCCCTGTCCCCATGTACTCTCCCAAGTTCCTGTGGGCCACAACTGACCACCATATCTACAGGGGAGGGGAAATCCAAAAAGTTATTTCATATTTATCCCACCTTTCTTCCAATATAGGACCCAGAAAAGGCAATCTATGTCCCCAGAAGCCTTTGGTATGCACATCTAGGGCTATTTCCTTCCTGTTTCTATGAATAGGCCCTTTGAGGACAAAAAAACCCAGATGGATTACAGTTGCCCCTCCATGTCCATGGACCTGAAATCCGCGGAATTGGAAATCTGCAGAGGGGTGAGCGCCATTACCATGAATGGGGTGCATGACCAGGGGTGCACTCCATTCAAGTCAATGGGGCTTGAATATATGCAACCCTCGCAACTCATGGGGGGTGGAGGTCCAGAACGGATCCCTGTGAATTATGAGGGATGACTGTACATTTATAAAGTACACAGCACCCTCAAGAGCTTCTAGGGACACAATGTGCCATTTGGAATACTTCTGAGGGAGGGAAAGGGTACAAGGACAGCCTGTAAATTCCATGGGAGAGCAAAAAGGACCTCTAGAAGTTACCCACTTTGCTTTAAAATAATTCATATGATACTCACCAACTTAAAGATGTATACAAATAGATCTCTATAGTATTATTTTTTTCCTCCACAACAGCATTCTCAAGATGTTGAGCCCTAGGTCTTCATGCAAAGCCCCATGAAAATGGTACCAATTTCAATGGAACCTCCCCCTTAACAAATGTGCATAGGATTGCCATCTCACTCTATGGTCAACAAACATTTAACTTGGCTGATGTTAGCCACCTAGGTCCCAAGACAGCCTGCAGCTCAGTCCTCTGCATGCTTGATTGGAAGAAAGTCTCCACTATCCATAAATGAGTCTTGTTTCCAGCAAGTATGCTTAGGAGTTCAGCCAAAAGTGGTTTATATTTTGGTTTTTTGTTTGTTTTAAAGTAGTGTGTCTAATACAGCACTTAATTCCCAAAGACCAAACTGAATTTAAGCACAAAGACCATATGTAAATACAGCAACATTTTATTTATGCTTTTGACTTAAAAATAACGAAGATTTGTAAGCAAGTATATATATATATATATATATATATATATATATATATATCCTACATGACCAGCTCCTTTCCCAAAGCTCACACAAGGAATTGGAATGTTTTACAGTAAGGAAGTCTAAATTTTTCTATCAGAATTGAGCATTAGAATGGTTTGAAAAGCTGGTATCTTTATTTACCTTTCATGATTCTGATTTATAAAGCACACAGGAATAGTTCAAAAGAGTGTACGTGTGTGTGTGTGTGTGTGTTTTGTGTCTTCAAATCATTTCCAATTTATGATGGCCCTAAGGTGAACTTATCAAGGAGTTTTCTTGGCTATATTTGTTCAGAGCAGGGGTCAGTAACCCATGGCCCACACCCAGCCCGTGGACCCC
>CM034703.1:55799954-55815730 GCA_020142125.1 Phrynosoma platyrhinos | reverse complement strand
CGGCATGTCGGCAAAAAAGGTTGCCGACCCCTGGTTCAGAGGAAGTTTGCCATTGCCTCCCTCTGAGCCTGAGAGGATGCAACTTGTCCAACATCACCCAGTGGGTTTCATGGCAGAGCAGGGAATTGAACCCAGGTCCCCAGAGTTGTAGTCTAACATCCAAACCACTATGCCACACTGTCCAAAACGTACTGCAGAAATAATCCAGTTTGAGACTGCTTTAACTGCCCTGGCTCAATGCTAGGGAATTCTGGGAACTGTAGCTGTGTAAGACATTTAGCCTTCTCTCTCAGAGAGCTCTAGTGCCACAAAAAACTACAATTCCCAGAATTCCCTAGCATTGAGCCAGGACAGTTAAAGCAGTCACAAGGTCAATTATTTTTTCAAATAATTTTTTTATTTCAAAGGAATAGTTATCCAAAAAGAACTAGAGGGTGCAGGTGCATAGAAATAGCATCATGATGGCAAGGAAGAGCACTGAGAGAAGGAAGAAGAAGGGGGAAGGCATAAAAGAGAATTCAGAGTTTGGAAAAGTTACTTTTTTAGGCCTAAGATTGCCAGAATCCCCCAGACAGAATAGCCAATAGGAATTCTGTGAACAGTACTCCAGAAAGATAGCTTTTCCAGCTCTAAGAGGGAAGGAATGCTAACACTCAACTCTAGCTTGAACTTTCAGACATTTCCACCAGCACGCCACTGAATTTACAAGTATATTTTCCCCACTTCCACAGTACTTCTTTAAAAGAGCACAGTGACTTCCAGGATTCTGTTGTTAGTGCAGCAATACCGCAACAAGGAATGCACATAAACTCTCACACATTCAATGAAATTGAAAGGAACAGAGCATGCAAAGTTACCTTTTGGCAGAAAAGAAATATGCAGGCCTCAAACCCAGTCTGATTTCCTTCCTGGCTGAAACCCAAAAGCTTGCTCTCCATTACAGAAAGATGGGGCTTCTATCCAGCCTCCCACAATTATTCAAAACTGCATTTAATACTCATTAACTATAAAAACCACACAGTACAGCTATGCCTGAGGGGGAGGTGGAAGGGGCCATGGAAGGCAGGTGGTAAATTTACAATTCAATCCATTAAAAAAAATCCAGACACCACTAGCTTCTCACTACGTCATGATTGCCTGGCTTCTGGGGGAGAAAAGTTGGCTGAAATATTGCCCATAAAAAGACTCCCCCCCCCATACCTAATCCTCTCTGTGCAGACTTCTTAACAAAACTCAACTAAAAAGCACAGGCTCATGAGAACCCTAGTAAAATCAGTCCAAGAAGCTGGACTTCCAGATGGTTTAGGCTTAAAACTCCTAGCACTCTTGACTAATTGTCATACTCGCTGGGGCTGCTGGGAGTTGAAGTCTAAAACATCTGGTTGGGGAAGGCCACAATGGGTTGTTCCAATGTGCACATTAGGCCTGCTTCAGATGCTATGCATTTAGCAGACACAGGCTGTACAGCATTGCCAAACCACAAAGGAACTAGGATTGGCCATGATTCCCTGCTGAGCACATACTGTATATACTCATGTACAAGTCTAGATATTTTAATTAAAAATTTGACCCCAAAAACCTGAGTTGACTTATCTATGGGTCAATGTAAGTTCTGTAAGTACTGTACATTAACTCTTATCAAAAAAGGAAGCATCCCCTTCTCTGAGTAGAGTGGCAAAAGAGAAGAGCTTAGTCCATCCTGGAAGAAACTAAAAGAAGCATCACCCCTCTCTATTTTCTCCACTGTTTTGCCACCTCTGGCCTTTTTGAAAGTCTGGTTGGGAAAATAGCAGTGTGCTTTGGCATCATTTTCCTTTCCTTCATCCTTTGCATTCTTTATTACATGCCCCTAAGTTTTACTCTCAACTTATACTCGGGTTATATAAAAATCCATAATTTTGGCCCCAAAACCTGCTCTCAACTTATACATGAGGTCAACTTATAGTTGAGTATATAAAGTACTTCTTTTTTCATACACAAACACGCACCTTGACTCTCAAAGTGAGTAAAACAACCACCATGAACCACCATCCAAGATTATGGAAAAAGCCCAACTCATCTCCCCATTTCTTTCAACTATAGAAGGCACCTACTTTTGATCTACAGAAAAGTAAGAGTAAGGCAGTGTTACAGCACAGTGCTGGTGTACAGAAGAAGAGGCAACAGATGTAAATCTATTTAGTTCAGACATTTGTTCAATCCCTAATGTTGCAACTTCACACAATTGACATTATCACACATTCTCCTAAGCCAGGGTTGGGCAAAGTGTTGCCCTCACAACTGTTTTTGTTGACCCCTGAGATCCAAAATGTCCTCCAGATGTAAAATGCCCTCCAGTGCTGGGCATTTCCACCATTTTTGGAGCCCTCTAATTGTCAACAAAATTTTGCTTTTTTTATCGTTGTCCCAAGGGACCAATGAGAAACATTCTCACCATTTCTGAGGAGTGGGGGCTGGGACAATTGAGGCCCAGGAGAGATCTTTTAGAAATAGGAAGTGACTTTCTATTTTAAAAAAGACCTTTCCTGGATCTAAAATGGCCCAAGAAGGTCCAAAAACATGGTGAATTGCCTCCATGTTCCCAACAGGTATTTGGGGATAAAAAAGTTGGGGCAGTTGTGGTGCAATGACAGCACAGCCCGCAAAGATAATGTGGCTCCCTAGCCTTCCAGAGTTGTCGACCCCTCTTCCTACTGGACCTCTGCCACTCAAACTTACTGTTGCCAAAAGTCTGCCAGAGACACAGCACATTTACCTCCATAACTTTTTTTCTTTCTGAAAAGATGTTCTACTCTACCAGCCTGCAGGACTTTCACAGCATTTGAGTCTCTTCTTGCACCATGGAGGCTCACTGCAGTTGCCACCAAATTTTCAACAGCAATCTCAGTGGTGGCCATTAGATTATGACTAAAGGCCTTTGCAGACTGTCAGAAATAGTGCACATTAAATTGAGGCACTGCCCTGGCTCAGTGCTAGGGAATCATGGGAACTGTAATTTATTGTGGCACCAGAGCTCTCTGACAGAGAAGGCTCAATGTCTCAGAAAAAAAATACAATTCCTATGACTCCCTAGCACTGAGCCAGGACAGTGCCTCAATTTAATGTGCACTATTTCTGGCAGTCTGCAAAGGCCCTAAGACAAATTTGGAGAACAGTATAGCTCATGGGAGAAACCTCACCCTGAACACAGAGTCCAAAAAATTTCATAACACTATACTTCATTTAAATAAATGGGGAAAGTATCCCTATTATAGCCTTAACAGCACCCAATTCAAAAAGAAGTCTTGCTTTATCTGGTGTGCTATAGTGTGCTTTAGAGTGCTAGATAAGGAAGGAGGAGATTCAGGTTAAAATTCCCAATTAGCCATGAAGTTCAGTGGGTGATAATCTACCTCTCTGGGTTAATTTATCTTTAATATTTTAATTGATTTATATCATTCCCAGAGAGACAGCTTAAAGCAGATTACTGAAGGATAAAAAACAGCTACAGATAAAAGTAAATAAAAGCATGGGTAGACCAAACAGAGACAGAATGCTGTAACATTAAAACAAAATTTAAACAAACTGCAGTATTAATATACAGTTGAGATACTGATTATAATTGGGAATGGGAGCTTATACACTACTTTGAAGATCTGTGAAGAAAAAATAGGTGATAAATGGCATGAATAAAAGCTAGCATGAGTAGAACTAAACAAAGAGAAAAAGGAAAACACCACACAGAACAAGAAAGCAAGAGAGAGACTAAAAACCAGCCCTTTTTGAAAGCATTTTGGTCAAAATGAGAACTAAAAACCTCAGACCCCAACAACACTCCTCCAGAGTGATGTTTTCTAATACAGAATATACTGAAGAAAAAAACATGTTTAAATATTTAAGTTTAAAGAAACAAATATTTTAGATATAAAGCCTACAGTTAAGAACTTAAGACTTAACTAAAAAAACTAAAAATGATTCAGCAATATATAAGTTCATGGCTTATTTTTTTCTTTATTATTTTATTTTATTTTAGCTCTCTCAAGCTACTTTAAGATGCACTGCACTCCAATGCTCTTGTTCCAAACTGGAGACCAGATGGACTGTCTACAAAATTAAAAGAAACAATTTAAAAAGGAATGAGGGAAGGAAAGAGAACATTTTCACATTCCATAAAGAAAATGAAGACAATGAATACAGAGCAGAACTGCACAAGACTGATAGAAGTTATTTGTTTCTTGAATGTATATTCAAGAAGAGCTGGATATGGTATAGCCAAATATTATGCACTGGTCCTACCAATTTTAGTGGTAGGAGATTTGGAGAAAGTGGCTCCCCATCTTCTTTCATTACCTTACAACCATGGAAGTCAGTATCACTTGAAATTAAGAGGATTGAAATGTGGCTGTACTGTACTCTTATACATTTGCAAGACAATTTCAGTGATAATTTTAAAACCAAAAAGGCAGCAAAGAACTTAATATTATTTTTTATATAACTGACAAAACCTCAGAAATAGTGTTATTGAATATATGATGCAGATTTGAGCCTCATACTCAACTTTACTACCTATTTTGTCTATAAAATGCTACTCTGGAACAAAGCAATATAGATTTCTTTTTTTAACCAGGGATATAATCATCCATACTGTATTAGACACCTGAGCGTTCTAGTTGATTATGAATTACAATTCCCCAAATCCCCCAGCCAACATGGCCACCAGAATTCTGCAACTTGTACTCTAAAGAGTAACTTTTCAAAGCTCTGGCTGATATCCCCCACTTCAATAGCTGTGCTGACAGACTATAAAAATAGATAATAAACCTGGATAATGAATATATAATAAAGTTATAGCCAGGAAAGAGGAAATGTCAATAGCTTCTTAATAAGAAAGAAAGTTTTCAACATTCTTGCAGGTGGAAGGCAGTGACACAAGGGACAAAATATTTACTGGTTAGTTAGGGAGATTTCTCATTTTGATAGTAAAGCATTCACTAAAATCACTGTGGATCTGTGTTCTAGGAGCACTATACCCCAACATAATTAAATGCAGTTCTTAACAAGCACACTACCCAGCAAAAGTGTACAGTCTCAAATGTCTTGAACACTTGTCTTTTCATACACTCCAGCATTCCTGCCAGGATAAACTTCTGAAGAGACTGAAACAGCATTCCATGCACAAAGCCTTCCCACTTTTCAAAACAGTATTAATTACATTGCCTAGCAAAAAGCCAGCCATATTAAATGACTTAGCATTTGTGTGAAGCATATGCTTATTTAAGGAATATTTTTAAGCTATACAGCAGGATTTCACTTCACAGTGCACTGGAGCATCTCCAAAAAAATATTACAATATGCTTTGTTCTCTTGATAAGAATGCTAAAATGGATAAAGTGAGCAGAAAAGGATTATGGTTAAGATAACTTCAACAGTGCTTGGAAAAGTCATTTATTTTGGACTCCAATGAAGTAAGATAGGAAAAATGAGGAGATTCTTCCCTTCAACTCTTCTACAAAAATCAGTTGTTGTTGATGTGTGCCTTCAAGTCGTTTCTGACTTACAGCACGATTTGTTTAGTGGGGTGGTGGTGGTGGATGCCATTGCTATCTTCTGGGGCTGAGAGAGTGTGACCCAAGGTCACCCAGTGGCTATATCAGTAGGGCCAATTATTAACTTCTGGCCAGATTACAAACAAACAATGGCTAACTGAGACCACTGGCTGGATGATTCTAAAAAATATGGTCCAAAACAGCAAGTTTTCCAAGCTCTGCTCTTAACAAGACAGTCTGATGACATCAGATGTCATCCATGCTACAGTTTCCCAAAAGAAGTATGCCATACTCATTTGGGAGTGTTATAAAATGTATTTACAAACTAGTATTCTCCTGTGGTATTAGTAATTTCTGAACTTCACTGAAAATATTAGGATGGGGAGCCCTGTGGGAAGAGGCATGAGGATGGAAGTAACTGTGTTCAATGCAAGTGAAGAAAAAATAAAAATAAATTGACAATGTTCATTCTAAACGCAGCTTTCTCTCCCCATCCCCACTGACTTTTGATCCACCTTCTGGCTGCATTTGTTTTCACCACTTTTAATTAACTGGTTTCCATGGACACCAGAATGCAATGGCGGTTGTTTTCAAACTCAAGATTAAACCAGAAGGGCACAAGGGAATAAAAATCTTAATAAGGACACCATGCGATATTAAGTTGTGTTATTGTACAATTTTCTCTTCCACAAGAGAAAAAGAGAACATCAGTATTACCAGCTTCATGCCTCCTATTATGGTTTAGAGGTAGATCTGTTTCATTCCTTCAGTCAGAAGGAAGAAATAGCCAGTCTCCAGTTGCTTAAAAAGCAAAACCTTTGTTTGTTAAAAGTCTGACTGCTATGCTACAAGAGAGAGAGAGAGAGAAGGGGGGAGGACTTGAGGATAAGGAATTCTGGTTTTGGCTTTTATAATAAAAGAACAGGGAATGGCTCAGCCCTGATAGTTCAAGTAAATCTCCAGGTGGCCTGTCACAAAGCCAAGAAAAGAAGAAAAATATGCCAACAGACTCAGTCTTCTGCATTTTTTACTTGGAGATCATTTCCACTCGCTCCAGAGTTCAATGAGACTCTTAGGAGTAAATCTATCTAAAACTGTAGCATGTTTACTCAGAGGTATGTAATTCAATGTAATCTACTTCCAAATCATGGTTGTAGAGTCACAGTTCTATGAGTTAATCAGAAGACTCAGTACAGGTTTAGGTACAGATTTGTTCTGAAACCAGAGTGACTGAAGTTTGGCTTGGATGTTCCCCATCCCAATTCATATGGCTGGGACAACTGTATCTAAAGCATTAAAACTGAAGTTCACTTGGCACCAAAGTCACCATTCACAAAAACATAAAATTCACCATAAAAGCAGTAACACAAGATTGCCAATTTCATCCATGCTGGTGCCTGTTCTTCCAATATTCCTATTAATGGGGCTTGCTATTTAGACATGGATAGGCGTTTTAAAAGCTCAATGAGCGAGGAAAGGAATAATATGTGTGTAATAAAACATATGTCTAACCACCTGCAAGAGGAAAAGCATTTGGATGACGGGGCTTACAAAATCCAGCAAGAAATCACTCGCACTTCAGAAGGACCTTACAAAATGGAGGAGGAGGCAGCTGCAGCTGGGTGGGATACAAGTTATTTTTTTAGCAACTTCCATTGGATATTGAGTAACAATTACCTAAATAGAATGTTCCAGTTTTAACTGAAAAGGCCATTAAAGAAACCACAGCTTTAGTATGGTTAACCTGTTTGTATTCATATTAGACCAAAGCTCTGCATTATATATCCTTACCTCACCTGCCTCCATGCAAACCAGGGAATCTAAACAAATCCAGAGTTAAACTGGATTACATCTACTTCCACCCCTGCTCTCTTCCTCCCCCCACACACAAACTAGAAAAGGACACAATATTAGAAAGTTTCTCTTTCACCTCAACAGCAATTAACTTGGCCAGATAAGATTAATCCAGGCCTTGAGATTTCAGGGCTAAAACCTGCCCTGCTGATATTACAAAGATCAGCTCCTGGTAATATACTTAAGCACGATATCTTAAGCATTAGCTACAGTTCCAGCGCATGTCATTCAAATAAAAAACAATAGATCTAACAAATAAGTAAGCCTGCACTGCACTGCAAAAATAATCCAGTTTGACATTGCTTTAACACCTATGCCTCCATGCTATGGAATTCTGGGAAGTGTTTGCTGTGGCACCAGAGCTCCACTACACTACACCTCCCAGAATTCTGTAGCATGCAGCCATGGCAAAGCGAATTATTTCTGCAGTGCAGATGCAACTGAAGATATATGCACCCTCACAAATTTCAAGGTAGCATTCTTGTCCTAAGATTCCTCCTCCTCACTCTGAAGCCTGGAAAAGAAGGGAACAGGCACTGAGATCAGGGAACTCTTAATAACAACAACAACAACAACCGAGAAACAACCTGTTGGGGATGGGCCATCTGGCTAAACTATGAGGAGACAGCACAGTGCTTCCATATTTTATTAAGGCCCCCGTTTCCCATAATTTAGCCACCATGATTTCTTTTTTCCCAATCCAAAGGGCTAAATATATTAAACCAAGTATTAATAAGTCAAAAACCTTAGAAGCATTACTTTGCTCAACTACACTCCAAGCTGGCTAGGGCTGGGGGATTCTTAGAGTTGCAGACCAAAAAACAAAACAAAACAAAAGCACAAAAAATATTTTCAAAGCTTTGAGTTAGGCAGGCCCTTTAGGGCAGGGGTGCAAACTCTGTGCATGCTCTTGGGACTGCAAGTCCCAGAACTCATTACTGGCTTTGCGCTGGGAGTTGCAGTCTAACAATATCTGGAGGGTAGCATGAGTCCAACCCTTGTGTTGGGACTGGCTGTATTTATGGTAGTTGGAGCTGTAGGTCTCCACAGAATGAAGCAGCCAGGGGCAGGGGTCTGGCAACATGGTGTGCACTGGGGCAAGTAAGCAAGAGCATGTCTACATTTATTAAATTGAAGAGACTATTCACACATTATGTTTCCCAAATAATAATTCAGAATCAATATGTTCCTTCCTTCTTTAGTTCCAATTTCCTCTCTACTTCTCAGTCTAGCCACTATGTACTAATACAGGGGTAGGCAACCTTTCCCCTTTAAGGGCCGAGGGATTTCAGCTCCCAGAAGCCTCAGCCATGTTGGCCAATAGTTCCTGGGATTCTGGGAGCTGAAGTCCGTGGGCCCTTAAAGAGGAAAGGTTGCCTACCCCTGTACTAGTAACACCATGGTCTAACAAGTTAGCTATCAAAGTGGTATCCTCATAATCAAGTCAGCATCATAAAGAGAACATTTAGGTTTCCTCACGCTACAAAATCAGTCTATCGGGAAGTACTGACCTACCTAGCTTCTACCGGCTTAATCCTGAACTGAATCCAAACCAAATGTAAACAGAAAACAACAAAATAGTGATTTGATTGAATGATTCAGAACACAATTAACAACAGCCAAGCAACACTCAATCTGACGAATGAAAGAAACTAAGCCCAGTTGTAAATAACTAGTTTGACTGGTAAGAGAAACTTGTCCTTTATCAGGCTATACAGTCTGTCCTAGTTCCAAACATTTAGTGCATGTATTCAGGTCACTGGATTACTTGCAATACAAGTACTGGGCACGAACTATTGCTAGAGGCCTTTTCATTCTAGACTGCCAAGATAAACAGGATGTATTATTTTTGCTCATCACTCCAAATCCCCTCAAAGCTCTTGCTGTTTGTTGTTGTTGTATTTGTTTGTATTTTATTGTTATATAGTGTGTTTTAATATATTCTTAAGTTTAATTCTGTTTTAAGGGGTATGGGAGGGATGTGGGAGGAGGGATTGGGACATTGGATTGTTTTTATTGTACTATTTTAACTGTTGTAAGCCGCCCCGATTGCGACGCAGAGGGGCGGGTTAGAAATAAAACTTATTATTATTATTATTATTATTATTATTATTATTATTATTATTATTATTAAATCAAAGGCCAAGAACTGCAATTCCATATCCCATACCTTGCAAACAACCCTACCCTGTATACTGAATTGAACACTACACAATGGCATGACTTGGTAGATTGCATCTAGTTCTTTTCTATATTTGAGGCTTTGGTCCATAAGAATTTGTTACAAGGGGGCACATATCTTCCTTTAGGGCTTCTTTGTGAACAAAAACTCTGAATATGAAGCCTGAATATATAATAAAAGAAGTCAGAAGGAGAATTTATTATTTGTCAATATTACCCCCATCAACAAATAAAAAGTTAAACCTCCATACTCTACTACTTTTGCCGATGCATACACAAGAATCACAAGCCACGCTATAGAATATATGTCACCAACTGGAAGACTGTGGGGAGGAAGAAGCATAGTGAAAACAATGTAGATCCCCAATCATAAATTCAGAACTTGGAAAAGTTATTTTTGGACTACATCTTCCAGAACCACCAGCTTTCATGGCCACTGTGTAAGTGCTGCCATTCTGCCTGAAGGACCTTGGTGCCCCAAAATGAAACTTTTCCAAGCTCTGCCTAAAGTCTAATGCCCTCATACATAAAGAGGAAATTGTTTGTCAGAACACCTTAAAATCCAGAAAGAGTGTCTTTTCTACTCTGAGGAGTTACATGCATAATAATAATAATAATAATAATAATAATAATAATAATAATAATAATATTTATTTATATCCCTCCCCTTTGAGGTCAATTGGGGTGGCTAACAACAATAAAATACAATACAAATACAACAAATCTAATTCCCTGCATGCTTTATGAGAAACTGAACAATACAATTCCAAATATTTTAAGCCACTGCTATTTAAGTGTTGAGTTAAAAGCAGAATCAAGTATTTCTGGGAGACAACTATGATTTATAGCTAGCAACATTTCCTGTTACTTCTGCAACAAGATCTCCCACTGGAAATGGCCACCTGCCCAGTCACACAAGTCCTAATGCTTCACTTAACACATCTAAATACAACTCGCCACTGGATGTCTGTGCTTCTGTGTCTGTAAAGCAGGATTAGACTCGGAGGAAGGAAGTGTGAAAAGCAGAGGAAGAAACAGCAACAATTTAAGATATGATGGTGTGAAAATTAGAGGAAGAAAGAGCAACAATTTAAGATATGCCCATGGCACCATAATACTAGCAGAAAACAGCACAGACTTGGAACAATTACTGAAGAAAGTCAAGGAAAAAATGCAAAAGCAGGTTTACAGCTGAGCATTAAAAAACCAACATAATGACTACATTTTATTTGTGTAACTTTAAAGTAGTAGATGATGAAGACAGTGAAATAGTTCAAGATTTTCCATACCTTGACTCAGTCATTAATCAGAACAGAGACTGTAGTTAAGAAATCAGATGACAACTAGGATTTGGAAGGGCAGCTGTGAAGGAACTAGACAAGATCCTCAACTGTCAAGATATATCATTGAATACTAAGGTTAGGATTGTCCATTTCTATGTATGGCTGTGAGAGCTGGACAGTGAAGAAAGCTGACAGAAAGTGAATCAACTCGTTTGAGAAAAGAGTTCTGTAAATATAATGGATTGCAAAAAAGACCAATAAATTGGGTTTAGAGTAAATCAACCGTGAACTTTCCACAGAAGCCAAGATGACTAAAATGAGATTATTATACTCTGGACACATCATGAAATGGCAATTCAGTAGAAAAGATAATAATGCTTGGGAAGGTAAAAGGTGGTAGTAAAAGATGAAGACTGTATTCCAGATGGATAGACTGAGGCTGCATCCGCACTGCAGAAATAATCCAGTCTGACACCACCACATTAACCACCGTGGCTCAATGCTATGGAATGCTGGGAGTGGTAATTTGTTGTGGCACCAGGGACAGACATAACCCAAATGTTCTATGTATGGGCCTAACTTAATACTCCCTGCCCTTAAAACCCACTGATTTTATTCTGAGTTCTTACAGTGTGGGGAAGTGGGTGCTTTTTTCCAGTCAAAAGTAGCAATGCATTATTTTAAATTTTAGACAGAAAAGCAGAATAAAAAATATTGAAAAACAATGTTCAACAGGTGATGTGGATATGGAAAACAAAAGCTTTACTGACACAGTTTCCACTTATCACAGAGAAGCGTTAAAAGTAGAGAAGCCCTACCAGAAAAAGAGTTGGTGACTTAGGTCTTGAGGTACCAAAGCTTGATAATTCCAAATTTGGGGGCAGACCTTTCTACTATTCAGTTCCAAATCTTATTTCCCCCTCTCCCAGCAGAATCCTAGGACGTTATCACACGGGGGAAATTTGCTGGTTAATCCACACAAATCCCAAACAGAAACTGGATTTGTGCTTCACCATTTCACACGAAGTCGCACAGAAACTGGACAGAAAGAAACTGGTGTTATCCGAGATCTTTTGAAATTCGGTTGTTTTGATGAAATGCATTTGCGAAATTACAGTAATTTCGTATTTGCCGTAATGTGAAAAGCAAATGCGCATTTGGGAGCATTTCCCTGCTTTTCCCATGGTTCCACAGCGAGCATTCCTCTATCTGCGCATGTGCAAGAAGATCATTTCTAGTACATTTACGGGCTTTTCTCACTTGTGTGTGAACGTTAAATGCGCTTACTGTAATTTCGCAATTAAGGTAATTCCGTGTGAAAGCCATTTGCGGAATCAAGGTTTATTTTCGCTTTATTTTCGGAATGCCTCATTTCCACTTTATTATCGCTTTCTGGCCCACGTATGATAATGTCCCTAGACAGGTCTACTCAGATGTCAACACCACTGAGTTGGTCTTCAATCCCTGCTTGGTATTTCCAGGGTTTGGGTGTTAGCCGCTGAAAAGTTTTCCCTACACAAGAAGAGAAACAGGCTAGTAGTTTCCCAAAGAGTTAGATTTGAGTGAATACAGTGAAGCCAACATAGAAACATCATAAATGTGATGAATTGTTCACAGCTGACAAAGAGAGTGGAAGTCTGCAGGGGAGAGGAGAGACAGGCCCTACCAAATTTGATTAGAGAGTAGATGGAGGAACTTTAGGAAAGTGCTTTCTGTGGGACTACAAGCCCCAGAATGCCTCGGCCTGAGCTAGGAAAATAATGAAGTACAGTATAACATTCAAAAGGCATACCTTTTGTTAGACCAACCAAAGTACATGTTGCAAGCTTTCAAAGCAAGCTAAACACCACTGGCTTCTTCATCAGGGAAAGAAGTTGAAAATTATTCAGGAGAGGGGGACAAAATATGACGCTGTTAGTCACAAGGTCTGCATGTTGTCAAGATGTTTAGGGTGCTGTTCTGAGTGGATCTAGACCAAATCCAGGCCTGTGACTAAAACGAACAGAACATCGTGGCATTTCCTCACACACACACACACACACACCGTATGATTTTTAACACCTTTGCCAGACAAAGAAGCCACTAGATTAGGGGTAGGCAACCTTTTTGAGCCGGGGGCCAGATTGCTGTCCCTCAGACAATTGGGGGGCTGAAGCACCAAAAAAATTAAATTAAATTAAATTAAATTTAAAATTTTTAAAAATGCATGCATACTCTCTCAGCCCCAGAAAAGCCATGGCAAAACCCCTGTGGAGATTTTGCCAAGAAAACCCCAAGAACAAGTAATAACAACAATAATCAATATCATCATGGCGGGGGGCGGCGGTGGCGGCCTACCCCTGCACTAGAGCTTCGAAAGTTTGCAACATGTAATAATAGTATGCATTCTGGTTGCTCCCCCCCATCAAGGCATCAGTGTTTGGTGGATTCTGGGTGTTACTATACTTTGCTCACATGCAGGGGTAGCTGTGTTGGCCATTTAGCAAATTCAAACAAAAATCCAACAAACAGTGATTTTTTTTAATTTTTTTTGGGTTGGCCAATAAAGGTATCACTGGGGGGTTGCAGACTGCCAGAAATAGTGCAAATTGAGTTCACTTTTAGGGTTAGGGAATCATGGGAACTGTATTTTATTGTGGCACCAGAGCTCTCTGACAGAGAAGGCTCAGTGTCTCAGAAAAACAACAACAATTCCCATGATTCCCTAGCACTAACCCTAACCCTTAAAGTGGACTCAATTTGCACTATTTCTGGCAGTCTGCAACCCCCCACTGTTTGGCGTACTTTGCTAGATGGCCAACAGGACTAGCCCTGGCTCTATTTCCTAGGAAAGTAATGCTGCTTTCAAATTCCAGCTGCAACACCAGATCTGGATTCTAGTTCTGCTCACAGAGAAGCAGGAAAAAGGAGGAAGAGGAGGAGGAAAAGCCTGGCCTTCCCCTCCCCTCCCGAGGGCCTTCAACGCCAGCTGCAGAGGAGGAGGCAAGGAAGAGGAGCGAAACCTGATCTCAGCGCTGCCTTCGTAAACAGAGCAGGGCAAGGGAGGGCAAGGGCCCAATCAAACTCACCCAGACCCTGCAACCTCGCCCTCCGCCTTCCTCAGAGCCTCGCCTTGGAACGTTACTTTTTACATGTAACGTAATCGGAACGCGTTAAGCGGGTGGGGAGCTCACTCCAGGGGGAGTCCCATTCCTCCAAATTAGAAAGCAAGCTAGTTTGTTTTTTTCTTTCTTTTGTTTTTTTGGGAGCAGGAACTAAACCTGCATCCGCACTGGAGAAATGATCCGGTCTGAGCCCGCTCCATCTGCCGTGGCTCCCTGCTATGGAATTCTGGGAAGTTACTTTTTTTTTGAGGCACCTTTCCATAGCTGACAGAGGGCCTTTGCAGACTGCCAGAAATAGTGCACATTAAATTGAGACACTGCCCTGGCTCAGTGCTAGGGAATCATGGGAACTGGAGTTTATTGTGGTATCAGAGCTCTCTGACAGAGAAGGCTCAATCTCTCAGAAAAAAATACAGTTCCCATGATTCCCTAGCACTGAGCCAGGGCAGTGCCTCAATTTAATGTGCACTATTTCTGGCAGTCTGCAAAAGCCCAGAGAGTCACAGCAGATGGAGCGGGCTCAAATCTAGGCTCAAACCGGGTCATTTCTCCAGTGCAGGGATAGGCAACCTGTCCCCTTTAAGGGCCGAGGGACTTCAGCTCCCAGAAGCCTCAGCCATTTTGGCCAATAGTCCCATGTTGGCCAATAGCTCCTGGGATTCTGGGAGCTGAAGTCCCTCGGCCCTTAAAGGGGAAAAGTTGCCTACCCCTGCTCCAGTGCGACTACTTCGGACCGACACAAACTCTCATGGCCTTTGTGTCCCCCCTCAAAAAAAAATAACGGTGTGCTGTAGCAATTTGAGCCTGGTTCGAATCTCTCCGCTCAGCCACGGAAACCCCTCGGATGAGCTTGGGCGAGTCACACTCTCTCAGCCTCGGAGGATGGTCGTGGCGTAAACCCCCTTCTGAGGAAGCACGCCAAGAAAACCCCTTGATAGGTTAGATTTCGGGTTGCCGTCAGTCGGAAACGATCTGAAGGCACACAACAACAACAACAACAACAACAACACTTTTCTTATGTGGCGACCCTCACCCTCACCTCACCTCCCTCCCCCCCCCAAAAAAAATCACTTAAGACTGAAGGTCCAAAACACACTGTACAAATAATCCAGATTGAGACCGCTTTAAGTGCCCTGGCTCAGTGCTAGGGAACTGTAGTTTGTTGTGGCACCAAAAGCTCTGTGACAGAGCAGGCTCAATGTCTCACAAAGCTATAGTTCCCAGAATCCCCCTAGCATGGAGCCAGGGCAGCTACAGGGGTCTCAAACTGGATTGTTTCTGCGGTGTGTTTTGGACCTTAAGACTTAAAAAAATCACTTGAGACTGTGTACTTAAAATCACCTAAAACCAATTTAAGACTTAAATATCATTCGAAACTGAACTCAACATCATCTAATAAGACTGCTAGAAACAGTGTAAATTGAATCCACTTTAACTGCCCTGGCTCAGTGCTAGGGAATCATGGGAACTGTAGTTTATTGAGGCATCAGAGCTTTCTGACAGAGAAGGCTAAAAGTCTCAGAAAAAATACACTTCCCATGATTCCCTAGCACTGAGCCAGTGCAGTTAAAGTGGACTCAATTTGCACTATTTCTAGCAGTCTGCAAAGGCCCTATATCAGTTGAAACTCAAGGCTTAAAAATCACCTGACTTATAAATATATCACTTGAAACAACTCAACATGAAGACTTAAAAGTCACCTAAGACTTAAATATATCGCTCGAAACTGGACTTAAGACTTAACAAAATAATCTAAGCCTTAAATATATCACTTAAAATTCAACCTAAGGGCCTTTGCAGACTGCCAGAAATAGTGCACATTAAATTGA
>CM034703.1:55761952-55780783 GCA_020142125.1 Phrynosoma platyrhinos | reverse complement strand
GAAGATGAGCCTACAATTTTAAAAAGTGAAGTAGAAGTCACACTCAAGGCACTCAGGAGAAATAAATCACCAGGAACAGAAGGCATACCAACAGAGATGTTTCAAGTTACAGATATAGAATCCACTCAAATTCTAACTAAAATCTGCCAACAAATTTGGAAAACAAAGCAATGGTCCACAGTCTTGAAATGCTCAATAATATACATTCTAGTCCTCCGAAAAAGGAGACACCAGGGACTGCAGTAACCACCTGACTATTGCATTAATATCCAATGTAAACAAAATGATGTCCAAAAGAAAAGGAAAAGGAAATGGCCATATATGGAGTGGGAAATGCCAGAAGTACAAGCTGAGTTCAGAAAAGGAAGAGGTTCTAGGGATCATATTGCAAAAATACATTAGATACTGGAATGCCTCAGGGAATTTAAGAAGAAAATGAGCCAACGTTTTATAGATTATAGTAAAGCCTTTGATTGTGTAGTAGATCATGAAAAACTACATATTACTCAAAAAAGAAATGGGTGTACCACAAAAAAATTATTGTCTTGGTGTGTAGCTTTTATTCAATTAAAGAGACCACTTTCAAGTTAGAATATAGAGAAATGCAACAGTTTGCTATTAACAAGGGATCAGGAAAGGCTGTATATTAACACCTATCTAACTCATATACTAAATTTGCCATGCAGAAAGCTGGATTATACCTGAAGGAAGGAGATATGAAAACTGGAGGAAGGAACATCAAGATATGCAAATAACACAATATTGCTAGCAAAAAATAGCAAAGACTTGGAATAACTATTGAAGACAGGTAAGATAGAAACTGCAAAAACAGGGTTACAGTTTGCTTGTTTGTTTTTACTGGCATTATTGTTAGTACAAAGTTTAATAAAAGACCATTTTCACTGTCTGCATTTCTTTTTTGGCTATTATTAAATGAGGCTGCTTTGCTACTATTATTTGTTTCATTTCATGATTATTAATGGGAACAATTTTGATGTAGAGAGGAGGAGGGTGTAAAAATGATCTGCACTGGATGTCATATATACTAGGTACACCATTGCCGCTGTTATAGAATGGTTGGGGAACTGCTCCAAGGCCATTCCTCCCTAAATTCTTCACAAAACACTAAAAAAAAAAACATTTAAAATGTTCATAAAACTCAGTCATTTGGAAAATGCAGAACAATGTGGTATAACAATAACTAAAGACAATGCTGGGTAATTTACTCATAAAGTCAATAAACCTAAGAGATGCTTCTCCTTTTAAAAATTGAAAGCTTTTTCTCTGTGGATGATTCTTGTGGAGACAGCAGTTCAAATAATATTCATATTACACAGATGAAGCCATGGGTGATTTTGAGACTGCACTTAGAAAATGATAGCAAGGTTACCTGGGGTTAAACTTTAATGATATCAGCAAAGTTACATGAAGGGTAAAGGCTCAGTTTGCTTTGTGTTTTATAATACTAACAGCAAAAGCCAGCTTAATATTCTTGTGCTTTCTCCTTACGTAAAATGTGAACGTGTCAACTTGGGTATATCTGCAAGTATATTTTGATATTTTTTTTTTTTAAAAAAAGAACTTCTTTTTCATACAACTGCTAAAATTCCATTTTAAGATTCATGTCAGAGTTCCCCCAAACTGCTGAACTGGATTGCTATTTATCACCATACTGATGCAAACTGTTAATAAAAATGAGGTACTTTGGCAATTTAGAGTATGACTCTACTCTGGTTAAAACAAGAACCCATCAAACAGTGATACCTTTATTGGCCAACCGAAATGCACAATATAGTACTTGTTGCAAGCTTTCGAAGCTCCACTGGCTTCTTCATCAGGCGAGATGTTACAAATCAAACAGGAGAAAAACAATTGGAGATGTTAGTCAGATGCCTACATTTTGTTGTTTCTGTCCTTAGTTAAGAAGGTATGGGGAGGGTATCTTTTGCAGGCTGGCCCCTCCTCCTTCTGGCCATATGGCAACTGGGAGATTTGCAAAGTCCAGGAAATTTAAAATCCATTTGCATCTCAACCAGGACTCCTCTCTTGCAATCCAATATGTCTTTATTTCTGTGAGGCCGCAGGCTTAACTAAGGAGGGAAGCAGACAGCTAAAAGGGCCTCCGCACTTCCGGCACTCCGACGATGACTTCCCGCTGCAGCGTTTGCAAACGCTGCGGCGGAAGAGTCACTGAAGGTGCGCCACCAGCCTTTTGCGGCACACCTTCAGCGACTTGTGGAAGGAGCGCTATTTTAGCGCTCCTTCCAGGGGCGGTGAAGCTGCGCCGCGGGGCCGAGGTGTGGGGATACCTCGGCCCCGTGGCGCAGCTTCCCGGGGCGGCCCATGGCCACCTGTCTGCTTAGCCCCTAAGGATAGAAACAACAATGCAGGCAACTGACTAACATTGCCAATTATTTTTCTCCTGTTTGGTTTGTAACATCTTGGTTGATGAAGAAGCCAGTGCAGCTTCGAAAACTGAAATGCAACAAGTATATTGTGCATTTTGGTTGGCCAATAAAGGTACTACTGTTTGGTGGATTTTTGTTTGTATTTGCTAACTGGCCAACACAGCTACCCCTGCATATTTTCTACTCTGGTTAGTGATAGCTAGTTTCTTTTTTTTCCCCTTGAAGAATCAGGATTTTTTTTAAAAAAACACATTGAGTTTCATGGAATCAGTAGCCTGATTAAAATTCAGGATGCTTATTCCAACTTCTTATTCTAGTTTTAGTTAGAAAATGATATTGGTCTTTGAGGTTTGCCTGAGGCAGACCTATCTAAAGTTCAATGAGAAACTACACAATTTGAAAATGCAAATGCTTTTCATAATTAGAAAATTTAGGAGTGGGCAGGACTACAAAATTGAATTTCTTATCCAACCTCAAAATTGTATTTTAAATCACCGAACATAAAATTGTAACCATAACCTTGCATTCATATCACTGTTTCACTGATAAAGGACAGATCAATAATGAAATTGTGACATACAAGCAAGCTATTTAGGTAAGATTATGACAAACTGCCCAAGTCTGAGACTTGGGCAATGGGATGCTTCTGGAGTAATCCAGAATTTTTAAAAAGTGTAAAACATGGCCATTTTCTTCACAGAAAACAAATATCTTACATAAAACATTTTTTCTGTAGAAAATGCTATTTTCTGCACATAGAAAAATCTGTGTACATTTTAATTAAATGTATTTTGTATTTTGTATGTTATTTTGTTCAAAAAATAGTGTTATTCTAAAGGCAGTGCACTGAGCAACATCAGGGAAAAACTTGACCTCAAAGTTAACAAACCTGTTCTAACAGTTCTTATCACTCCAAGCCTTTTGTAAAGCTAATGGGTTTCAACTGCTCATTCAAGATGAACCATCTTAGAACAGATTGCATTAAAACTCTCAAGTCAAGTCTCAAGTCCTTGCAATATATGGGGGTTGCAGACTGCCAGAAATAGTGCAAATTGAGTCCACTTTTAGGGTTAGGGTTAGTGCTAGGGAATCATGGGAATTGTTTTTGTTCTGAGACATTGAGCCTTCTCTGTCAGAGAGCTCTAGTGCCACAATAAAATACAGTTCCCATGATTCCCTAACCCTAACCCTAACCCTAAAAGTGGACTCAATTTGCACTATTTCTGGCAGTCTGCAATCCCCCATAATTTCAAGTCGAGTCTCAAGTCGAGTCTTAAGGACGTTTTCACACAGGCGGCTCTAAAGCCGCCTGGAAGCCCCCTGGAAGCCATCAGGAGTCATTCCGGCGGCGAAAACAGCAGCCGCCGGAATGACTCCTGATTGCCTCCGGCAGAAGCGCCTGTAATTCCTTTTTAAAAAAGGAATTAAAAAGATGGGGCTAAAGCCGGCTAGCGGCAGGGATGGCGCAGGGATTGCGCCAGATGGGGCGGGGCTTGCTGCGACGTCGTATGAACACGACGAGCAAGACCGCGGAGTGAGGCAGGGATGGCGCAGGGATGGCGAAGGATGAGGAGGGGCTTGCTGCGACGTCGTGTGAACTTTTCCTGCACGGAGCCGGAGTGGCCGGATGGAGGTAGGAATGACTCCCTTTTTTGCCCCGTGTGAAAACGTCCTTAAGTCTGAAAACCAGCTGTTAACAGAAAAAAGGAGACAGGCCCATATTTTTAAAAGGAATAGCAAACACATTAAGCAATGGGCTTCAGTGGGGGTTGAAGTCTTCTCGGCAGCCTGTTCTTGCTGTACATCAGAGGAGCTTTCTAAAGTTTTTCAAAAGCTTTAGAAGGATTCTTCTGCCCTAAGCCCAATGCTTAACACATTTGCTGTTCCCCTCAGAGAAATGGTAAACAACGCACTAAACATAGCTTGAGAAGGAAAAAGTCAGGATCTTCCTTGAGTCAATTCTACTATAGCCATGTGTTTCTGTCCAGAACAGACAAGGTAAACAGCAGCTACTTCTAGAATCCCTTACTGAGGATACAGAAAGGGAAAAGAGAGACAAAAGGGAAGACCCTGCCTTAGCTGCTATATTTTGACAGCTTGTCAAAAATGGAGATCTATAAGTCTAGCTTCCAAAATGGGAAGCTAGACAGATCTGGGAATAGGGATTCAGCCTGTGTTAGATGGGGTTACACTCCCCCTGAAAACTCAAGTTCGTAGTTTGGGGGTACTTCTGGATTCAGCACTGAGCCTGGAAGCCCAGGTATCAGCAGTGACCAGAAGTGCTTTTGCACAGCTAAAACTCATGCACCAACTGCACCCATTCCTGGAGAAGTCAGATCTGGACACGGTGGTACATGCCTTGGTTACATCCTGGATTACTGTAATGTGTTCTACGTGGGGCTGCCTTTGAAAAGTGCTCAGAAACTTCAGTTGGTCCAAAGAGCTGCAGCCAGGGTGTTAACAGGAGTTGGCTACAGGGAGCATACAACTCCCTTGTTCCAACAGCTCCATTGGCTGCCAGTCTGTTTCTGGGCACAATTCAAAAATGCTGGTTTTGACCTATAAAGTTCTATACAGCTTGGGCCCAGGCTATTTGAAGGACCATATCTCCCTATACAAGCTTCCCAGAGTATTGAGATCATCTGGAGAGGCCTTTCTCTCTGTCCCGCCACCCTCTCAGGCACATTTGGTGAGAACAAGAGAGAGGGTCTTCTCAATGGCTGCTCCCAAGCTTTGGGACTCCCTCCCTAGGGAGGCCAGGATGGCTCCATCCCTGCTATCCTTCTGGTGGCAGGTAAAGGCATGCTTATGCGGGCAGGCCTTTGCAAATTGATAAGGTCTGGGAAGTTGTGCTATTTAAATTTTAAGGTTTGTATTGCAAAAATCGATTTTAACTCATAACTGTTTTAATTTTTAAGATGGTTTAATTGTTTTTTTAAAATTTTATATTTATACATTCTAATGTTGTACTGTTTTTAAATTGTATTGTTTTAAAACTGCTGTTCGCTGCTTTGAGTCCCTGTATTGGGAGAAAGGTGAAATATAAGAAAATAAAATAACAAAAATAATAAGAAAGGTAGATAATAGTGAACAACAACAACAACAAAAAAAACAACAACAACAACCAAACCAACAAAAAATAATAATCCCTGGACAGATTTTGAAATAATCTCTAAAAGAAAGTAATCTCTAAAGATTCAAAATGGTATGTGTGTGTGTGTGTGTTTTAATGATCAGTTTACCTGATCTGGTTGTTTCAATTCACACAAGCCTATTGTTGGTTTTGAATACAACGTTTAATAAATCTGTTGAACTTTGTGTTGTAGGAATCTATTCCTATTCTTTCCACATTATTTCTGCTTCTGGTACCAAATTTTCTGTCAAGGAAGTAAAACCCAGAAACACATTGCCCTGGTTAACTGAGGCAGATCTGTGCCACCAGTGGACAAATTCAGCATAATACGAACCATCCCACTTTGAATGCTTTGCCCATCTGATCCACATTTCAACAATATCCTTCATTGAACCATATTTCTTTAGCAATGCTGATTTGCTCTGAAAGTCTCTCTGCTGTATCTATTGCAATTGTTATGACTTCTTGCTGTCTTGTAAAGGGAGGTTCTTAAAAGCAATTTTTTTAATAAAAATGTTTGTTCTGAAATAATAGCCTAGGAACACTATGATTCTACACCCTTCCTCTTTTTAATGAGGATTTCTAGGCAGACCAGCACAACAGAACAATCAAAGACAAAGTGTGTCTCTTCAGGCACAGGTATGCACATTAGTACTAAGCACAGCAGGTTGCTATATACGAATCTGTTAATAATTCATAATGTTCTGCATCATCAAAAGAGTTTATATTTGCATGTAGTGTGTCTCTCTGTATTTGTGAGAATCTCTCTCTCTCACACACACAAACACACACAGACAGCAAATTAAGTGCTGAAATACAATTGAGATTCTAAGACACTAAATTACCAGATCAAGAAGAAAACTAAGTACTTGTCAGGTTTAGAATACAAGGATTATTGGAAAATTCTAAGCACTTTATTATCAATTGCCTGCTTGGTACAAAGGACATTATGTCTTGGAACAAAGGACATTATAATGAATGGGACAGAAATGCAACATATTGGACAGTTCTTCTGGAACATGAAGGGGTAGAATAGTCCATGAGGTTGAGGATGATAAAGAAAAAAAGAAAGAAATCTTCTTCTGATAGAGGTAATGTGGGGAGAAAAATCATATAATAAATACAGACTCACATAACAAGGCTACTTGAAACAATTTGGCAGCCATGTTTCAGGGTAACTTCATAGAATCATATAGCTAGGGGCCTCATGGATGAGTCCAACCTCCTGCTCAGTGCAGGATCTCCAACCAGAGCATCCCCAGCAGTAGGTGTTCAGTGTCCAGCCTCTTTTTAAAGACGTCCAGATGATGAGACCCCACCATCTTTCTAGGAATCTGTTCTATTCCTGAATGGCTCTTACAGTCAAGAAATTCCTTCTAATGTTCAGTCAAAATCTACCCTTCTGTAACTTAAAACCATTAGACCTCATCCTACCCTCTATGGCAGTGGAAAACAAAACAAAACAAAAAACAAAAACCCCACAATTCATTATATGTCATTGTCCACCAAGGAAGAGGAGGATAAATATAGGTACATCCATTTAATAAAAAAGTTGTGTCCATTATACTTGTAAGTCATGCTCTCTGAGGTTAAAAACCCTTATAAGGCAAGCCAGGATTTACCAATTCATTTTCAGGCACAGGATCTATAACTCTACAGCTTGGGTTCAAACTATCTCAAACCCACCATCACCACAGATACTTTAGGTGAGAACACAATAGAAGACCTTCTTGATGGCTGCTTCCAGACTCTGGAACTTCTCCCATGAGAAGCCAGGTTGGCCTCTCTCTGCCCTCCTTCCAGTAGCATGCAGCAGTTTTCTTATTTAGATAGCCTTTTGGCCTTGTCTGATTTGGAAGGGCTTATAAATAGAGAAATCTGCACTTTTTTCTCACTTGTTACTGCTTTTAATGTGTTCATGTGTTTATTTTTCATTGGTTTAAAATATTATTTATTTTTTTCTTTGCATGCCGCCTTTCTCCCAGAAAGGGACCTAAGGGGACTCATAGATAGGATGATTTAAACTATATTCCATTTAATTTGTGTTGTCAGCCATCTTGGCTCCCACATCAACAGAAAGATGGGCTATTAAAAAATAAATAAGATGTATGGTTGAAGCTGAGAAAATTGTAGTTTGCCATTGGTTATCAACTTTGGGTTTCAGCATTCGGGTCTACAGCTAAGGTACACTTCTTCTTCATGGTCTCTGCGAATCACACAAATGGGTTACTCTGTACATGCACAGTAAAGCTTGAAAACTTCTGGTATCACTAGGCAAAACTCTGTTTGCAACTTTTTGGTGGTAGCTAAGCCCCCTCCATATAAGCCTGGCACCTTCTCTTTCCTCAGTTCCTTTTGTCCACTGCGTTTGTCCACAAGATTGATTTCTCCGACTTGAGCTCTGTCTGGATCTCCTAACTCTCCACGAGGGCTGAGTCCGCCATCCAGATATGAACAACCTTTCACTAGTGGCTTGGCAGATTCAACCTTAGAAAATCTCCTGGCCTCAGTACAGATGGTCATTCTTGCTGCCCAGAAGCTGTCCACAAGAAAGTCCTATGCTCTCAAGTGGAACAGATTCTTAGACTTCCTAACCTCAAGGCACATTATTCCACCCTGTGTCTCAGTAGCGATGCCCCTGGAACTCGCTGACTCAGGACTGTATCTCTCCTCGCTGAAGTGCTACCTAGTGGCCATATTCTCTCACTACCAGTTTGAGGGCTGCCCATCTTTCTTCAATCACCCTTTGGTGAGGGGTTTATTGACCTCCACCCTCCATCCTCTATACTGACTCCAGCTTGGAGCCTGGACTCTCATGTCTCTCAACGAGGCCCTTTGAGCCCTTGGTCACCACAGACTTGAGAATGATGACATGGAAGACAGCTTTCTTAGTGGCCATTACTTTAACTCGCTGTGCAAGCTGTGAATGGACCAGCCTTACCTTCAATTTTACAGGGACAAAGTGATCCTACGCCCTGACATCATTTTCCTCCCAAAGGTGGTGTCAGTTTTTTACTCGAGCCAGGACATTGTGTTGCCAACTTTGGCACCGAACTCAACAACTGATACCAAGCAACCCCTTCATACCCTGGATGTTAGGAGGGTGCTGGCCTTCTACTTGGACAGAACCTTGGGTGCGAGGCGCTCTGAGAGACTCTTTGTTTGCTATTCAGAAGCCAAGAAGGGACTACTTGCGACTGCCCAAAGGTTCTCTAAGTGGATAGCCGGCACTATCCACTTGTGTTACAAACTTTCAGGTAGATCTCTTTCAGCTCAGGTTCAGGCTCACTCAGCTAGGGTGGTAGCTACATCCTCCACTTTTTTGACTGGAGTACCCTTGGAGGATGTGTGCAGGACTGCTGTCTGGTCCCAGCCACTGATTTTCATTAAACACTACAGGCTGGATACCAGGGCCAGACAGAATGCAGCTTTTAGGAGGGCAGTGTTGCTTTCAGGTTTGCACTGACATGGTTTAGTACACTGCTTAGCTTGTACTAAGAAAGTTTTTTGCATTACCAGTTTGCAATGAAAATTTTATTGATTGTTGTGTCTAAATCCAAAAAAGATAACACTGACAAATGCACTTCAAAGTTCAAAGTTGATTGTTGTTAATAAATACAACTTGTTTGAATTTCAAATTGGTGTCATGACACTCCCTCCTCCACTGACCTTAGCTTATAAGTCTAACCCATTTGTGTGATTTACAGATACCATGAAGAAGGAGGACAGGTTCTTACCTGTAACTGTGGTTCTTTGAGTGGTCATTTGCAAATTCACACAAATACTGCCCATCCTTCATCTGTTGTGTCCTGCTCACGTTAAGTTCCTGCTATCGCTGCTATATGGCGGACGGTTATGGAACTGGGGAAAAAGCGAGAAGACGCCAGGCTTATATGGAGGGGTGGAGTTACTGCCAAAATTTTGCAAACAGAGTTTTGCCTAGTGATACTAGAAGTTTCCAAGCTTTACTGTGCGTTCACAGAATAATCCATTTGTGTGAATTCGTAGATGACCACTCGAAGAACCACAGTTACAGGTAGCAACCTATCCTTACCAGCATTGTTAAGGTATGTAGCTACTTAGGACAGGGCCTTTTGCTGAACATCCCATGAGATAACAAGACCACACACAAAACTGGATTGAGATATGGGTCACTTTATTTAAATTATCACCTATTTACTTTATCCTCTGAAATATGCATAAGGGTAGGAAATACCCTTGTGCAGGAGTAGTTGGGACAGTTGGTCTCTCCTACACCTCCTCCCTAACTTTCCCCAGGCTAAACACCTGATCCCCAGGGAGAATCCAAAAGTTGGGTTGCTCCCCAGCCAGACATCTACTGGAATGACAGCCCAAGGATCCAAATCCCCAAGTAGCATGAACCCTCGGCCCAGCCCCAAGGAGAGTCTCCTTCCCAACCTCCATGTCACATGATATATAGATACAGAGACCTATCCTTCACCAAATGGGTTCCATATGTACTCACCAAATTCCTACTTTCTCCCTCCACAATCTGCAAAGTGACTTCCTATTTAAGATACCCTCTGATCCAAATTACAAACTCCTCATTGACAGTATAATGTAGCCAAAAACCCATGGAAAAAGGGGAAAACTCCTACCTGACCCTAAAGTGACAGCAAACCTACCCTGTATCAGAGATGGGAGGGCAGGTCAATGAAAAAATGCCAACGAGGAAAAGCAGGGGCAGGATTAATTTAAATAGATTGTAGTTCTACCCGTTGACATTCCCAGTCACAGCACACAGCACTGGAATGCCTTTTAGCATGGTCTTACATATATACCATGTATGTAATACAGTAATATATGGCCTTTGAACCTGGTGGTTACATATAATTATCATAAGTGGCAGTCATTAATACCTTTATAAATCTCCATGCTTTTACCCCATTTCCCCCCCTAAAGCCATAAAGCTCTACCCCTTGATTTTCCCAGTTACAGCACATAGCACTGGAATGCTTTTTATAAGTGGCCACAAACAGCACAACTTTTGACAGTGAGTTCTATGAATTCATTATCTGTACCTGAAGAAGTACTTCCTTTTTAGGTGTTGGAAATCCCTAGAGACATATTCTTTGGAATATTGGTTAACTTCAAGTGCTAATATTATTTGGCAAGTGAATCCTTTCTATCTACATAGAATCATAGAGCTGGAAGGGACTAGAAAGGTCATTTAGTCCAAGCCTCTGCTACGCAATAATACACAACTAAAGCACTGCTGCAAGATGACCATCTAACTTCTGTTTAAAGACCTCCAAAGAAAGAGAGTCTCTCACCACCCAAAGCAATCAGGTCCACTGTTGAATAGCTCTTTCTGTCATGAACAATTTTATAAATCCCTCTTACATTTTATTTATTACCTTTATCATAGCATGGAGATGTCACTGTGCTCTTGAAGGCTATTCCATGAGAGTGTAAGCTCTGGAAGAGTCTACAAGGCTTTGAATATAGCCCAAGCAACAGACTGTATGCCTATCATAGGAAAGCCTGCTGAGAAGGATGGCCACCAGATTATGAATTGACCACAGCAATTATGCATGGAAGCCTGCAACTCCTGATTGAATAACATTACAGTATTGGATTAAAAAAAAATCCTTTCTTAATAATTACTGACAGAATTTACCCTTTTTGCGGTTGTTCAAGAGGAAGCAATCTTTCCATTAATCTATTCACCATAACCCCAAGATATTAGAGCAGGGGTAGGCAACCTTTCCCCTTTAAGGGCCGAGGGACTTCAGCTCCCAGAAGCCTCAGCCATGTTGGCCAATAGTCCCATGTTGGCCAATAGCTCCTGGGATTCTGGGAGATGAAGTCCCTCGGCCCTTAAAGGGGAAAGGTTGCCTACCCCTGTATTAGAGTATACATGAAGTATAAATTGTCAGGGTATACATGAAGTCAGGATATTCTGCCTCAGGGTGCATCACTTTACATTTACTTACATTAAACTACATTTGTAGTTTTGTTGCTACTCATCCAGTTTAGAGTTAGCCCTCTTTAGATCTGCCTGAATATTTTTCCCACCTTGAATTTTAGCTTCCATGTATTTCTCTCAGATGGTACAAGACTCATTGTGTTTGCTGTCACAGACTAATATAGCTATCCTTCTAAAATGCAAAATACATTTTTATTTGTTCATTTTCCTCCCATATGTGTGATAAAACAAGTTAGTGCTGATTCTTCTATGTATGATAATGACATCAATAAAGACACTTTGCATTTTAGAATAGCCTTAATCTTATCAGTTAACATTGCCACTAAGAACAATGAGGTAGTGAAGGTTATCTAGGAAATTAAAATGTTTCCCTTTGAATTTGTCACACATACTGCTGCTATCCTTTGCCAAACTTGCTGCTGTGTTGGTGGGGGGAGAGGAAGCTCCCCTCCCTTCCTGAAATTCCCCTTGGCAACTACTTAGAAGAGGCTCTTTGAAGATTTTTCCATTTTGAATAATTTGACTTAATGGGGATTTTAAAGCAGAGGGACATTTTATGATCTGAAAAGTGTCTGAACCTTTTTGGAAGAGAAAGCATGTTAAGCTATCCCTTGAGGATGAAAATTGGGAAGAGTTCCTGCATGACAGAAGAAGTCTTTCAAGCTGGAGTATTGGTTGCAATGTCAAAGACAAACTTATCCTGTAATCCATTTCCCAATGTGAAGTCTTTGGAGAATAAGCAGCAATCTCACCGCAAATGGAATATATATATATATATATATGTATAGCATCATTCAGTATTATGGGGATCTATAAGAAATTGCCTTGGCTGAACATTTAAACAGACAGTTTAATATTGTGTGTACAGGACAGAGGTGGGTGGGTTAAAGATAAATCATTTTCCTTCTTCTTCTCTCCAGTGTAGTACTAAAGGAGAAAAGCTGTTGGTTTATTTAAAAGAAAACTCTTCAGTGATAGGATTTTTTTTTAAAAAATGTTATAATTTGCTTTCCCTAAAGCATAAGAGATGTCAGAACAATGTTATTATTTAGAAATAATGGTTGACATTCTGGATTGGGAGACATGTTGTTAAATTCCATGCAGATGGAACTATAACATGTTTCATCCCTTCCTTTCCCCAAACCATCTGTATCCATAACATCTTCTTTTTCTGATCAGTGGAGAATGGGGATGTGGTAGAGAAGCAGCCGTCTTATGTTCTTATAGCTGGACATATAATGACACACATCCTCTAGGACCTCCCAAGGGTCCTTCAGAGTTCCTGGATGATGATACCACCTGGATTACAAATACAATTAAAAAGTATTACTATCAATGACTCTCCATCCCAATGCAAATCTCTCTAGTTGTTGTGGAACATTCCCAAACTTTCTTAGGCCATGTGCTAACATGGGCAAAAATAATGGGTTGGATCCATACTTAGTAGAACCATTGAATCTTAAGTTGTTAATAAATAATGTCCTATTGATTTCAGTGGATTTATGCTAAGTAAGATTAAAGATTTTATCACATAAATATAGAAAATTTTAACACAATTAAAACATCTTTGGCCAGTACTTATCACACAACATCAAGTACCAGTATGTCCTGCCTCTGCCTTGCATTCCATTCATTACTGTAGTGCACTTTTTCATTAATTCGCAAAACCTGTCAAGAAGGCTCTTAATCTCAGTTATTCCATTACTGCCTTTGTGTAATAGGTCTTTTCTTCTACATCTCCACTTCGCAGACAGCCACATAGTGTGAGTGGGTGTGATTTGTCCCCCCCCTTCTTCTGGAAGGTGGCATTTGGCAGTGCAGAAGACAGATTACATGGCTGTGGATTGCCAAAGCGCTATTGTGGGAGGAAATGTGATAAGAAATGATGTCAAACAGGTATGCTTCCATTCTGAAATTAGCATGATTGTGGCAGGACAGTAGGCTGGTGTGATAAAGTCCTAGGTCTGGATTGAACCCAGTGTTTCACCTATGCAATCAGTGATACAGATGTGCTATATTTATTTTGATCATTGCAAGCTCTCTTGGATGCTGCAGTAGGGAGGAAGGTAAAAGTCTTATAATTAAATTAATGAACCTAAATATAGTTCCCAGAATTGTTACTAGGAATATGAAGAGAGCAAAATATAATCTCATTGAGGTTCTACAGTTTTCACCTTGAAGCTTGTTCTGACTCTTTCCCCTTCCCCACCCCTTCATGCATGGAAACATTCTGCATGGATATTTCTATGAGTATTTTTCAAGATGTATGCATTCTGGTTTCATATTTGAAATGTCTAAATTGCAAAAGTTGACCAAATTGTGTCTCTTTGCAAACTTTTAAAATACTGTGCATAATTATGCATTTTTAGTATATTTTGGTTGTTGCCTGATTCATACTGTGAGCTTAGAAAAATGCAAATGTCTGACTACAGTTTGTGTTTAGTTGTGTGTCTAGTTCTTATAGATTCAGATTGGATACATTCTGGTCAAGGATAGTTGAAATATATTTCTCACCCAACCATGCTACTAACTAGACCTGTAATAGCCCATTTTCCCCCAATGCTATAGTTATCCCAGTGATATGTCTACACTATAGTTATATTAGTCTCATACAGTTTTAACTGCAATTGGTTGCATCCCTAGGATTTGTAGTTAGATTAGATACTTAGATTTCTCTATAGAGAGCTTTACAGCAGTTCTTTGAATTATGTTTGATGTACTGGGAGTGCATGTCTGCAGAATTAAATTGATTTACTCCCCAATCTCTCTCTTCAGAGAGACAGAATGGTGTAGTGGTTGAATACTGGAGTAGGATACTAGAGCTCAGGGTTAGAATCCCTGCTTAGACAGGTCTCTTGAGAATTATGGGGAGTGGACTATGACACAGTTATAACTGTTATAATTGTGTAATGCAGATACATCCTCAAGGTGTGCATATGTACAGTTGTTTTTAAACAACCCAGGAACCATCACTGACTTTCTCCCTAGTTTCTTCACTTCCCTAAGCTGCTTTACCATGACATACAAGCTGACAATGAACAAACTATTGTTAGTGCTTCACAATGTAACATCAGATCCTGGTTTCAGTTTTCCAAAAGTGAATTTCATAACAAACCATGACAAAGGAAGCCAGTGAGGTGAGAAAGAAAGGAATCAGGACACAAGAAAGTGGTGAGGAGGAAGAAGTGTGCAAGCACACAATATGTTCCTGAACTTCCAAACCATCATTTAGGAGACTGTTTGAGCTGAGCCATTGGTATTGTCTGAACTTCCCTTGGGTAGTATGATCATGCAGCATAATTCCAAGAATATAAACATTTTTTCCATACAGTCTTGTAGTCTAAGGCATTTTTCCAAATGAAATCAGAGAATCCTGTTGTGTAAATCAGTAAAATTAAAACCAGATGCCAAAAGGAAAGTCCTGCAAAGTAAGAAATCATAATTCTTAGAAATGTTTCTGTTCAGCAAACTGAATCATTTGTGAGTTGACAATGGTCATGAGGTGTATGGACTGGACAATGAACTCTACATAACATAGCAGTAGCCATCTTGGTATAACGCAATGTGGAAACCATTACATAGGGACTTTCCAGCAAATTTGGAAAGCCACCATCTCTTCTTCCTCAAACAACTAAATGGGGGGGATGGGACGACCAACTTCCTATCATAACCAAATGAATATTTTAAAGATGAATTGTGGCATGCATGTGGAGATAGGGGAGCATGGAGAGGAAAATGAGGGGGTTAAGTATCTGAGCCCAACATCTTCCCCACTTCCTCAATGTTAAATTGCTCTACTCTGAAGCCTTATAGAATCTGATGAATTCCTTTAACGCTGAGGGGAATTTTCAGGCAGGCTCAATTAGAGCCCTCTGTTGAGGCCCTATTCTCTCTGTAAAGAGGTTGAAAAGTTAGGAGGATTTTTAGATGATAACTCCTCCTCCCTGGGAGTCAACCCATAATTTTTTCAGGATCTGCTCTGTGGGATGAGGGATGGGTAACACTAACGCTATTGTTCCTGGGTATATTCTCTGTTTCTGCAAAACTAGGTTGCCCCCCTGGGTCTCTGGAGAATTCCAGATAAGCACCTAGAATACTAATGGTGAATATCTCTTGGAACCAAATGAGAAAATAAAGGAAAAATAGATTGGGAGAGTAGCAGCTTTCCCCACCACTCTACATGATGTTTTAACACTTCCGTTCTCTTTTTGAGGGGAGACACTTGTCAAAATGACCCTTTTGCCAAATGGGAAACATCTGTTCAGCAGAAGATATGCTCTGATGATCATCTCCCCTCAGGGGAAGAATTGAAGTGCTATGATGGCATGCAAAGCAGCATGGTGAAAACTGCTATTCTCCCCATCCTTTTTGCCTTTCTTTTCTCATGTGGTAAAGTCCTTAGTAAACATGTCTGAACACAAGTACAACTGCATAACAGCGTTTCATTCACCTTTCCTGGCCGTTGGAATCAGCTGATGACCAGTTGTGACAAATTTGCTAGGCATTTGAAGGTACATATTTGCTCTGCACTAGATGCAACTTGAAATACAGTATGAGAACAAATATCTAAGGTATCATTTAATCCAGCTTTATGAGATTCCTTTCAGTTGTTGCTGTTTGAGGATATAAACAAGAGACACTTCAAGGAGTTTGGAAAAAAGGTCCAAAGAGGGAAACACTTCTCCTTCCTTGACTAGATTTTCAAATGCTTAAAAGGAAAACATTACAAACAGACTATGAAAATCTGAGGTACTTTCCCTTATTGGATTCCCTCACACACACCTCATCAGGGATTCTACACTGTGTCAGAACAGCTTTTTTAAAAAGTATACCTTAGTTGAAGTTAAGCACAGCTGTAGGAGCTGGACTGGCTAGGACAGGAAATGTGATTCTTTTTTCAGCCAACCCATGCAAACTTCTGGACTGCAAACTCAGTGATAAATCTTGGAAAAAAGCAGGAATTTTGTACTATTCCTCTCTGTATTCAAAAGTTAGCTAGAGCATGGAAAGCCACTCTTTGGTTGGCCAGCTGCACATCTGGACTGTAGGCGTATGTTTCTCAAGAGAACATTCCTCACTGCTGCAGTTATCCTCCAATATGAATATCCTCCAATATTCACACAGTCTGTGTGAATTCTGTGCCAGAGAGAAGGAAAAGGAAAAACACACACACCCCTCAGATTCTGATTTCAAGATGCTTACCCAGATTTGTTAAATAAGAGAATTCTTGTCAGGATACCTGATTCTGGATAGGCACGATTAGACTTGATTTATATGTGTTGCAAAAGAAAGAGATCAGTGTTCTGATGTGATAAACGAGGAATGAGAATCTGTACCACCCAAGATACTGTTGGTCTATAACTACCCATACCTTCCAAGTCTTCCATTTTATGAGCGACAGCCCAGCTAAACCTCTGCCATTCCTCTTTCTTAGCCAGTTTTAAAATCCTGATTTTTCTCTCCTCCTCCCACTTTCCCCTTTATCATCGTCTTCCTTCTATTGATTTAAAGTGAGTTTGAAGTGCAGATGCAGTTTTCATTTCATTAATTCAACAGGAAGAAGAGGATAGTAGGGAATGAAGGGTTCCAAAGGATGTTACTATATCAGTTAAAGAGGAATCAGCACTATAACTATGTAGTGTGAAATGGCCTTAATTGTAAAGCCTTGGATAATAATTCAGCTTAGCCCATATCTAGCCATTTCAAATTGGCATTTGAAAGGGCATTTCTCAGCTATCTCATACATCACTAAATCATTGGTGTTTTGTTATTGTTGTTGTTTATTTTTTATTTGGGTGGAAAGGTGGGCCAGGGAGAGAAAATGGAAGTGGCCACCATTTTGTTGTCACCAGAAAGCTTCGCTGAGATGCCTTTTGTATAGAAAGGAGCAATCAAATTAATCAAGACTGGTGCAACTTCCCTATGAAGAAATATGGGACTATTCAGCTTTCTAAAAAGGTAAGTAAGGGGTGATATTATGCAGGGTGTATAAAATTACACATGAAGTGGAGAATGCAGATCAATTGCAGATTTTTCCCCCTTTTCTCTCAATACTAGAACATAAGGCCATACAATGAAGCCAAATGGTGGAAGATTCAGGCCAAACTTATTTATTTGTTTGTTTTTCACCTTTCGCCCAGCAAATGATTCAAAGCTGAATATGAGGAAGTATCTTTTCCCAAAGCACATCATTTGACTATAACATTTGCACAGTTTGGGGAAAATCTTTAATTGATTTAATGCACCATCAGCACATTAGATTCCTCCCATAATGGATTTCCTCCAAAGTTTTCTTGACTAATGCAGAAGCTAATCCTATGCTTTAACAAATTAGTTGATCTGCACCATCTATTAGGCATAAGGGGCTCTTTCTCTGCCAGATACATTAACGATGTTGTCACACAGGGAGTCGCAGGGAGAAAGTGGAAATAAACCGGATGAGTGGAAGACTTTAATTTACGGGATTTGTCCCGTTCTGCCTCATCTGATAACTAAATTTTTGTAATTTAGTTGTTTTTTGTAAGCCGCTTTGATCATATTCATGGAAAGGCGGGGTAAAAATAAAATTTATTATTATTATTATTATTAAATTTGAATTTAAAAGGGGGTTAATTCAAATGAAAACCTGATCTTTTCATTTTCGGGATTTTTGAGGAAATGAAAAGATCAGGTTTTTGTTTGAATTAACCCCCTTTTAAATTCGAAGTTAGTTTTCAGATGAGGTGGAATGGGACAAATCCCGTAAATTAAAGTCTTCCGCTCATCTGGTTTATTTCCACTTTCTCCCCATGACTCCTCGTGTGATAACGTCCTAAGACAGGAAAGCCTCAGGAGAAGAAGGGTTAGTATTGGTAGAAATGAACCCCATGGTTCTGGCTAGTTGGTATGCTGTAATGAAGCAAGAAAAAGGTGAGATCTTGGTTGGATTGTTGGAATAGAGCATGTGTGTGTGTGAGAGAGTATGAGAGAGAGAGAGGATATGATTTATTTGCTTAGAAAAAGGTTCTCAGGAAGCCATGGCCCTTTCAGAATATCAGGTCCTTTAGAGCCAAAGGCTAATGTCTCCTGCCCCCATCTTTTGGTCTGCATGTAAATTGTTGGAATCTTTCAGGGTGTTAAGGAGAGGTTCTGAATCATTAAATTTTCCTTTAATTTTTATTGATTATTTTTCTGGATTTGTATATTTTTATTGATTTTTTTGGTTTTCTGTTTGCTGTAATAAATCTTATTGCATTCCTTTAGTGCATGAAGGAGGTTGAACATGAATAATTATGTGTAAAGTTTTCCTCTCTCCCCAATTTCCTTCTCTCTTCATTTCTCTCTTTTTTCATGCCCCTATA
>CM034703.1:55747471-55761852 GCA_020142125.1 Phrynosoma platyrhinos | reverse complement strand
TTCCACTTTATTATCGCTTTCTGGCCCACGTGTGATAACATCCTTGGTAAAGTTGTAGCTTAGAAGCAAAAGATATATAGCAATATCAATGACCTCCTGTCCCTGCTTAGAATAGTGAGATGGTTAGCTGCCTAGTCCTTTATATATTTTTTATTTATAACCTTTACAACATACAAATAAAACATAGCTAATGGTATTATTTAGATACTAGTCATTTCTAGTAATGAGCTATATTTGCAAGAATAAAAACCTTCTACCTACATAATAGTTGAGAACCAAATACTTCCTTTTAATTTTTAACTTTATTTTCTTTTTACCTAACAATTGCTGTTGATAGTATGATTTAAATACTACGTAAGGTAAAAGCTGCCTAGTCCTTTAAACAAAAAATGCCATTCTTTTAATTTGAGATCCCTGGCTCCTCCATGCAAATCTTTGTAGATCAATCTTCCTGATGGGGTGGGGAAGCAGAGAGCATGCAATGATGGAGTTGTGCAGAAAACCAATTCAGCATATGCTCAGAGGCACTCAAACATTTTTGATTAAAATTCTCCACCTCTGATTCACTGACTGATCTTTGTAGTCAGCTACTTCTTGCTGGACTTGTGGGGTATCAGTGTCTTCTACCATAGTGCCTTTCAGACTATCTAATTCAGGGGGAGCAATTATTAGTTCCAGTGTGCCAGGTAATTGTATCATATTTGTGCCTATTGGCTACAACTGTTTTGTTTAATTCCTGGAAACTCCACATGGATGACCAGCCAGTTGATCAGGGAGTGTCACTGGTCCAGGGAACACCATTTTAGTATCGCTTCTCTGGCTGAAATAAACATGCTATTTCTCACTAAACTGTAATATCACTTTATCTTAACCTTTAGGAAATAAGGCATTTGAAGGGTGAGTGAAGTGTTATGTGTTGGTACAGCTGGGTTACAGTAGAAAGGAAAGGAGAGAGATACAAATCAGTGACAGGTTGCATAGGTTGTAAGACCCTCATCTTAAAATAATCTCCCATCAGACATATTTGACACCTATCATTCCCCAAGCACAATCATATTATGGGCTTTGTAGTCCATCTGGAAAAATGCAGTTTTGGGAAAGACAATTTTATGATGACAAAAGCAGCACTTGTGAAGGGGTCAGTAGCAAAATGAGCCTCAGTGGCAACTACTTCCATGCCATTCTCTATAATCCCATAGATTGTTCTGAAAACAAGTGTTTTCTCCAACAAATTAGTAACAACAATTCAATGAATTAAACGATTTCAATTAACCTTGCTAGTGACACTGTTATAAGTCAATTCCTGACTTATAACAGTGAACACCAGCTGATAAATTTTCCAGCTTAATACTCCAAGCTCTTGATAATTCATTGCCCCAAGATGCCATGAAAGCTGCTAACATGGACAGCTTTAAAGGAAGGTTAGACAAGTTCATGGAGATTAGGACCACCAGTAGCTACTAATAATGAGAGCTATGCATCACCTTGAGTATCAGAGGCAGTATGCTACTGTTGCTGGAGAAGGCAACATGCAGGGCAAAATGAAGTTACTTGTGTTCTGCCGGTAAGCTTCCTAGAGGCATTTGATTGACCAATCTATAAAAAGAATGTTGTAGTTCAGACCTGCACAAATTGGCAGTAGGTAGGGGCCAAAATTAAAATAGGCTAAACTTCTTCGGGCTGCAGATTGCTATTAAATAATATCATTTGAGGGGTGAATGTTCACCTATCCTCCTCCTCCTCCTCTGCCTGGCCATCTCCTCAGGAGAATGCCAAGCAGTGGAGGAGCCTTGAGAGGTAAATGTTCATGCTTTCTCCTCCTTCACCTGGCTCTTTCCTGTGGGCTGCCCAAAATCCTTTGGTGGGCGGCAAGTGGCCTATGGGCCGTATGTTGTGCAAGGCTGTTGTAATTGATAGGTCTTTTGTCTGATTCAGTATGTTCATTTATGTTCTTAACCTTGGGACATTCAAAATGATTGCTGCCACAAAAATGGTTGTCTCCTTTGCCACTCACAGGAACCATAATCCTAGTGAACAGCACCTAACTATCTTCAGGGAAAACACACTTTAGAAAAAGGGCAGATCATTTCTCCCACTGATCATTTTATTTGATAGGTGTGATGTTAATATACCCTCCAGTTCTCCTGATTTGGCAGGGACTGTCCAAATTAATTCTTAGTCATCTCACTTTTTAAACTGTTCTCTTCCTCCCATTTCCCCCCTTTGTCCTCAACTTAATTCCCTTGCTGCAAACTTTCAAAGTCTAAAAGCAATCTGACTCAACTCAGGAGAGGGAAGAGGAGGGAGTGTATGAAATCTTGCCTTTTCCACTAGGCTCTGGCAAAACCAAACTGCTGCAGCTTCTCTTTGCTTGTTCTCTTCATTAATAACTTCTGCCATCTTGACTCTGATGTTGACTCCCATGTTTTAGTTTTCGTCTGGGAAATACTGGAGGGTATGTATTAATTACCTCTCAAAAGAAAGTGCAGTGACTGAAGTAAATGTTTAAAAATCCAAAGTCTTAGGCTGGTATTCTACATCAGCTACTTAAATGATGTGTCCTGGTTTGAACCCACCAGACCTGATGGAAACATCATCCACTCATGCTCCAGTTGCTGACAGAATGGACCTCCTTCTCTCTGTGCATCAGATGCTGAATAAAGTAGGTGGGGAGGGGAATTATAATTGTGACAAGTGTGTCAGAATTGTGACTAAGCAGTGATTGTGAATATTGAAAAGCTATGGATGAATCTAGGGACTTTATTGCACCAGGCTCATAACGTGCCACATTCCTGTCAGTTTAACAAATGCAAACATATTAGATTGGGGACAATCATTATCACAAATCTTCAAAAGTGTGATGGTGCTGCTTCTGTCTCATTCTCTGCCTTCCTTATGCTAGCATTCATAGCCCCACCTCCTTGTCCTAACCTCTTCCGAACATAACTTTTGGTCTGTATTTATTTTAATTTTATGTTTTATTTATTTTTAATGTAATTGGATGATTATGGCAATCCCTTAGGTAAATAAAGTAAAAATGGAAAAAGAAAGAAAGAAAGAAAGAAAGAAAGAAAGAGAAAGAAAGAAAGACAGGGAGGGAAAGAGGGGGAGAGGAACATAATCACTCCCAGGCACGCCATGACTGCCTGCATATTGGAATTGCTTTGGGAAGAACATATTACACTTTCTCAATATTGAAAAAGCAGTGCAATGGGGGTGGGTGGGTGGGCCACTGATGGGTTGCGCCTGTCAATGAAAAGGACTATAGACCAGCTACTGGACAGACAGTGTCATGTGATAAAGTACTGACACAGACTCTCAGGGACTATCCTGCTCTAATTCCACTTTTCAAGCCTGGTGAGATAAAATCCTCTGTAAATAGAGGACCCTAGCCCATCATTTGATCATTCTGAGTCTGGCTATGGGTACATAAATGCTTCAGTGAAACCTTCAGCTTTTCAGAAGCCACAAAATGGCACCTGGGAGGGGCATGCAGCATCTAAGCAGTGAGTGTTGGAGGCTTTGATCACTTCAAGGGATGAAGAGAACACCAACCTCTACAATGACAAAGAGAGAGGGAGAGAGGTGAACATTGGATTTATGCTTGCATATGGCATAAACAAGATGCCAGCCTCAGTTTGTCACACATATTCTTCTAGCAGAAAGCCAGAGCAGGTGGAGTATTAGAATATTCTAATTATTTTTAATTTGTTGTTGTTGTTAATGTTGTTGGGTAGCCCAACTACCACTACCTTACCTCCTTCTGCCATTGGCACTAGTGAGAAGACCTCCCCCCATCAACATGCCTAACATAGGAGCAGCTCACCTGGATGCACCCTCATGGCAAGGCACCCCATTTCCACATCAGAAGCAGTGTCAGGGGTCTTCTCACTAGCAGCAATAATGGAGTGTTAGGGGTGCGTGGGGTCATTTGGTCTACTGGGATTTGGCACAGAGTTTCACAAAACTCTGTGGCAAATGATAGGTCATTTTGACCCGTGTGTGGACTTAATGGGGTCACTGCAGGGTCACTATGGGGTCCCTGTGGACCAGAAAAGTGCAAAGTGATATAGATTTTTTTTCTTCAGTGTAGATGTGCCCTTTGTTTTTTAAACAAACAAACAAACAATTTTTGTTAGTCTATATATCAGAACTGGAAACCTGCCTCCCCTTATTGTTCTTATTGCTGTTGTTAGTAGTATTAGTAGTATTAGTAGTATTTTGTTACCGAAAATGCTGCCTGTATCCTGCAGGGATGCCTAAATCCCCTAAAGACACCAAGAACTGTTTGATCTTGGAAGTTAAGCAGGGTCAGCCCTGGTTAATACTTGGATGGGAGACCACCAATGGATACCAGGTGCTGTAGGTCATATTTCAATGAAAGGAACTGGCAAAACCACCTCTGAACATTCCTTGCCTAAGAAAACCCCACAGTTCTTGTCATTTACTTAGGACCTTATCACACGGGGTCTGAAGCAGTGCCATCCCCGTCGCATCCCCGTCCCATTGCTCTTCTTTTCCCCGTGTTTTCACACGACGTCGCACCCACCCCCGTCGCATCCCCGTCCCAATGCGGCATCATGCTGCATTATTCGGCATCATCTCCGTTCTTTATAATTCCAGTTGTAAATGGGAATTACATTTCCCATGACCGGAATGATACCGGAATGATGCTGCTTTCTGTATAAGGAAGCGCAATGGGATGGGGATGCGACGGGGATGGCACTGCTTCAGACCCCGTGTGATAAGGTCCTTAATGTGAGGATGGCATAAAGCAAGTAAAAAAAAAAAGAGGAACTGTGAGCATAAAAGACACTTCATACCTTCATTCTCTTGTCGCCTAGCTCTTTATAGAAGACCAACAATTGTGTCATGCACCAGTCTCATGAGTGGAACATAAGCAGTGTGGCACCACAGTATCAGCAACTCCTGAAAGATCTGTCTAGGGCATCTGTTATGTAAACTACACAAAATAACAGCTCACTCACCCACATATATATGTACTTTGCCTTTGATAAAAGAAAAAAACAACTAACCATATTGTTCTTATCATAGTTTAACAGATTTTGAGAACATATTTGCACTACTGTTAAGGTATTAGGAATAACCCAGATAGATACAGTGGCCTTATGCATTAGCAATCTGCAGATAACATACTACACTCTCCAAAGCTTTTAAGCAAGCCTCCTGATAACAAGTTAGCCAGTTAATTTCCATGGCCTATCACAATTTTCTGTTGAAGTGGTAACAGTGAGTTCAGAGACTTGCTGTTTGGAGTTGAACAACTCAGTCTGAATTACAACATAAGCCTAAGTAAGCACCACAAATGTGCTCACCCAAGCTAAAGAACAATTGATGTCAAATCTGATGTGCTATCGCAAGGCAACCCTATCAACACCATCACCAGCACATAACTGATTCAACATTGCACTGTATAACATATTATTGAATGACACCTAGACAACAACATCTGGGTGTTTCTGGTTCTAACATGCTTCCTATGCTGAATGTGAGCCTTCAAATTAAAATTAATTTGGGGTCTTAAAGTTTCAAAATAAATGCATAAATCGCAGAATTGGAAGCAACCACAGGGGCCATGTAGTTCAATCCCCTGCCAAGCAGGAATGCACATCTAAAGGACTCCTGAGAGATAGCCATCCAATCTCTTTCTAAAGAAATCTAAAAAGGAGTATCCACCACCCTCCAAGGCAGCCTATTTCACTGCTGAACAGTTCTTACCACCAGGAAGTTCTTAATATTTAGGTGAAATTTTTCTCCCTTGTAATTTGAATACCTTGGTTAGTGTAGTCCCTGGAGCATTAGAACACAAACTGAATAAAGAAATACATTAGAAAAGTAAGAAAACAAATGAATGAATAAATAAATAAATACTTAAGTGGACATTTGTGAGTAAATAAAACATTTGATAAATAATTTTTAAAAATCTATGATTTTTTCTTTTACTTCTTGCTTGAAACACACCCACCTTTATTTATCACCAATTTTAATGATTTTATTCCAATATTTCACAATTACTGAGATGATGTATACATCAGCAAAAGAAAAGATTGCTTTGGAAAAGGATTAGGTTAATTCATGAAGGAGAAGGCCCTTGATGATTACTGCCAAGATCACAGGCAGAGTAGCAGAGAATACAGGTTGATGGGAAATATACGAAGAAAAGGTCTATTGTTCCCATGTCCTGCTTTAGGTATTTCTACAGGTATGTGGTTGGACACTGTGGGAAATAGGATGTGGGTTTAGAAAGGTTTGATCTAGCAGGGCTGTTCTTATGCTCCTTGCTACACTTTCTGATTCCTTCCACTGTTTGCATTAGAGTTCTGGATAGCAATTTTTCTTCCTTGCTTTGACATTTCATTGGATTTCTTTTGTAACGCCTCATAAAAGGCATCAAGCATTCTATCAATTGTGACATTCATGAGCCTCAGATCACTGTTAATTTTCCAGATCTCATCCAGAATTTGAACACAGTCATCTGGCAAGATCTCCAATGCAGCACTGTCATTTTTCCTAAAATCAATGCTGTTCAATTTAAGTCAGACTACAAAAATCAAATTAATGAAACAGATGATAGAAAGGGAGAATTCAAACCAGCCACAGTAGGTGACTGTTATGTTGTAACCATAGGAACAAGGCTGATTTTGCAGTATAGACAACTCCTAACTACGAATTACACAGCAAGAGGTAAGGATGGGAGAAAGCCTGTCAAAACTACTATTTTTTTTTCCCATATATGTCTGTTTCACAAGGGTAATTGGACTGTGAATATCTTCCATTTTTTCCTTTTTCTTTTTAATGAAGCAAAAATTAAATTATGCAGGAATGGTTCTAAGTCTGTCTTCCAAAAAAAGAAGAGGAAGAGTAATACTACTCAGTAATATATAATAGATACGTAATAGATCAGATATCATATCAAGAATGTGTGTGTTTACTATGTGTATATGACTGTGCATGTCTATGACAGATACAGATAAATTGATGTGGAAAAAATGGAAGCTGCTCTGATTTCTAAAAAAGGCAAATATTCAAGACTTTGAATGCAAACAGCTACATAGGTGTCATGCTGAACTGATAATTTTCAGTGTTCTTTTTCCTCCTCTTTGTTATTGTTGATCCTGTTAATACATTTCTTACCCAGCTTTCAGTTCTGTCATTTCAAATACTTAACAGAAGGAAACACCATAAAACCTTTTCACATGAAAAGTAGGATTGCTATGTGAAATAAGTGATGGGGCCCTGTACTAGTTGTGTAGAAGAGTGTATTTCAGCAGATTCATTGCTTGTTACCTGGTGGTGTGACAAGAAACACCTGCTGATCTTCCCTCTTCTACACAGCCATGTAAGTTAAAGTACATTAAATTATGTAACAGGAGTTCTGTCCTTTATTTCACCTGGCAAATCTACTGAAAAGCTAGAGAGAACAAATGTATTTTCAAAGCCCTTTAAAAAGTGTCCACAGACAAAGCCAGACATACACTTCTCAAGAGATCTTCTATAGGGCAGGGGCTTTTATTAACTCTTAATAAGTAAGGACCTTTGAATAGAGTACTGTACTGTTTTTATTTCTTTCCTTTTTAATGCACATGTTTTACATTGTTTGTGGAACCAAAAATGCCTGAAAGCACTTGATGCAGTCTCTGATCTTGGAAGCTAAACAGGGTCAGCCCTGGTTAGTACTTGGACCATCAACTAATACCAGGTGCTGTAGGCTATATTTCAGTGGAAGGAGCTGGGAAAATTATCTTTGAGTATTTCTTGCTTAAGAAAACTCTATGAAATTCATGGGGCTACTGTAAATCGAAAAGTTACTTAAATGCACATAACACACAATTCTCTAGCCAGTTTAATTTCTCTTTAGTCATAATTTTGTGCATGTTTACCTTTATACATGTTGTTTATCTGTATTTGTTCTAATTTTTGTAAGCCTCCTTGTGTCCCAGTTCTGGGGGGAAAGTTGGTATATTAATCAAACAGTCAATCAATTAATTGCAGGAGCCATTCTGAGAAACCCCTATCTCTAGTTTCAACCAACTTATCAAGCATTTTTGTCAACACTTCAGATGTTGAATTTTCTCTTCTATAATGAAATTTGACCATGAAATTCTAAATTTATTAAACATGGTTGCAATGAAATGGAGTACACTGGTCTGGAACTAAAAGTACAAACTGTTGGAGAGTTATGAATGCATAACTTGGAGTTCTGCATTTGTAACTCTGTGACAGTCACAATCCCTACAAAGCCCCTACTTAGGGGACACATAGGATCATGAAAATCCCTCAATTCTCATTCTCCAAGAGACAGCCACTGTGATCAGTGTCACTCAGGAAGCAGTTGACTGACATTCTCACCCACACCTCATGCACATGATCTCTGCTACAAGAGGGAATTGTGATAAGGACCCCACTTCTGCCTGTTACAATGGAGATCACTCACAGGAGTGGGTGGGAATATCAGTCAAATGCTTTCCAAGTGACAGGGGAATGGAAACTTCTGGCCCTGGTTGTCTTTGGGGCTGGGGCTTGCCGGCTGGTCAAGGCCCCACATGGCTGCACCAGGGTCAGGGAGGCCTTGCCCTTGCTGAGACATGATCCTAAAACCAGGTGGGACATCCCAAGACCCTTAAAAACCAGGAATGTCCCAGCAAAAATCAGGATATGGAAACCCTATTTATGGTGACTCCATGAACCTTGTAGCAAAGCAGCTTAAATAATAATAATAATAATAATAATAATAATAATAATAATAATAATAATAATAATAATAAATTTTTATTTATAAGCCGCCCCTCTGCTTGGCAATTGGGGCAGCGAACAACATATTAAAACAAGGAACAGTTAAAACAAGCTTCATTTATATACCGCTTCATACCGCACTATGGGGTGTCTAAGCGGTTTACAACTGTAAGCTCATTGCCCCCCAACAGTTGGGTACTCATTTTAGCGACCTCAAAAGGATGCAGGCCTGAGTCTAGCCTGAGCCTTGGCTAGTACTGGACTCACAACCTTGTGGTCTATGAGTGAGTGGCTGCAGTAGGGTCTCCTAAGGCATGGAATATTCAAAAGTGTTTGACCATTGCCTTCCAAGGAAATATAGCCTCTAGCATCTAGTAATCATTAGTGCTCCCCATAAGAACCAGGACCAACCCTGCTTAACTTTCAAGCTCAGATGGGATCTGGCAGCTTCAGGGTATTTTGGCCACTACTTCATCTAGTACACACTACATTTTGCATGCTTTCAGGGTAGATTTTATGTCTATTATGTAAATTTTAAATGCCTGGGAGAATAAAAACTAAAGTAACAAAATCTTAAAATAATATTTTCAAAGAAAATCAGAAAATAAAAGAATAATGGGCAAATAGACTCAGATTCAAACAATCAGTGGAACAAAAGCTTGCTGAAACATATATAAACTTCATACCCCCCAACTGTCCCAATTTGTCAGGGACAGTCCCAATTAATCCTCTACTCGCCTGCTTTTCAGCTGCTTTTACAACCTCCCAGTTTTGCCCTCCCTTTCTTGCCCTTTTTGCTTCAATTGGGTTTTACTTCAGTTGCTACAAACTGAGATCAAAATGCAAAAGTAATTTGCTCTCAATTAACTCAGCAAGGAGGATAGGAGCGAAACGATGAAATCTTGTCTTTCCAAATAGGCTCAGGCAAAAGCAAACTGCTGCAGCCTCACCTAGCATATGTTTTTCTGATTAGTATCTGATTAGACATATATTGCAGTTGTCATCTCTGAAATGCTGGAGGATATATCACATATGAAACTGCCTGAAGGCCTAGTTACATGTGACATTAAATCTGTCACAATGATGTCAATTATTTTAAAAGCTGAAAACAAGCATATATATGTCAAAATAAATTTACTGAAAACTAGGCTTGAAGGAAGACCAAGGTTCATAACACAGGACAATATATAGTACATTTGGGAGATGTTACATGTCCTAAACAGCTTTCTCTAATTCATGGAAAAATTCTGCAACATATCAGTGAATAATATATTTTCTGGGGGGCAAGACCATTACTTTCTTTTTGGGGTATGGAGTTACATACAAGGGATGCTAAGCAAAGGAATACATTCTACCTAGTCTTATAAACTATGTAGCAACACTGTTTCAATAAAATCAATGCTCAAGCTTTATTAAAATGAACCTTTGGTATTTGCCTCTTCTGTCACTTTAAATGAGGCAGAGCCCCCCTGTATTTCATCACTGATAATCTTCCCATTTAATTTGGATAATACTGTAATCAGATTTCCATCAAAATTACTTCCTAAGTTTGTTCTTTTAGCTTAAGGCTCAGACGCATGCCTTATTCTTAGGTCCTCCAGCTGTTCAAATATTTACCATCAAACAGCCCTTAGGGATTAGTTAGGAAGATGGACAAATGTCATTACAGGCATCAATTAATTGTGTAACTACATTTTAGAAACCTTGGGTTTCAAATTAAAAGTGGCACTGGCAAAGCTTCTTCTTAAACTCATTCTTTATATTAACTGTCTTAATAAAAAAAATATCTATTTTATTTTACTTATAGCCCATCCCCACAGCTGGGATGCAAGACAGCATAAAACATAAGTAAAAAGGCTTCAATAGAAAATAAATTGCACATATTATAAGGCAAATTAAGTGCATGTTAAAAATCAGTTAAATAAGTCTAGAAACACCAGACTAGTGATCAATAATCAATAAATATCAAAATGTTTAAGACATCCTTTTAAAAAATGAGATATTGTCTGTCAGTCAGCCACTGAAGACTGGCCTGAATAGAAAAGTCTGCCTGCTGGGAGAAGGATGACAAAGAGAGAGCCTGTATATAATACCTGTATTAATTTATTATGATACAGGTTACTATGTCATCACAGCAGTTATTATGAGGCTAGTTAGATGCTCTGAAATATTTTCTTGTTTTACTTGTTTAAAATATTTCTAAACTGCTTTCCCTCAGTTTATAAATATTGTCTCAAATATAACAAGATATGAGATGTAATAAAACACCAAGTTTAAAAATGCATAAAACAGACCAGTAAACAACCTCAGGTACAGGGTCCATCATAAAATATGCTTGTTTCCAGGTCACATCCCTATGGTAATAATCTAAAGGAGTAAATGCCAGCAATAAAAACTCCCTTGATGGTAACAGTGATCTAATAAGCCTATAAAGGAGTAAGCCATCAAGACTTAAACCTTAACAAGACTAGAAGATGGCCTAGTGACAAATAGATGGCCAGTTAAGTTTGCTGAACATGGAGATAATGTTCCACAACTTGGTGTTCCATTTAGCTCTTCCGCCATTGACCACCAGACCACCTTCAAAGGAAATGCACATAGAGTGCATAACAATAATCCAATCATGAAGTTGTCAATGTACACACAGTGGTCAAGTAAACACAATGTACTGATAGTGATCAAGTTATTTTTGCCCAACAAAAGGTGCAATCAGACTTACTACTGATAGGTGCTCCTTGCCACATGTTTCCTGAGCTCTCGTGGTTATTTAAAGTATGCATTCATTAACTAAAGTATGCATTCATTTACTAAATAAATTTACTTATATTCTGCCTTATATCATAAGATTTTAGGAAGGCATCTGAAAAAAAAATCAACTTAAAATAATTTATAAAAAATTAAATTTAAAACAATAGTGGATAATTTAAGCAATTTAAAAACACGTTAAGCAACTTAACAATTAAAGCAAATTAAAACTGTTTTAAACCTGTTCAGATCAGGATACAACTGTCAGGCCCCAAAGTTTTTGAAAGAATGCCATGTTTTAGTTTGATGCTAAAAAGAAACCACATCAGTACCAATCAGACCTCCAAGAGTGGGGATCCAAATGGGGGCATCCCTGCACTAGATGGCACCCGGTGTGTGTGTGGGGGGGGTAAGGCTTCTGGGAGTGGGATTTCTGGGGTGAGGCTTCTGGGACAGAGTGCATTCCCTTCCCCTGTGGTGCTCCATTCTTCTCCTGATGAGGACAAGGGTGGGATGGCATGCAGGGGAGAGTGTATGCACTTACCCGTTGCTATGCTCCCAAGCTAGTCTGATGTCTCAAATGCTGTGAAGGGTGTTGCATCATCCTATCATCAGTATTGCATTAAATTCAAATATAGTTTTTTTTTATTTCTGTGTGTGGTAAGGAGGTGGGGTGCCATTTTGTTCTTTGTCTTGGGTAGCAAAATGTTTTGGCCTGACCCTAAAGGAAGGGCAAGGTGTTCACCCAGAGATGTGCCAAACTGTGGCCATTTAGGGCTTAAGAATGTCAGGATATTAATAAATACTACACCACAAAAGGCATTTTCTACAAGTTGGAGATCAAGATACAGTAGGATTACAAAGAAAATCGGTGGCTTCAGTATTAATTCAGATTGAGTTGACTTGTTCTGTTTAGGTTCCCCTTCCCCCTATGTAAACAAATTCATTCTGTCATTTAAAAAAATTGTCTTTAGAAGCTGATACCCTTTTAGCATGCTGGGTTTTGCAGCAGTTCAATTTTGGTAAGAATTGTATGGAACAATTCCAAACAAGGCTAAAAACTGATATACGAAACTTTAAAAACTGTCAACTTTCAAAGCATTGGAATATATGACAATAAAAACCAAGGTAAAAGTTGATGCTAGAAATGCTATTTAAATAGTACACCTGGGTGTTTAGGCATATTATTTAAATAACAGCATTAAATAATAGCATTTCTATTCAGGGTTATTAATTAGTTATCCATGGTCCCCTGAAGGGTTTCAAGGGGTTCATGAAGCAGGTGCAAAAGAGAGTCCCCCCACTTTGATTTACCTCATGTTAACTTTGAACATTGTATTTAAATATATTTCTCTGGGGAATCCACAGCATCCATCAGTTTCTCAAACAGATCTGAGAACAAAAAAGATCAAGAGCCAATGAAATAATGCATCACTTTAATTTCCCCCCTGGCTTTCTAACTTTATGGTTAACAACTGGTCAGGGACATATATGAGAAGAGACAATGGATGAATCCACACCATAGAAACAATGCAGTTTGACACCACTTTAAAAGGTGTAGCTCTATCCTGGGATTTGTAGTTTTACAAGGTGTTTAGCCCTCTCTGCCAAAGTGGGCTGGTACCTCACAAAACTGCAAATCCCAATATTCTGTAGGATTGAGCCGTGGCAGTTAAGTAGTGTCAAACTGCATTCTTTCTACAGTATAGATTTCCCCAGTCACTTGGTTCTTGTGATCTGAATGTAGAAGGAAGTGTAGGAATATAGAAACTTGCTTTGTATCATATGAGGTCCAGATTTCTAGCAATTAGTTTTAAATAACTAATTATCCAAATAGGGATGACCTTCTTTCATGGATCACCTGGCAGCAGTTTTGAACCTCCAGCAAATGTGTTAGAAATATTTGCACAGAATTTCACGTTTTGCATATCACTATTATTTTCTTAGAAATTCCCTGAATGGATGTCAAAAACAATTTACAAATTATGCTTCTACTGAGAAAGTAAAAAACATGTGCAAGATATATGGGGCCCTGCCCTTGTTTTCAGATCTTGCTTGGGAGTGAATGTGGGACCTTTGGTATGAAAAGTATGCATTCTACTCCTAAGTTACAGCCCTTCCCCCAAGCTGATGAAAGGAGTCTTTTCTCAGTCGTCTTTCACAAATCCATCTTCAAGAACTTGGGGGAACCTCCTGAAAGCATGGGATGGAGTGTTCCAAGGCTGTGAGGGATGGTAGAATTACCACAATTGAAGAAGAGGCATGTGACCAGATCAGTTTGGATGATGATGTCAGATTTAAGGATGGTATGTAGTACATTGATATTATAGAGATTCCCTATAATATCAAGAAACTTCAGAATGGAAATGGAAATGCATTATGAAAGGGGACAATAGCTCCATGTTGGGACACATACTTTGTATGATGAAGGTGCCAGTTTCAATCTTCAGCACCTTTAGGTAGATCTGGGAGGTTGAGGGGAAAGCTTGCCTGAAATCTTGGCCAGCCACTGCCACCCTATTCATACTACACAATTACAGCACTATAATTATAGTGCAATAATTATAGCACAATTATAGCACTTAAATACTGAAGTCAGAATTGTTCAGGCCATTGTATTTATGATTTCTATATGTAGTTGTGAAAATTGGAGAATGAAAAAAGTGGACAGAAAGAAAGTAACCCATTTGGAATGCACTTCTAGAGAAGAGATCTACATATGTCATGGACCGCCAAAAAAGATGAATGAATGGGTCTTCATTCACACGCGGCTTTTAAACCACGATTTCCATGGGAAGGAAGTGGCATCAGTGACACTGATTGCATGATGCCACTTTCCTTCTGTAGCTGCCCAGTCCCTAAACGTATTTTATTCATTCATG
>CM034703.1:55722434-55734289 GCA_020142125.1 Phrynosoma platyrhinos | reverse complement strand
AGGAGAGATTCTGGGGGAATACTGTGTTTGGAGGGAAAACATAGTGACACCACTGAACATCTTTTGATTAGGAACTTTTAGCCTTTCAGATTTTCCCATCCTTGAGCTAGGTGTGCCTTTGGATTGGGGCCTTTAATAATTTTTATGTACTCTTAAATGTATTCCTAACGTTTTAAAAATAAGCATACATTTTTAAAATGCAGGAGTATTCTTGGCCTACAATAAACATACAAGTTAATTTCATAGATTCTTTTGTTTACTTTTTGATGGGAATTTATGGGGATGTTAATTTTTCCCATAAGACTGATATTAGTAGGCATTTTTTGCTTTTATTTGCTTAGTGGCCCTTCCCTCCCCCCTTTATTTTTGCTTTTCTTTGCTCTGCTTTGTTTTCTCTCTGGTTTCATATGATACAGAGAGTTTTCTTTTCTACTTCTGACTTTGGAAAAGGCTTCCTACACCATCATACCAACTTTTGTTCCCTGGAATAAATTTCCCCCCTGAATCCAAACAGCCTTTTCAAACATGGTTCATAGAATCAATTGCCAAAAAGAAGTGTGAAGGGATCCAATTAACTATTTTTTTTTCTTAGAAAAGATTTTCTGGGCATCTGGAAACTAGAGTGAGGATCTTTCATCACCCATTAAAGTTTTACATGCTTATAAGGAAATAAGTACTTTGAATATGCTGACATGGTTGAATCAGAGAAGTCCTGTCTTAAGAACCAGTCTTGTAAACTATTAACATGGTCTATGTTGGGTTATAAACCAGCTTTTCTTAGGCTAGTGCCCCCCAGAGTAGATGGACTACAATTCCCATCATCTGGATACTAAGCAAATAGCAACAAAATTTAGAATGTTTGATTTCTTAGCAACGATAATGGAAATTTAAATGTTTCTGGACATTATAAATATGGATCCAGCATTGAGAAAATATGTACTTTAATCACTGAAAAAATTAGAATATGTCATATTGAATGGAGTCACATGGATATGAAGCAAAACACAGCAAAGCCCATGATGACTTTTAACTTCAATGCTCAATGAAGAAGCCTGTGGTCTTTGAATGCTTGTGTAATGTATTTGCAGTCTTTTGGATGGCTTAATAAAGGTATCACTACAATTTGTTTTTTAGATTTTGCTACATTTTAATGAGACAGCCAGCATGGTGGTAATCCACCATGAATCCCATTGTGGGAGAAAGGCAGAATATAAATCCTTGAAATTAAATTAAATTTAAATTAAATTTAAAAAATGGTGCAGTGGTTGGAGTGCTGGACTAGGGCACTGGAAGACCAGGCAGGGTTCAAATATCTGCATGGACATGGAAACCCACTGAGTGACTTTGGGCAAGTCATACTCTACCAGCCCCAAAGGAAGGGCAAACCACCTCTGAATAGATTATGCTAAGAAAACCCCGATAGGGTCACCATAAGTCAGAAATTACTTGAAATCACACAACAACAATACATTTTGTTACTTGGCCAACACAACTGCAGCTGCAGTTGTGTTGGCCAAGTAACAAAATGTGTTGTTGTTCTTTGACTATGAAGTTCTTTCACATAGATTGATGTAGCACTTTTGTTTTCTCTTGCACCAAAGAGAAAGACTTGTGTATGTGTTCAAATTACACAGGCAAAGAAATTATTACATGGAAAAGAAATTTGAAGTAAACATTCAGGATAAATTCTTGATACTACAAACTGTTCAATAGGCACTCTCAGAAACTAGTAAACTCACTTTCATCCAAGGTTTTTTAGTACAAACAGGAAAGCCACCTGTTGAAGTATGGTAGTAATAGATTTCCTGTATTGGTGGGGGCATGGGTTGATCTTTGAGATACTCTTTCTACTCTTTTATTTGTATTTGTTTGGTCAAAGAGCCAGCACCAAAAATCATACAGTGATGTTTTCACAATGAAGTAACAATGTTGGCCAATAAGCCCCTTTTTTTGTGATCAAATAAGGTTAAGTTCTAAAAAGAGTGAACTCAATTCTTCATAATATCCCTTCATGATATCATTTCTCTCATAAAGCCCTTCCTTCATGATATCAGTTTTTCATGATAATCCTTTGGAGGCAGCAGCTGTATGACAGAGAACCAATTGTTGCAATATATATTGTAGATGATTATAAGTGGAGGTTTTTGTTTGTTTTTTTTTTTTTTGGTATGGGCTGGGAGAATTCTCTGTCCCATTAAATTGCCATCCCCTTTTCAGGTTCAGATGTTACTCCATATTTTGGAGAGTACATACTGTGGCACATGAAATCTGTGCCCAAATTGTCCCTTCCCCCTCAGATAGGAGACCCAGGGCTTTTTCACAACACACAGTTACAGCATTATATTCCATGTTAGCAACATCCTATAGAATCCTGAGGTTTGTAGTTTGGGGAGTGATTAGAGTTCTCTGTCTGCGAATTCTATATGCCTATCCCTATACTGCAAATCCCAGGATTCCAGGATGTTGCCATGGCAGTTATTCATAGCACCACATTAGAGTAGTGTGAAAAGGACCTCAGTTAAGGACTCCACAAATCAGTACTACATTTCCAGAGCTTGGAAGCAACTAATTACAAATAATGAATTATAATTAAATCTTTCCCCAATAACAAGTATAATTGAGTTACTTGACCATTGTAACATAATGAAGGACAGTTTCACTCTTTTTGTAAATCTAACTTTTTAATATTATATAATAATAATAATAATAATAATAATTTTTATTTATATCCTGCCCCTCTGCTAGGCAATCAGGGCGGCGTACAGAATTCAAGTAAACTTCATTGACTTAGAGGATGCCTACAGTAAGGATAAACAATGGACTCATCTAGGTTGTGGTGCAATCTGTTTAAATGATGTACAGCCACATCCGCTGCAAAACTGCTGTTTTAAACTATTAATCCATCTTAAATTTTCTGGAGAGTCTCTGGTTCTCTTGGCTGACTGGACATCTGGATCAGGTCTGAATTGACCCAATCCAGTTATTCAGAGAGCAAACATGGTGCCATCTCCTTTACTCTTCACCAAACACCACAGGGCAGGGATGGATACTTTTTGGAGCCTTCACCACTGCCACCTCAGCAGCAAAGCAGCCCCCTAAGACAGGGCTGGGATTGTTGCCTCTACTGAGGCCAGAATGGGACCCCTTTGTATCAACAAGGAGGGGGTAGAGTGCTTTTGACAAGGTACCCCTTGATATTCTGGTGAACAAGATAGTAAAATATGGGCTAGACAAAGCAACGGTTAGGTGGATTAGTAACTGGTTGACCGGCTGGACCCAAAGAGTGCTTAGCAATGTCTCCTCTTCATCTTGGAGAGAAGTGATCAGTGGGCGCCACAGGGTTCTGTCCTGGGCCCAGTGTTATTCAACATCTTTTTCAATGACTTGGATGAAGGAATAGAGGGCATGCTGATCAGATTTGTAAATGCCACTAAATTGGGAGGAGGAGCTAATACCCCAGAGGAGAGGCTCAAAATTCAAAATGACCTTAATAGATTAGAAACCTGGGTCCAAACTAACAAAATGAAATTCAACAGGGAGAAATGTAAGGTACTATTTTGCTGTTGTTGTTAACTGCCCTCAAGTTGATCTCAACTCATGGCAGCCTTATGGATGAGACATCTCCAAGACCCTCTGACCTCCACTGCTCTGCTTAATTCCTGCAACCCCAAACCCGTGATCTCCTTAGTAGAGTCCACCCATCTAGTATGTGGCTTTCGTCTCTTCTGACTTCCCTCCACCTTCCCCAGCATTATTTATTTTTTTCCCCAAAGAGTTCTCTTTTTTCATGATGTATCCGAAGTACAACAGTCTCAGTTTGGTCATCTTGGCTTCCAGGCAGGTTTCTAGTTTGATCTGCTCTAGGACCCATTTGTTTGTCCTTTTGGCTGTCCATGGGATCCTCAGCACTCTTCTCCAGCACCACATCTCAAATAAATTGATTTTCTTTCTATCATTTTTTTTAACTGTCCAGCTCTCATATCCATACATGGCAATAGGGAATACAATGCTTGTATGATTCTAATTTTTGTGCTGAATTGTATATCTTGGCATTTTAGAATCTTTTCTACTTCTTTCATAGCTACCCTCCCCATTATTAGTCTTCTTCTGATTTCCTGACAGCAGTCCCCATTTCTATCAATTTTTGATCCCAGGTATGGGAATTATTTTACTATTTCTACTTCTTCACTGTCTAGGTTGAGCTTGTGAAGGTCCTCGGTGGTCATTATTTTTGTATAGTATAGTAAGATACTATACTTAGGTAGAAAAAATTAAATGCACATATATAGGATGGAAGACATCTGGTTAAACAACAGTACATGTAAAAGAAATCTAGGAGTCTTAGTAGACAACAAATTCACCATGAGTCAACAGTGTGATGCAAAAGCTAAAAAAGCCAATGTCAATCAAGGCTGCATCAACAGGTGTATAGTGTCTGGATCAAGAGATGTAACAATGCCACTATATTTTGCTTTGGTTAGGTCAGGCCTCACCTGGAATACTGTGTCCAGTTCTGGGCACCACAATTCAAAAAGGATGTTGAGAAGCTGGAAAGTGTCCAGAGGAGGGTGACCAAAATGGTGAAGGATCTGGAAACCATGCCCTATGAGGAGAGACTAAGGGATCTGGGTATGTTTAGCCTGGAGAAGAGATGGTTAAGAGGTGACATGATAGCCCTGTTTAAATATTTGAAGGGGTGGCATACTGAAGATGGAGCAATTTCTGCTGCTTCAGAGAATAAGACATGGAGCGATGGATGCAAATTACAGGAAAAGACATTCCACCTAAACATTAGGCAAAACTGCCCAATAGTGAGAGCTGTTCAACAGTGGAGCATACTCCCTTGGAGAGTGATGGAGTCTCCTTCTTTGGAGGTCTTTAAACAGAGGCTGGATGGCCATTTGTTGGCGGGTGCTTTGATTATGAGTTCCTGCATGGAAGGGAATTGGACTGGATAGCCCCCATAGTCTTTTCCAATTCTATAAGGGCAAAATTCCACATCCTCCTCTCCTCATCCCACTGCTTTGTTAATTGAATCAAACTACTCTTGCACTTTGAACTAATTTTCCAGTACCTGAAGTAAAATAAACAGAGAATTTGAGAGGAGGTGACAGAAACTGGGACATTTTAAAAGCAACTGAAAAACATAATTCAGATGAATAATAGGGACTGTCCCTGCCAAATTGGGGCAGTTTGAATGTATACTACTTATGTATGTTTTGTATCATGGGATAACAGTTTGCAGTTTTGTTTTAAAGACAAAACAGTTTTGTTTTAAAGAAACAAAAATAACTTACTTTTTCCACTTTGAGAAACAAGGTAAAGGGTTACTTTAAAAAAATAGTAGCTACAATGGTAACTAATTGCTTTTGGAGGAAGGACTGCAGAACTGCAATTTATTATTTTTTAGAAGTAATGTTCCATTCTCTTTTTGTGACTTGCATTACCCACTATAGGATGGAAATATTAGTGAGTTCTAGTGAAAGTGAGCTATAAACTGTAAAATGTGATGAACTACATACAGCAGGACCAATTTTGTAGAAATAACAAACACACTCTTAGTTTAAATTCTCTCTTTCCTTAGGCTTAGATCCAAATTTATGGATATCTGTGTGCCCTCTAACTTATTGTAATTTCGTTCCCTTTTCAGTACCTACATAATTAATGAGTTTTTATGTTTTATTTTCTTCAAAGGTGTGCCTGTTTGTTCTGCAATCATCATTCTTGTTCCTCCATCTGCTTTTACTAAAATTTCCTTCCTTCCAACTTTAGAAGAGGAGGGGAAAAGAAGTTTAGGTTAGGGAGACCATGCTTGAACTCACCATGTGATTTAAATGATGTTTTTGGCAGGTGGAAGCTTGGAAAACTGGGTTTGCTTTGTTTTAATCTCTCATTTGTCTGGCAGCTTCACCAAGGAAAGCTGCAGGAAAAGACTTTGAAAAGGGAGCTCTGTTTTTTCATGACTCAGGCCCAGAAGAGATCAGTGTGTGCCCTGGCTGTAGAAGAGAAAAATAACAGCAGGGGGAAGGATAAAACCAGACTCTTCATGATACTTAGAGACTGATGTCGCTTCACTGATTCAGAGCTAGCAAAAGTTACTTCGTGGACTATAATTCCCAGATTTTTCCATCAAACAGAAACACTGACTGAGGGATTCTAGGAAATCTACTGTGAAAAAAAAAGTTTTTCAGCTCTGAACCTATTTTGGATAGCAGAGAGGTCCCTCTTAAAAGCAAATATCTACCACACACTGGTTTTGGTTTATTGCAATAGAAGATCTGTATCATGGGCATGCTCAGTTGAATCAGGCCTGATGAAGTACTAGTTAGGGATGACTACTGTAATATGCTCTACTTGGGGCTGCTTTTGAAGACTGTTTGGAAACTTCAGCTGGTCCAAAGAATTACAGCCAGACTGTTAACAGGGGTAGGTTACAGAGACCACATAATGCTTGATTACAGGCAGTAAAAGCTTTAAGCTAAAATATTCTGGAATTTATACCCCTCCCCAATTTTACCTTTGATCTTTCTTTTGTCCAAGCCTTCTTTTCTTATATGTTCTGAGTCATCATCATCTCAGGTCCTGAGATTTTCAGGCCAAACTTGAATCTCATGGATCTCCCCCACTGATTTCATGTGAGCAGAGCTTTTTGATACCATTAAGTGTTATACATTAAGCGGTTACCACAGTTGATCACAGCTTGTCCTTCAGACACACACACTTTTACACAGAGTCTATTTTCTCCTTAGGAAATTATGTGTCTTTGCAAATTTCAACACTTGATTTAAATCAATTGTTTGCAAAATGCAGGAAACTGCACAGCCAGCTAGAAAGCTTTTTGCCTGACCAGGAGCTTGTATGCAGCCTTGTCCCTCATCTAGAGCTGACTCCATGAAAAGTCAATAATTTGGACCCCCATCTGGCACTTAGAAGTAACCCACCAAAACTGAGGACTTCAGAGATCTGGCAACCCTAGTAATAGTTTTAAAGTCTGATAAACAACAGATGTACATAGCTACTGTTATTGCCAAATTTGTTTATTGTAAAGTTTCTGAGGCACTTGATATTTGCAAACTTGTTTCAATTTTCCAATACATTTTTTAAAAAAAATCCCAAGTGTAGATTTTATTTAATGAGCCACTTTTATAGCATGGTTTCTTAAGTGATCGTACATCATGACCCACATCCATTTGTTAGAACTTACTGTTTTTCTATCTTACAATAGCTGCTTTTGTCTAGTTTATATCTGAAAGGTAACTACTTCATTCTGGGAATAAGGTGCCTACTTATTCCCAGAAGAAATATATCTCATGTGAATAATTTTATATGCGTTTTGCTTTCCTTTAATATCTGTAATTAAAAGCACTTTATTTTAAGCTTTGTGTTTTTAATTCATGCATAACATAACTCCAAGAAATGTTTTACTTGAAACATATGAATATAAAGGCTTTGGATCAGAGACACAAGAGCCCAAACATGTCATCACTCAAAGCTTTTAGCCATTCCCTTTATGCCATGTATTGCATAAACCCTCTTTAATGGGGCCTAACATTCTTTAACTTCTGTCAGTGGTTTTATGGTGTGCCTACAATGTCTGTCCCCTCCTTCTTTTTTTTTTTTTAATGTCCCAGACAACTGCGGCAAGCTGTTAAGCCTGGCTTTCATCAGTCCTTTATGTATGTGCATGGTTGAGAATATTTTCTTTCACGGTGAATTCCGCATTTCCTTGTTGACTTGTGTCTCTTTAGGAACTATAAATCAGCACAGTCTGCACTATCCTTTAGTGCAGACACTGTGGAAAGAGAGAGAGGGCCATCCACTGAAAACAAATGCAGAGTGACTCTTCTTTCTCAGTGAGACTAATCCACATGAATCCCAACCAAGGTTTCACACCCTGCAGAACATCAAAGCTCCCTGAAGGGAAGATGTCACTTGGGGGATTAAGAGCTAGCGCTTGCTGCCTTTGATTTTACTCAAAAGTCACTACCTAGAGAAGCTGGCTTTAACACCTGTGTTAGAATGAAAATTAGATTGGGAACCCAGAGGACCTGCTTAGCTGTCTGCTTTGAAGCAGTTTCTTTCTCTTGGTGGTGTCTCCAAACAGAGGCAACCCAGAGAACTAAATGAATTCCCGGGAAGGGTGTGCTTTATGGGACAAGATTACAAAGAATCAATAAAGTCAGCATGGGTTTCTCACTGCATCCCATCTAATCAACTGATTGAACCTGGAAGTGTAAAGGTTATTGGTGAGAAGTGATTGAAGTGCCTTGAATAAATGAGCAGATGAAAGGGCGGTTAGGAGGATGTGACATAAAATATTCTTAGAAATTAATAACCAATCAAGTCATGGAGGGGTGAAGAAAGAACTCTTTGATCTAGGCGCAGGTCTGTGTTTTCCTGTGCTTTTCATTATAAGCAGGAGTGAGCAAATCTGTCAATTTTCTTGCTCCCATATTCATTTTTTTTAAAAAAACCATCAAATTCATTCTGTCTCAAAAGTATGGTATATGTGAATTTGAGTAAATTCTTCAAAAACCATCTGAATCAAATATTTCCCTCATTTCCACTGACCAAATGCACTAAGTATATTCCCAGCATGGAGAGAATCATGCTGTGTGTGCCTGCCATGTCACTGTTTAAGATGAGGAGCTTTACAGGGGAAAAAAAAGTGGAAACATTAACTGTACACTTCAAACAAGGTTGAATAAACAAAGCTTCAAACTCTGGATTTTAAGAGTTAAGCATGCAAAGCTCTAGGTCTTCACAGACACTTTCTCCAATATTTGATTTTTAAAAAAAACAAAAACAAATAAACCCCAAGTTCTTTTCATCCTGAATATGAAGAAACATGTGGCTTTTGATGGATTCTTATCAGAAATAAACTGAAACAAAATTCTCACTCATCCCTATTTATAAAGCCCCAGGATACTTCCTCAGAGTGAGGACTCCTCCAGATAGGTCAAATGTGTCAGGAAGTTGCAGCATTTGTTACTATAAATAAATACACACACACACACACACACACACACACACACACACACACACACACACACACATATGCACATACACACACACACATTTCTGTGGTTCCAGACCATTCTGTGGCAGTTCTGGGCAGCAGCTGCAATCTTTTGTTACTGTACAAATTTTTATGCTGTAAACCACCTGGATTGGGCAACCATTGGGCGGTATAGAAATAAACTTTATTATTATTATTATTATTATTATTATTATTATTATTATTATTATTATTATTATTATTTTATTCCCACACTTGACTTTCCTTTTCATTCCCAGTAATATTGGAACAAAAAAAGTCAACTTCTCTGTTTTTCCCTTCTTATTATTTAAAAAAAATTCTTAAGAGTTATAGTGGATCATTGAAATGGCACTTTTGCACTATCACACTGTAACTCAGAGGCTGCATATATACTGCAGAATTAATGCACTTTGACTGAATGTTGTGTGTTTTTAATTCTGAGGCTGCTGCCACACTGCAGAATTAATACAGTTTAGCACTGCTTTAACAATCATGGCTCAGTGCTATAGAATTCTGAGATTTGTAGTTTTGTGAGATATTTAGCCTTCTCTCTCAGAGCACTCTGGTGCCACAACAATCTACAGGATTCCATAAGATGTAGCTATGATAGTTAAAGCAGTTCCAAACTGCATTAATTCTGTAGTGTGGCAGCAACCTCAGAATTAAAAACATACAACATTCAGTTTATACCAGCTATGCCCTTTGGAAGAGCCCTAGTGCAGATCCAGGAAACTGCTACATAGACCCCCCCCCCCAACACCCATATTGAATGAGTGCATAAAAGAGGCAACAATTGCTGGCAATCTCCAACAAAATCCAAGGAGCTAGCTACACTGCAAGAACTCATCCTTGTTTAGACCAGTCTGAAAATTCTCTGTTTTCATTTAAGCCTATATTTAAACCTATTCTATTTATATATAAAACTCCTTGGGGTCAAGTTAAAATTTGGATCTCACCCAGCTTCCTTCTTGGTTCTTCTTAGTTCCTTTCTTTCTCTTTCTCTCTCTTTCTAACCTTTCTAATTCTCCTCCTAGATCATTCTGGAAGTTCTCGAAGGGTGCTTCCAAACAGATGGTTCCCAATACTTACAATTACAAGGAATCAGGCAGCTTTTCTTTCCCTTGGAGCCCTTGCCAGTTCTCACTCTGTCAACCCATTACATAGTTATGCCAACCAACAGGATATTGACCATAATCTGAAAATGTTAAATTATTAGCTACAGTTCAGTTGGGTTCACACACGTTCTAATCTGAATTTCCTGAAAAATTCAGAAATGTACTAAAAAGCCAGAGCAGATGGTTATACGATAGCCTTAGATTACAATATTGTATTACTTTTCAAATGCTACAGTCAGTGAGATGACATTGAACAACTCTGAATTTGTTCTGTTATGGCAGATAGCTCAGAGGCTAATTCATATCTAATTCAGCCCATTTAAAAGTCCCTGTTGATCTGAGACTGAATTTTACCCACTGAATAGGTTTCTTGGAGGCCAGTGCCCAGTTTCTCAAGCAAAGAATATACCATATTCTGCCAAAACTAATATTATGAATATTTCTGCCGATAGGTTTCCACAGTTAGTACTGCGGAACTGTTTACAGTTTAAAGTAAACTTTGACCTTACATCTTCAGTAGACTGCCAATACAAATCTTTCCACAGGAAACAGGAATCCATGTTGCACAGGCAAACTTCAGCTCCTCCTCCTCTGATTTGTCCAGTGACATACATTATATGGTACCTTTATATATAATCAATGAGCCTCCAAATGGTGTATTCTGTGTTTTACTTGCTGCATGGCTGTTACTGATGAAAGCAAGCTAAATATCCTTCATGAGTTTGTTAAAGTATTTGCAGGGAAAAGAAAGCAATGAATATAAAGAGCAGTGCAAAACCTATTTCAGTAATGTTCTCTCCTCTGGATGCACTAATTAGCTACATAGCATACTGTTAGGAGGACTGTTTGAAGTCTTTTATTTTAAGGGGACCAATTCCATGCTTTCCTCTTTTAAAAAATAGTAATGACATGATCCAGGCAAGGTAAAGCATATTGAAAGGTCTTTTCCAGTCATGTCCTTTGAACATTTGCTGTACATTTTCTAGTAGAATATTTAGTTGAAAAGCTGTGTGCTCAGTAAGTCAGTAAAGAGAGAGAGAGAGAGAGAGAGAGAGAGAGAGAGAGAGAGAATGAGAGAGAAAGAGGAAAATTAATTTTTAGGCTCTTTGGTAGTTGCAACAAATCAGGAAATGTGAATAATAGGCAGATGATGAACAACACAAAATAAATTCAAATGACCAAATAGCTCATTTAAAATATTTAGATCTCCGAAACTTATGTAACTTCAAGGTGACATTCCAAGAAATATTCACCCTAGCTCCTGCAATGAAATGGATTTAACACCATAGATCCAGAGCCTTATCAGTGTTCCTTTGATTGGAAACCTTTGTATAATATATGGTGGACCATGGTAAAAAGGAACAATACAACATCATCATTATTAAATGTCTTCCCATAAGACTACCTTCACTAAAAGACACTTCTACTTATGGTGCCCTCAGGCTGACTGTCATTCTAAACAATCTCTTCGAAATGCTGTTGTACTCAGTAGGCTTATTTCTTAAGCAAATGATAGTAAGACTGAAATGTAGATAATAATAATAATAATAATAATAATAATAATAATAATAATAATAATATCTTCTACTGTTCTTTTTATTAACATAAACATGCCTCTTAGTACATGTGCCTACCAAAGAGTTGTGGTCTGTTGGAGGGACCCTCCCATGTGAGGGTCAATACACTGTAGGAAGATGTGG
>CM034703.1:55709935-55722424 GCA_020142125.1 Phrynosoma platyrhinos | reverse complement strand
CGGCCCCTCCCGACGCGTCGGGGAGGCTTCATTCCATGAAACGTTCTCCTCTTGCAGGCCTGATTGGCACTGATTCTAGCTTCATTCTGACACCAAGTTAAAGATTTTTTTTATTTTTTATTATTTTTTAAGAAAATCTTATTAATTTATTCCAAATTGCACATGCACATAGTTTTAACCTGTTTTAATATTTTAAACTGTTTTAAACAGTTAAATTGTTTTAATATGCTTTTACTCTCGTTAGATTATTTGTATTATTTTAAAATTTAAATTGTTTTAAACTGCTTCAATTTATTTCCCTTCTGTGATGCTCTGAGATCTGGAAGGCAGAGAGCAGCTTCCCATGGGTAGGAATTGCCCAGCCTGGGAGCAGCCACTGAGAAGGCTCTCTTGCATGACTTCACAGATGGGCCTGAGACAATGGCAGGATTGTGAGGAAAGCCCAAGGATCTAAAAACTCGGGCAGGCTTCAGATAGTCTGGATCTAAGCCATATAGGGCTTTCTAGACTACAACTAGCACTTTGAATTCTGCCTGAAAATGAACCAATAGTCAATAGAGCTGTTTCTACAATATGCTTCATTTAAGCAGTCCTAGCTGGCAGTCTGTCTGCAGCATTTTGGTTATTTTAGGGCTGGTCTTTTCTTAACAAGTCAAAATATCTAAGGCACTGAGACCAGCAGTTGTTGCATTTGTTTGGTACATCCACCTGTTTTATTTCCCTCTTCCTCCCAATTTGACATACATGTTAAGTTCCTGAAATGAATACAAAATGGAAGCAGCTGGCTCCGCTTTTTGGAAAGTGCTTCAGGCTGACAGTGTCCTTCTGATACTCTGATATTAAAGATGTAGGAGAACAACTGGAATCCTGATAAGTGATGTGCCAGCTGAACATTCTTCAGGGGATTGAAAAAGATAGTACACTTCTGTATAACCACTACCATTACTCTGCTAATAAGAGTTCTGATGACAACACAGGATATTTCCTTTCTCTAGAGACTCACTGAGAAATATTCACATTCACAATCTGGCTGCTTAAAATTTTTGTTAAGAACTTCTCCTACCAGCTAAGATATCCCCTCAGTTCTATAGAAAGATAATGCACATTTTCTCCCTTGGTTCCTTTCTCTTGTCTAGATGGCCAAGGGGAAAGAAAGTATGCTGATTTCCCTGGGCATTTTTGTCTTCAAAACTCAGCATGATTGCAATGTAATTTGTCCTGAAGTGGATTACAGTATTGCAGAATCACAGTTCCCCAAACCACTTTTCCAGAATCTTGTCACAGATGCAACAATCATGAAACAAACAAGCCTCTTGCTACACCATCAGGATTCATCCCTTCTCAAATTCATCTGCCCAGAAGCAATTGCGTGATTCACATTTGGTGAAAGACCATTACAGCAGTCAGTAAATCTAACAATAAACATATTTATCTGGGAAGGAAAAAAAGTGCTTTCAACAAGATGCTTGTCATTGCAGCACAGAAAATGTTTTCTAAGATTTGCTTATCTTTCACTTACCCAAATACTGTTTCCTTGCAATATTTATGGATTCAGTGACTGTTCCAAACCCACCCAGCAAAATTTCAAAATATTTTGCTTACTAGGTAAGGTGTTGAGACTTATAATATGAGACTGGTTCCAACCGCTCCAACCTAATGGGTATGGAAATAGATTGATCACTGTTGTGGTTGTATTCATAGAAATTATTCTGTGTTCATGAGTGAGGCCATGGTCCTCAAGTCACTTATTCCAGGGAGTTACATTGAAAAACTGTAGTTCAAAGTGAAATTACTAGGAGTATGAAAGTCTGCGCAAGGCTTCCCCAACATCTTAACTTGTGAAATTGCACCATTAACTTGATAATTTGTTCTTATTTCCCATCTTCTCCTCTTGCCACTGTACCAAGTTAAGGAAGATGGGGAAAAGGAAAGCAGGGCCACCACTAGCCCTCCTCAGAAGCCAGCTTTCCAGGGCTTTGTCTTTCCCTAACTAGCCTCCAGCAGCCAGATTAAGAGATTTCATATCATTAAACACTTGTGCCTAAGTTTTCTTGTATTCTTTCCTATCACCTCTCTTTCTTTTCTATTGTGTTTTTAAGACCTAGAAAAATGAGAGGAATATCTATCTTGTCCTTTTTTTTATTGATGTACAAATCACTCTGAGATCCCTTCCAGCCATAGAACATAGTATGAATGCCATAAATAAACAGATAGGTAACTAGAGGAACATTTCCAGTACCCTAAATGTACCAGGTACTGTACGATTTTGATAGCTAAGCAGGATCTGCTTTGGTTAGTATTTGGATGGGAGACCACCAATGAATACCTAGCACTGTAGGCTATATTTCAGAGGAAGGATCTGGCAGAACCACCTCTGAGGACTCCTTGCCTAAGAAAACCCAGTGAAATTCATAGTGGTTGCCATAAATTGACAGGCAATTTGAAGGCACATATACACAAGTACCTAGATAGATAGATAGATAGATAGATAGATAGATAGATAGATAGATAGATAGATAGATGCATCTGTGCATCATTCTATTCCTGAAAGCAAGTTCTGGGGCTTTTAAAATGAGACTGCTGTATGGGAGGAGATGTCTTTTAAACCTTACCTTGCCAGTTCCCCGACACAGATCACTCTGCTTACTTAGAACTGCTATTGAACCCTTCAATATGAGTCCCTTCAACTGTCCTGGTTTAGAAGAGACAGTCCTTGTTAATTTTCTGCTGTCAAACTTGTCAGCGACTTTTAAACTGTCCCAGTTTCATTCTTCCTCATCCCACATTTCTCTTTTATTTCAGCTTACTGAACTGCTGGATGAGCATTTACAAATACAGCTCAGGTATCCAAAGAAATACCAAGGGAATACAAGCAGCACATATGGAAGCATTCTAGGTGTGAATGATTTTAGATGTCTCACTCTCTGCAATGCTAGAAATTTGGGGACTGAAGGAAAAATTCATTTGGGAAGCAGAATTCTTATTTAGGGGCAATACTGCCCCCCCCCCGCTACACCTCTGCTTCCACATATTCCCCACCTGAGGCCCTTGTTCTTAACAGCTACATGGCAGAGCTTGGCAAATCCTTTTTTAAAAAAGTAATTCATGCTGTCACTCACTACAGTGTTTAAAAGTAACCCATTGTAATCACTCATTACAATATGTTGCTTTTATTTCTTGCCCTGCTTGCTACTTTTCCATTATCTTTTCTTTTTTGGAGAAAGAAACATTTTAGGATTGATGAGAGGATAACATAAACCTGGTAAAAATGGTGAAAATGTGGCCCAACATGGCCTTGAAAAGCAACTTTTGCCAGAAATTAGGAAAAAACCCCACCCCTTTTTACATCAGTAAAGTCAGGGGCTATGCAGACTGGCACTAAATGCTGGCCTTGGAGTGGAGTGGGAGCGTGGTGACAGCATGAAGCATACCCCAATGCCACCCTGACACTGGCATCACGCCACCTGAGTGATGGTGGGTGGCATTTCAGTGTTTCTGCAGTGCAGCATTTAGATATGCTGAGCTGCAAAAACTAAAAAAAAACAAAAACAAAACAAAAAAAAAACAAAAAAAAAGCCATGGCAGTGGCAAAGGCACCTTTTTGTCACTTTTAAAAGGAGCAGCATTTTGTCGGCCCATTTTGGGCTGGCAAAGCACTGGATCAGGGCTGCACCATATGGTTGCCACAGCCCTGATCTGGTGCTCCCAGGGGTGGAATGGAGTCTCCCCTTTCTGGCGGTCTGTAGAGCCCCTCAGTCTTCTCTTATTTTTGAAATGTGGCTTCTTTGTTTCCTCATTAACCATGAAAGTAATTAGTTACAGTTAACTGCATTAGCTGCAATTCAATATTTCCCAAGTTCCAAGAGGCAGGTACAGTATGGTCATCTCCACTCTGGTAGCAGTTACAGCTACTGAATTTGGCCTGTGCAGATAGATAAATACTTCATTCATTTCATTATTTGTTCTGAACTCACAAAAATTCTTCATAAGTAAGATGGAACAAAATTGAGATTTTAAAAATGTGAAAACAGGAGAAAATGAAATGGATAAATTCATTCACCTCTACCTGTGACTGACCTATTTACTTTATCAAAATAAAAATGTAAAAAGTTTGAAGGACAACTTGATTGGATAGTTGTTGTGTGCCTTCAAGTTGTCTCTGACTTATGGCAACCTTAAGGCAAATCTATCATGGGGTTTTCTTGGCAAGATTTGTTCAGAGAAGGGTTTGCCTTTGACTTCCTCTGAAGCTGAGAGAGTGTGACTTGTCCAAGGTCATTCAGTGAGTATCCATGGTCAAGTGGGGATTCAAAGCCTAGTTGCTCAAAGTGCTACACCATGCTGGCTCAATGCTCATACATATTCTAAAACAAACAATTTAAAGCCATTTACCTGAATATTTGTATTAGTTTTTATTTTTCTTGTTGATTTTCCTCCATCATCCTCAGGGTTCTTTTGAAGGTGGAAGTTTGTCTGTTACTCTCTCTTTTACAAATGGGTTACACATTTTTAAGCCATTACTTTTATAGCCTCTTTGGCTTCTTCTGGAAAACCATTCCACATGCCCATTTATTAACTTGTTTTATATTTTTACAGGAAGTCCAATTGTAACAAATAATTTCATTTTGATTTCTCATGTTAAATTTCTTTCTTAAGGCAATTTTGATATTTTTAACAGCATTTGTAATTGAGTCCATTGGCAGAATGTTTTTATTCTTGTGATGCAAAAAAAGAGAGAAAAAAATAAAAATAAAAGGGGGGAATAGTTCTTGTGTATCTTATCAATATAGGTAAGAAACCTCATTTTATATGCCATAACACAAGATGCTTTCAGTATCTGTTTGTCAATGATACTTTGATATTCAGTCTGTTGCATTTTTTTCAAAGCAGTTTAGTATTTTAGTAATGAGATTATGCCAGTATTATAACTGATGTGTACCTAGTTGCTCTTGAATGGGGATATATTTTCAGATGGGCATGTAATGTAAAGCAATACAGTGTAGAGAGATAACACCCAGACTTTGATGTGAATTATAATGTGCATTTGAAAATATATGAAATTTGTGCTTGAAGGACATTACTGCTCAACTCTTGTTGCTGCCACAATTACATCAGTTAGAAAATCTATATAGAAACATACTGGTTTGTAAGCAGCCTTATCACATGATTCCACAAGCAGCAACTGGGGCTGCTTCTGCCATTGCACTCTCTTATGCACTCTCCTTTAACCATGCTCTATGCCCTACCCAGCATGCCTTTTGGGTTTTTTAAAAAAATATTTACACTTTTTAATTATTTACACTTTTTAATGAAATTTCAGAGTTCTGCTACTGCAATTTAAGCCCTGGTGGTGCAATGGTTAAATGCATTGTCACAAACCACAAGGTTGTGAGTTTAATACCAGCCAGGGGCTCCAGGATGACTCAGGCTGGCATCCCTTTGTAGGTCACTAAAATGAGTACCCAGTTTGTTGGGGGCAATTGACTTACACTTTATAAACTGCTCAGTACACTGGTAAGCAGGATAGAAATGTACTTGCTATTGCTAAAAAAAAAAAAAAAAAAGAAGAAAAAAAGAAAGTGGGGAAAGTGTGTGTGTGTGTGTGAATCAGCCTGCTTGGGAATAGGAAAGGGGGAGAGGAGGAGAGGAAGAGACACTTACCCCACATGACTGCTAATATCACAACTGCCCTAGGAGCAACATTTTACACCTGGGGATTATCACAGTTGCAAGGTCATTGATGGGTTTCCCCATCAATGAAAAGGGATACCCTAACCACAGTTTGGGGGCACAACAGTTATGGGTTGGAGGTGTCCTTACATGGTAAGTATTGCCAAACATGCTTTTTTCCAGCTGTTTAAAAGCCACATGTAGTAATCTGTGTAGTTACTAATGTATCTAGTGATGCATTCATGGACTCAATAAGACATGGTTTATGCAAGATTCAGTGACAATAGTTTTTGAGAATCCCAGAACTGTTTTACCTTTCAGCAACTCATTGTACATATCTTTTTGTGCATATCTTCCTAATGAGGGTCAGACGGCTACCGCAGGTAATACTATAGTTTCCAAACAACACGGTTAAACATTTTGCCATTTCTCTCCATGCTTCTTATGTTGTGAGGGATTGCTGACACTTTTTCAGACTTTAAAAAAATCAATTAAATGTTTAGGATTAACTGTGTAACAGATGCATTACTCATGGGTATTTAAACCCTATTTTGTTGAATTGGGCTTCCTTCTAAATTTGTTGTTGTATGCCCTCAAGTCATTTCCAAAGGTAAACCTCTCATGGAGTTTTCTTAGCAAGATTTATTCAGAGATAGTATCCCATTTTCTTCCTCTGAAGCTGAGAGAGTGTAATTTGCCCAAGGTCACCCAGTATGTTTCCATGACTGAGCAGGGATTCAAACTCTGGTCCCCAGAGTCATAGCCCAACACCCAAATCATGACACCATACTGTCTCTAGCTTTCTAAATCATTTTCTTCTACATAAGGAGGATTGCATAGGATTCTAGAGTAAATGATGCAGCCCTGAAGTGTGTTTGTATTTTCATAATGTTTGTGTAAATTTTCTTTTTTGATTGAATTTAATGTATTGTTTCAAACAATATTGTTTGTGCCAATAAGAAACTATATGAAGACCTTCCTAGTGGATTAAAGATTAGGATTTGAATGGGAAAATAAAATAAACAGATGCTTCATAAAATTAGGAGAACCCCCAATGCAACACAGGAGCTGCAGTTGAAAACAGAAGTCAAGAAAAATATAATGTGGGCACTAAAACCACTCCAGCATACATATGGACATATCTGGATCCCAGCCATAGCTAAATAGTGTTAATGTGAGTTCCCATGTTTGACAGATTCCAAAATATATAGAGAATGGAAAAAGTGTGTCAAAAGACCTCTTTAAATTGAAATCACAACAGCTTTAAATTTCACCTTATGAAACTAGGGCATTACTAAGAATAAAGGTTTATAATACCAAGAGTTCTAGAATTCCCAGTTAGAGATTCTCTTTAAAAGCCATCTGTTTCAGTCCATAAATGAGTTTGACTGATGACAGTAGGAAGCCAGGAAAGCACCATTCAAAGCAGGTGAAAGGTTTTATCTTTAATTCTTTTGATTATATAGTCAAGTATGTCAATATTGGGTGCAAATTGACTTCTTAACATGTTTCAGGCACTTTTAATGGAAGCTTTCAATGTAGAAATAATGATTTGTTTCAGATCCACTGTATTTAGTAATCTAGTTTCATTGATCAAAATGGCCTCTTCTTGGCTGTGATTCATAAGCTACTCAAGGCAGCATGCTTACACTTAAAACTGCAAAATTTTATCTTCCTGGCTGTGATCCACAAAGCACTTAAACCAAAATATTTGCTCATAAATAATTTTGCCTTCATTTAAGTCTGATTTACTTCAATAAAACAAGTTGAATATTGTGGCACCAGAGCTCTCTGACAGAGAAGGCTCAGTGTCTCAGAAAAAAACTACAGTTCCCATGATTCCCTAGCACTGAGCCAGGGCAGTTAAAGTGGACTCAATTTGCACTATTTCTGGCAGTCTGCAAAGGCCCTTTATGGGATTATACTGCAAAGGTTAGATAAAAGTGATTTATCACTATCATTTGTGATAAAATTATATTCTGTAAAGATGAATATCTAATTATTATGATGAAAGCAGATCCAGAAGTTGTCTCTACTCCTACATCAAGACCTACATGCTTGTCTGCCATCCCTTGTGGTCTTAAGGCAGGACTGGATCTGTGGGCTCCAGATGATGTTGAACTGCATATCCCACCACCTCTCACTATTGGCCACACTGGCTAGGGCTGCTGGATCATTTATGCTAGCAATATCTGAAGGGCCACAGGTTGCCAAAGGACTATCAGAGGAATGGTGGCACTATTTTCTGACAGGCCAGTATTAAGAGACCCAGAACCACTTTTTGTTAATGAGAAAAATCCATTGAATAGTTTAGCTAACTGCACAGTGCCACCTTGGCATGGTTGGATACAATGAGATTAGGAATGTACTTGTTTTTATATGGCTAAGATTTATGGCTGACATTATAGGCCATGTGATTTGCCACAAGTAACAAAATGAAATACAATAGGTACCTATAACTTGTTTAGTATGAATACAGTGTCAGTCATGTATAGCAGAATTCTTCACCCACATACAACATCTGTGAGCAGCAAATGTTTATCTACATTAATGGAGATCTGTCAATATACCCAGGATGTATTTTATGGGCCAATCCTGTGAACTGCTACCTTGGCAGCTAAAGTTTTATAAGATCCATCAGCCAATTTGTGTGCAGCAAATAGCACAATTGAGTTGCTGCTGGTACTACAACTGACAACAGAAATGCACAATTTCTTTTAAAGCAAATAATTACCAGGCACATGCCTCTTTTTATCACTTGACCTTTGAGAACGCAAACATTTATAGATGGTTTTATTGCTGATTTATTGCTCAACTTTTAAGCACACAGTCAATTGCTTTTGAGCCAGTGCAACACCTTGGTATCAGTTATTAAACTTTTCGAGGTCAAAATGAATAGAGAAGTATTAGACTAAAAAAGGAGGAGGAGGAGGAGGAGGTCGTCAAAACAGTAACTTGGAATCAAAATTTTCCTAGTAGAGGCAAAATGCAGTCTGCTTTTTAGTGCTTGAGAGAAACTTGCCTTGTGCTTCAGCTCTTGATCCTTCAGCAAAGACTTATGCACAAGGGAATAAGCTTTCTTCTACCATGAAACAAAACCTCAAGGAGATGTGAATATGACTGAAAACCTTTTGGTAGTATGTTCCAAACCCCAAATCTCTTTTATTGCTTCCCCAGTTAACAGAAGGGACCTTTCCACAAGGGAGGAGATGGGTTGTGAAATTTCAGTTGGAAAATATATCTGTAGGGGTCCCTCAACAGCAGCATGCACTGATATGTCAGCCTCTGGAGGTGTTTGGAAAGAATTCAGTGAGCTGGCATGCCAATGGTGAGGGATGGTGGAAGATACAGTCCAGCATCATCCTGAGGATTCATGACACTTAAGCCTATCTTGGGTTTTCAAGGCCTGAGCATGACAGTTGACAGCTGGGGCTCTTGGAAGAATCTCATTCATACAATCACCACAGACTGAAGCCAACATGACAGCAAATATCTATTACAACAAAGTGCCTAAACTGATGAAACAAATCTTAACAAAAACAGCATTTTTTTAACCAAAAAAAAGGGGGGAGGGGGGAGGCAGGACCAAATGTTATGAAGTAGAATGCCTAAGAGATAGATTTAGCAATCATGGAAGGGCAGGGTGTTCTAATATACCTACTAGTTGGAAACCTTATGGTATAACCCAGGGGTAGGCAACCTTTCCCCTTTAAGGGCCGAGGGACTTCAGCTCCCAGAATCCCAGGAGCTATTGGCCAACATGGGACTATTGGCCAACATGGCTGAGGCTTCTGGGAGCTGAAGTCCCTCGGCCTTTAAAGGGGAAAGGTTGCCTACCCCTGGTATAACCTCTATTACGAATGCTCAACTACCATATTGTCTACATGGTGTCTGCCAGCCTGATCACCCCCTCCTTATCCGCTGCCATAAGTGAACTCTGGTGCTACAAACAGAAGGAGGGGCCCTGTCACAATTGCCCTTTGCACTGGAGGGAGCCAGGTACTTTCCGGTCATTGGGGAACAGACCCCCTTCGACCATAGCAGCTGCTGCCTGGTAAGAGGGGATTGGGTGACTTTTATAGTCCCTGTGTATCCCCTAAACTAGGGAATCTGTAGGGATCATGAATATGAAACAGTCATGGATGTGTAACTGTAAGCTACACATTTACAGCTGCCCCATAGAATTCTGGTTATTATTGCATTTCAGCAGCCAAGGAAGGAAAAAAGATATTTATGGGATTTTCAGCCTCATGTGCCAGTATAACTTGGTTGGCTTTGGTTACTATGCCCTTTGACTTGGAGAAGTGTATGGGAGTGCCATTTCCTGTGTTACTTCCAGCAACAAAATGTCAACATCAAGGGTAGGAGCTGTGGAGAAGAAAGCACAAAGTATTCCCCCCCGCCCCACATGGTAGCAAACTGTCTTACATATGTATTCCCTCCCTTGAATTTGTTTTTTCCAGTCAACTTAGTAAAGATTACAAAAATGCATGAAAATAATTATAATAATAAATACCAAATGAAACACAATTTGGAGTAGAATATTATTTTTCATGTTTGGATTATGGTTATTTTTATTTAATTATTCATTTAGAGAAGGTGTAGCCACTCTAACTTTTTCCTGCATAATGATGGTCACTTACCTAGATGAAGCAGAGAGTTGTTATGCCCTTTAAATCTGAGAACTATGAACTGTTTGTGCCAGATATTGTTCCAGCTTCCCAAACCAACATAACATTTTGGAACATTAGTTGCTTTGCTGCTGTTATACAGATGTCAGTGAAAATTTGAAGATGACTTATCTGTGATGGGCAAAGTTTTATAAGGATTCTTCCATACCAGCCTATTTGGGTTTTGAAGTCTTTGGCAGAGGCATGTCTTATCAGTCCTGCCACCCTGAGTCACATTTGTGGGGTGAGGAGGAAAAAGGAAGTGTGTGTGTGTGTTTAAGGAGCTCCCAGAATGTAAACTTGCTGTTGAAGGAAACTACCACCTCTCTGATGTCTTTCTGTCTGTAGGCAAAGAGGTGTTGCCATTGTTCAAGTAAATCATAGAATCATGGAATCATAGAGTTGGAAGAGACCATAAGGGCCCTCCAGTCCAATCCCCCTGCCATGCAGGAACTCAAAATCAAAGCATCCCCGACAGATGTCCATTCAGCCTCTGTTTAAAGATCTCCAAATAAGGATATTCCACCACACTCTGAGGGAGTGTGTTCCACTGTTGAACAGTTGTCATTGTCAGGATGTTCCTCCTAATGTTGAGCTGGAATCTCTTTTCCTGTAGCTTGCATCCATTGTTCCATGTTCTAGTCTCTGGAGCAACAGAAAACAAACTTACTCCATCCTCAATATGACACCCCTTCAAATATTTAAACAGGGCTATCATATCACCTCTTAACCATTTCTTCTCCAGGCTAAAGATACCCAGCTCCCTAAGTGTCTCCTCATAGGGCATGGTTTCCAGACCCTTCACAATTTTTGTCGCCCTCCTTTGGACACACTCCAGCTTCACAACATCCTTTTTGAATTGTGGTCCCTAGAACTGGACACAGTATTCCAGGTGAGGTCACTCTCTTCCATTCCAGCATTCTCTGAAGATGCCAGCCACAAATGCTGGTAAAATGTCAGAAAGAAACTCTTCTAGGACATGGTCACACAGCCCGAAAAACCGACAAAAAACTATGGATGCCAGCCATGAAAGCCTACGACTTCACATTGGAAATCTCTACAGGGAGAAATATATACACACACTCTCTTCCATTCCAGCATCCTCTGAAGATGCCAGCCACAGATGCTGGTGAAACGTCAGAAAGAAACTCTTCTAGAACATGGCCACACAGCCTGAAAAACTCACAAAAAACTATCTACCTGGATTATTTTCATTGTGTAAACAGGGCTTATGACTCCACTTCCACTACCATGGCTGCATCCTATGAAATCTTGAGATTTATAGTTTGGTGAAGTACCAAAGTTCTCTAGCTGAGAATTTTAAATGCCCTTCCCTAAACTGCAGATTTCAGGATTCTATAGGATGAAACATTGGCACTTAAAATGGAATCATAATGCTATAATTGATGACTAACCACAAAATGAGACCGAACACAAAATTTTATTAACACATTAAAGCACACCAGTAAAAAAGGAAGATCAACAAAGAAAACACAGCACACATATGGAAAGACCCTTTCCCCCAATAATAAAGACAGTTGCCAAAAGCCTACCTAAATAAAAATAATTGCCTGGGAGGACAAGGAGACACAGTGTTTTTCATAAAGCATGGGTACAAATTTAATACCTCTTCAGACAACATTGATATGGAATTTAAACAGAAGAAGAAGCTATACAGAGATAAAGTAGAGAGAGGTGGCATAAAAATAGCAAATTAATGGATGACTTTTAGTCTGATGCATTTCCTCCCAGCTTGACAAAGGTGCAATCACCAAATAGGGCTCAAAATGTACAAGTTCTGAACAGTCTTTGTTCAAGCCATTTCATATAGTCCTAGATGACATTATGCATTATGCTACCCATGACTTGGATCAGATCCAGGTGAGCCATTTATCCTTCATGGAGGCATCAGGGAGAGAGAGAGAGAGAGAGAGAGAAAGGGGGGACCTCACACTGTTATCTAGTCTATGCCTGGCTTAAAGATAAAGTGCCCCCACTAATTCTGAATGACAAGAAAAACACCGTTTTATGATGTGACATATGAAAAAATATTGTATAGATCAATGTGGACATATGACCCTCCAAATGTGGACAAGGCTGTTTTTGTGGCCCTCAGCTCCCTGGGAATCTTTTGGACTACCTCTTTCCT
>CM034703.1:55678818-55694661 GCA_020142125.1 Phrynosoma platyrhinos | reverse complement strand
AGGTACCACTGTATCTGTATTCAGAGACAAGATAAACTAGCACTATGTAACCCTCATGCAGAATAGCAACATTGTGCAAGACATGTCAATGACTAGATGCAATTTTGCAATGTGCAATGCACAATACATGATACATAACCACAGTACACAATATAGAATGTACAACTGCAAAGCACAGTACATGATGCACAACCTTAATATCCAAATTGCAAAGAAAAAGTATAGAGGAGTATGTCTGCACAACTCTGCTTCTGCTACTATCAGCAGAATACATCAGTTGTGCTAGTAATGACTTTTTGGCCCTGCATGCATAGCATGCCTTATGCTCTTGTATGTCCCTAATTTGTTTCCAGCCAACAGGTAAAATCTAACAAACCATTGTAAACCCAGAAATGCCTCTCCAGAAGGGATGTGGTGGTATTGAGCATTGTAAACTGCCTTTTTCAGAGCTGTAATAGAATTGGTGGATCTCCAAAATTGTACAATATGCCTCCAACGCAATATGATAGGGGTATGATTCCCCGAATCCACTGCATCCCAATAAGATATAGTATGTGAGGTCTCTAGAAAGACTAATTTGGAAGTAGAGGGGGCTATAGGAAGAAAGAGGGGAAGAGAAAATTCTGTTGCTTGAGTTCTCTTGCGCTCACACAATGAAGGATTTCATTCACCATCTATGTCTGAGTAACAATTTATTTGGCTGGCCTGTAAAATGGTAAACACTTGCTTAGAACCACAGATGTTAAACTGGAGGGACTTTCTAATTAACAGCAAGTTTCAAAGTCCCCAAAGTCCATTGCCTTGAAATGGAACAAGACTCTCCATCTCATGGGAGAGAGAATATCTGAATGTTCATTTTCATAATTGGTTTGAAAGAAACTCTATAGACACCCTCAAGGCATATATCTAGCTATTTTTCCCTAGTAAGCTGTGGGGACTTATTTTCTTCTAAATAAGCAGATGTGCATAGAACAAAAAGTCATTATAATTTATAAAAAGAAATCAAAAAACCTGTGTCAGAATCCCATTCTAATATAAAGAATATTATGCATTATCATTAGTAACAAAGTTATTCAGATAAAGAGTGTTTTAAAAACCACCAGTCATTTAATAGTTTGATATGAGGAAAGCTGAGCACAGGGTAAGATTGAAAAGGGTTAAAAGTGTATGTGTGCAGGGGTGAAGTGGGAAACGATTGATGAGAACAAAGAAAGTGACCCTGTCAGACTTAAATCCATTATCATTGAATATATTGACAGACATCACAAGCATTCACCTGCTCACCTCCTCAACAACAAAGGCCACCAACAAATCAGTAGCTGACTATGCCTGTCTGGACTGGGAGGAAAGTAATGTTTGGCTGCTGTGCTTAGAGACTGGATATGAAGAGCAATGCTTTGGAGAGTACAAAAAGGGATAGAAAGGGTGGAGTCCTTGAAAGTGAACACCTAATGTTCAAAGCAGTTTTGGTAGCACCAAGATGCAGGCCTCCCTTTCTCTTGTTTCCTCCCCAGTCAACTTCAGAGCAAGTGAAGGTATGTGTAGGCTAAAATTTAGTGAAAAAAATTTTTTTGGACTACAATTTCTAGAAGCTCCAACTGTCATGGTAATTGGCCATGTTGAATGGTGGAATTTGGGGAATCCAAAAATTGAACATTACTAGAGTCTGATAAACATACTAAATGGTGGGGAATCCTACAATTCCATGGAATAACAAGGACCTTCCTACATTGGAAGTTGTGAACATTGTAGGTTAACAAGGATAGGGAAGCCTGCATGCTACAACAGAGAAGGTCCTCTCCCTTGTTCCAATCAAATATGGCACTGGAATTGGCAAGGGAGCCTGTGGAGATTAATAAGCAGGCAACTCTTAAGGAAGAAAGTGAGGTGTCATGGTCATCCTAATCTTTTAGGCAGGTTTAGTCAAGATCATGCTAATCTTTTAGGCAACTTTGCTCAGCTTTAGATTCACCATACTGGGGAGAAGAAAAAAGAGATTAGTCTTACCCAGTAGTCTTAAGCAAAACCAAACTGGATCCTAGTTTTTGTGTTCTTCCTCATTAATAACTTTTGCCCTCTTGATTGGATTCTGATGTTGTTTGGCCATACATGTCCTGATTTTCATCTGTGAAATGTTAGAGGATATTCAACAAACAGAGAGCAATACATAACAACCAAACAGGAAGCAACATTTGCAGGTCTAGAGATGACAGATTGGTGCCAGGTGATGGAGGCTGCAACTAAGAGACAACTATACAACACAAGTTTGGCAGGGAAATGGCAACATTATTGTTTACAACTGTATAGGTTAGCTTGGCATGAGGCACATACATTTATCACACAGCACTTGCAGGAATAGGAACAGAACAGAATAGAACGGGGCGAGAATGCATGTTACCACACAGGAGAATGCCACCAATGCCACTGGGAGTCCCCAAGCTGTTCCTCATCTTTTCCCCAGCCATTCCTGGCAGCCAATTTTGAAGAATGGTTCAAAATCATTCTGCAAAATTGGCTGCCATAGCACGGATGGGGAATGGCTTCAGGACTCCCGGCAGCATTGGCGGCATTCTCCTGTGTGGTAATGTGTAACATTCTCGCCTGTTCCATGCCGATCCCAGACCATGCCCAGATTGGTCTGGAAATGCTGTGCGATAAACTTAATAGATACAGAATGCCCCAAGGACTGGAAGAGAACTGGACTCCTGACCCAAAACAGGAGTCAGCAATAGAGATGGCAAGCAAGAAGCCATTTGGGCATATATCCACTGTGTGGTTCGCTGTGCGGTCACCGCTGTTTGGTAAGGGAGAAGCAGGTCCATCCTCATGGTGGGTGTTAATTGTAAGCTTCTACTCCTGAAATTCCCTAATGGGGCTCCCCATGAATTGATGGGAAAATGGGCTACAAGGCCCAACTTCTGAAGCACCAACAGGGGAAATGAGTGTTAACAGAAAGAAGCCCTTGTAAACAACTTGGTGTGGAAAGCTAGCCATACATGGTGGACAGGCAGGAAGGCAGCCAAAACAGGAATGCCTGGCAAAGTGGAGGGTTCCTACTTAAGTACTGTTCCTAGATGGACCTGAGAGAAAGCTGCATTTCTCAGGTTGGGCACCTCTCTTCCATACACTGATTAGCTGCTGCTTCTCAAGTGCTCAAACAATGCATGGGAGCTGGGAAGAAGACACCAAGCTGCACATGAAAATGGCACCCCCCATGCCTGCATTGCTGCCCTAGCCTGCAAAACTCCTTCCAGGTAAGTCTAAGGGAGGCTCTTCATTATAGCAATGAGGTGGCATGCTTCAAACATCCAGAGTTTTTTAACAGCTGGTTGATATGCTGTGGAATGCTTTATGTGGCAATTCCACATAGAGGAGTAGTAGTAGAGTTGGAGTAGTTTAGCTGTGATGTAACTGCAATATCTGTCACAATGAGGGTTGCTAAGTCTGGCCAGTCCCTGAGACTTCAAAGCCAAAACTGAAACCTAGAACAGCCTTTAGTGATGACACAATGGGCACACCATGGCGATATCATTCAGCATCACACACAGCTGACCAGAGCATAAAATTCTAACAAAACCCCTAATTCCAAGCAATGCGAAAGTATTTTCCTGTAGTGACTTAAAAGCACCAGATCTTGTTTGATCATGGAAGTTAATCAGGGTCAGCCCTAGTTAGTACTTGGATGGGAGACCACCAACAAATACGTGATGCTTCAGGCTATATTTCAGAGAAAGGAACTGGCAAAACTACCTCTGAGTTTTCCTTGCCTAAGAAAGCCCTATGAAATACATGGGGTTGTCATACAGCAACAGGAGGCTTGATGGCATATACACATACAGAGTGACCATTCTAGCACCTAGCACCTATATTTCTATACCACTTCATAGTGAACTATGCACTCTCTAAGCAGTTTATAAGTGTTAGCCAATTGCCCCCCAAAAGCTGGGTACTCATTTTACTGACCTAAAAAAGATGGAAGGCTGAGTCAACTTTGGAGCCCTCAAGGATAGAACTCACAACATTGTGGCTGCAGTACTGGCATTTAACCACTGCACTACCAGGGCTCCTGGTACTACTAGGTCTATTCTCTGCCACTAAAGCCCTGGCATCAGAGAAGAAGGTGACTAGTGGATCCCTTGGAGATCCCATAGCATTCACTCCAAAGCAACCTGCAGGAGCTAGGAACAAACAGAGTACCCCATCCACACACTCATTAACTCTCACAAAGGCACACACAGAGAAAGAGAGAGAAAGAGAGGGTGGGAGATCTTTCCACCTTGCTCAGAGGGCTAGAGAAGAGGGTCCAGGTCCTGCGATCCCTAGTCACCATTGCTATACTTGACTTCCCCAGAAATGGGCATAGCTGGTGCATCCCTCTAAGCTGGCTAAAAGTAGAATCATAGAATCATAGAATTGGAAGAGACAAGGGCCATCCAGTCCAATCCCCTGCCATTCAAGAACTCAAAATCAAACCATCCTCAACAGATGGCCATCCAGTCTCTGTTTAAAGACTTCCAAAGAAGGAGACTTCACCACTTTTTGAGGGAGTGTGTTCCACTGTCGAACAGCTTTCACTGTCAGGAAATTCCTCCTAATGTTGAGGTGGAATCTCTTTTCCTGTAGCTTGCATCTGTTGTTCTGAATCCTGTTCTCTGGAGCAGCAGAAAACAAGCTAGTGCCCTCCTCAATATGACATCCCTTCAAACATTTAAACAGGGCTATCATATCCCCTCTTAGCTGTCTCTTATCCAGGCTAAACATATCCAGCTCCCTAAGTCGTTCCTCGTAGGGCATGGTTTCCAGACCCTTCACCATTTTAGTCGCCCTCCTCTGGACATGCTCTAGTTTTTCAACATCCTTTTTGAATTATGGTGCCCAGAACTGGACACAGTATTCCAGGTGGGGCCTGATCAAAGCAGAATACAGTGGCACTATTACTTCCCTTGATGTAGATACTATACTTCTATTAATGTAGCCTAAAATTGCATTGGTCTTTTTAGTTGCCACATCACACTGTTAACTTATGTTCAACTTGTGGTCTACTAGGACTCCTAGATACCTTTCACATGTAGTCTCGTTAAGCCAGGTGTCACCCATCTTATATCTATGCATTTCATTTTTTTTGCCCTAAGTGCAGTACCTTACATTGCTCTGTGTTGACATTCATTTTGTTAGCTTTGGCCCAGCTTTCTAATCTATTAAGGTCATTTTAAATTTTCATCCTGTCTTCTGGGTAATAGCTATTCCCCCTAATTTGGTATCATCTGCAAATTTGATAAGCATGCCCCCTATTCCTTCATCCAAATCATTGATAAAGATGTTGAATAGCATTGGGCCCAGCACAGTACCTCTGTATCCAAGGTCAATGCAGAATTCAGAAGAGTTGTTCAAATGACAGCCTGTATTTCAGAGCAAGTGCTAGCCCATATATGTTGGCAAGAATTCCTAATGTTTTTAAAAAGTGAGTTGGAAATCTATTTTAAACAGCTATTTTTGTTGAATTTTCAAAAGGAACTTTTGGGGACTCCAGGCCTCTGCTCTTTTGTCCAGAATAGCAATGTTGCGAAATAAGCATGCTGATGAGTCACATGCTTGAAAACTGTGTTAAAACATTTAGAAGACAAAATCATCATGTCAAATGTGGCTTCTCAGAGTAGCTTAGGATGTCATTATCTTCATCTTCCATTATCCATCATCATCAGTCACCACATTGTATGACACAGCCATCAGCATGTGTTAAGGAGGAATGATTTGTAAAGGCGTTTGTAACTTGACATAGTGAGTGAAGCAGACCATCGTTTCACCTTGTCTAAATATTATCAGACTTTGTGAAGTACCTTTCACATTTCTTTGTGTGTCTTTTTAAAAATAGATCATTAGCCTTTCCTAGCTGGATGAGTGATATTTTCTTCATCACCTTTCACTGTCATGCCTATTGAGGTACATATAATTTCAACTGTCATCCTCAATGTTTAGCAGCAGCATACCTTTATACTTTTCCACATGTTCCATTTTGTCTGGATTGATGTTTTCTTCCCAAAGGAAATTTCAGTAAAAACCACAGAGAATGTGCCCACAAACCAAATTCAGAAGAACTCAAATGCCACCCATGTTTGTAAGCTGTCTCATCAACGACAATTTGTTGAAAAACAAGAAGATTTAAGAGAAATATTTCCTCAACAAGGCTACAATTTTACACCAACTTACACCTGGGCAAAGGGGGCTTTGAGCTTTCAACATACATGATGGCTCCTTGCCCTTCCTGACTTGTGAAGTCTACCAGGGATTGGCTGTCTACATTGACTCTGCTAATGGTAAATGCCTTACTGAGGAGTCATGTGGTTTCTTTCATCCAAAAAATAGCAATGGCAACCCTTTACTGAAAAAACTGAATTAAGATCTGCTGGCTTTGGTTTTGGAATGAATGGTGATTTGCTAGCTCCATGCAATCTTGGCAGACACTAGTGATGAGCCACCCAGTCCAGTTTTTTTTCTTTCTCCTTGGTTTGAGGAGGAAACTGTCAATAGGGGAAAGAATGGGGAGAGTGAAGGATTGTTGGTTCTGCTGACCTTTTCAAAAGCTTTCAATACAGTTGCTGATGTTGACATGGATTATTTCTTAGGGATGGTGCCATGCTGATTCTGTTTCTTCCAAAAAGGGATGGATCCAAAAAGTTGTGCTGGAGGAATTATGTCTTTTAGTGCCCTTTTCTTTCTCCTGATCTCTGGCCCTTTCATATCTCCCACACTTTTTAATATCCACACAAATTAGTAGAAGTCATCTGGAAACTTGGGCTGGAGTATGCAGAATTCAGGGGACTACAACTCTACCTTTCATTTCATCTTCTAACTCCAAGGAAATGATGAAAGTTTTGAACTAGTGACTAGAGACAGTTTTGGGATAGATGAATGTGCACATGTTGAATCTGAAAGCTGACTGTGCAAGGATCCTGTACTGTGGGAAATGAATGAATAATTAATGAATGAATAATTAATTTTCACTTGGCACTCTCACTGAAGAAACAGGTACCCAGTCCGGAACAAAAATCGACCAAACAGTGATACCTTTATTGGCCAACCAAAATGCACAATACACTTGTTGCAAGCTTCTGAAGCTCTGCTGGCTTCTTCATCAGGCAAGATGTTACAAATCAAACAGGAGAAAAATTGGAGATGTTAGTAAGATGTCTGTATTTTGTTGTTTCTGTCCTTAGTGAAGATGGTATGGGGAGAGCATCTCTTGCAGGCTGGCTCCTTTTCCTTCTGGCCATGTGGCAATGGGGAGAAAGTCCAGGAAATTTAAAATCCATTTGCATTTAAACAAGGACTCCTCTCTTGCAATCTGATCTGTCTCCATTTCTGGAGGCCAGAGGCTTCTTTGTAGGAAGAGAACAATGGATTTCTCAAGAAGCCTCCATGTTTTTGCATCAGGAATAATTTGGTAGGTATAGAGGTAAAACATGCTAATCCAGTCCAAATTTAAGATGAAAAAAATGTTTTCCCTTGGTTGAATGTCCACTGGCTCATTCTTTAGGGTCCCCCTGTTGCAGCTACAATGTGGTATCTCATAATCCAGAAAATATTCAGGGGTAGGTGGGTTGGCCATTTAGCAAACTGAAACAAAAATCCACCAATCAGTGATACCTTTATTGGCCAACCAAAATGCACACTATACTTTTTGCAAGCTTCCAAAGCTCCACTGGCTTCTTCATCAGGCAAGATGTTACAAACCAAAATGTTACAAGATGTTACAAACCAGAAAATTGGAAATGTTAGTAATATGCCTGCATTCTTTTATTTCTTGCAGGCTGGCTCCTCTTCCTTCTGGCCATGTGGCAAATGGAAGATTTTCAAAGATCAGGAAATTTAAAATCTATTTGCATTTCAACAAGGACTCCTCTTTTGCATTCCAGTCTTGATGGAGTTGCAAGTAGCAGCACCAGCCAGGAATACTTTGGATCTATGTTCCTGTCTGGTTATCCACTGATGCTGATTATCTTTATCCAGAAGTACTATACCACTTTTTAAATTGTACTTACTTTTAAAGATAGAAACTCTTTCAGTAGCAGTACAGCTTGCTGGGACAAAGTGTATGAAAGACTGCAAAAAAAAAATCTATACCAGTTACAATGGTTATCTTTTGGCTCTCATGGATCCAGTTTAAAGGTGTGTTCTAGGCCTTTAGAACTCAAAATGATTTGGGACCAGCACATCTCAAAGAATGCTTGCACCTGTACAAATCTTGATATTTATCTTGATCAACTACCAAGGCCCTCTTCTCTGGCCTGTTGAGAAGGGATGTTAGATTTATATGTACCAGACACAGAAACATTTGGTTGGTGGCCCCATAATTCTGGAATTAGCTCATCCAATATGTGTTATCCTTTTTTCAGTTTTAAAGGAAAACATTAGTATGTTTATTTCAATCCATTTTCATCATTTTTAAAATCAATGAATTGCTACCACTTATTTTTAAAGTGGGGGTAAAGTGGTTGATTATTTTACACAGCAGGGGTGAGTAAAGTACATGCCATATATTCTCCAAGTTAAGTCACCTCCTAGGTTCCTTTCCCTCCTTAATTTGGGCATGGGATCCAATCCCTTTTGTCCTTAAATGGCCTTTAAGTCTATTGGGGCACCATGGGCCATTTTATTGAACGCTTGTGTATTTTCAAGAGCATCCTTCCATTCTTTAGTCCTGAATTGGCTCTTTCCTTCAAACAGCCTTTTTAAAAGATGGTGAGGTACATTACCTGAAGATGTGGTGAAATTACCTATAACATTCCCTGGAGCATTCAGGGGCATTCTGAAGTATTGGGAGCAATGCAGAAAATAATAACAACTTGCTGTACTGGAAAATATTTCCCCTCCTTCCTGATTTAGTGCATACCCTTCAACATTTCATAAATGAAAATGGGGCACATTACGGAGTGTTGGTAGGATGGTAAAAGTGAATTATGAAGAAGAACTCAAAAACTAGGAGAGGGGCAACAGTTTGCTTTTACCTGAGTCTATGGAGAAGGACAAGATTCCGCCCTCTCCTCTTCTCTGAGCTGAGTGCAATTTACTTTTGCACTTTGAACTCAGTTTGCACCAATGGAATAAGGTGAAGGGGACAAAGGGGGAAAGCAGAAGGAAGAGAGACAAACTGGAATGTTTAAAAAGCAGCTGAAAAAGTGGTTAATAGGTTTATAGGTTAATTACAGTGTTTCTTTCAAATCAGGTATTTTAGAGCATTTTGTGGTTGGAGCGGGGAACAAAGAATTAGTTTTACAATGGAAATGCCTGTCAATTTGAGCCTATTTATTATGAATTCTGTTGTGTGTGTGTGGGGGGGGGGGGGGTGAGGGAAGAGAGTGAGCTATAAACTGGAAATAATTTTTTTTTGGATTGACCATCCCAAAACTGTACTCACTTTCCCTTTGCTTGCATGAATTCACTTATGAACCCATTTTACTTAAAGAGTTACACTGTCTATAATTTGTATCAGTATATTTATTATGTAAGGAGTTTATCACATGGGGAGCCCCGTGCAGAAACGCTGCTTTAAACTGGAAAAAAAATGTAAAAGTGGAAGCAATTTATCAACGGGATTTCCCTGTGTGATAAACTCCAGCGCAGTTAAAAGGAGGTTAATCTGAATGGAAATTAGACAAAAACTGCTTCTTTTTACTTTTGGGATCTTCCGAAAGTAAAAAGAAGAAGATTTTGTCTAATTTCTGTTCGGATTAACCTCTTTTTAACAGTGACGTCGTCTGAAAAAACACCCACTTTTGTGGGTTTTGTTTAATTTAAAGCCCCGTTTCCGCACGGGATTTCCCCCGTGTGATAAACTCCTAAGTCTATAAAGTTTGGCTTTAACAATGCCTCTCAGCATTTTATCTGCTACTTTGTTATTGCTGAAAGTGTGCTCCAGATGCATACGTTTGTACACTGTTTCAAGTGCACAATCTCATATGTTTATGGAAAGATCACACAGGTTCATTCTTATCATGATTATTTTCTAGTCTTTATATAGAACCAGTTTATAGGTCAAGGCAATTGTGAAGGTTGGTAAAATAAAGCCGGACTTTAAGACTGTTGGCCAAATTGAACTAGTTTTCCTCCACTATGCAGAAAACATTATATGAAAAGCAGGACTGGATACAGAAGATGGAGGAGTGAAGACGGGGGAAAGAATAGCAACAGTTTAAGATATGCAGATGACACCATACTACTGGCAGAAAACATCACAGACCTGGAACAACTATTAAGGAAGATTAAGGAAGAAAGTGCAAAGGCAGGATTATTGCAGAACATAAAGGAAAAAAAAGTAATGACAATGGAGGAGTCACACACATTCAATCTAGACAATGAGAAAATAGAAATCGTAAGAGTTCCTGTACAAACATAGATTAAAATGGGCCTGCAGTCAAGAAATCAGAAGAAGAATGAAGATGTGGAGGGCAGCTATGAAAGAACTAAAAATATCCTAAAAAATAAAGATATACGAGTGAGCATGAAAGTTAGACATGTACAAGCCATTGTATCCCCCACCACCATGTATGGATGCAAAAGCTGGACAGTGAAGAAATCAGATGAGAAGAAAATAAATTAATTTGAGATGTGGTGCTGGAGAAGAGTGCTGAGGATACTATGGATAGCCGAAAAGAGAAACAAATGGGTTCCTGAAGAGATCAAACCAGAACTCTTCCTGGAAGATGATAAAGCTGAGGCTGTCATAATTTGGCCACATCATGAGAAGGCATGACTCATTGGAAAAGACAATAATGATGGTAAAGGTGATGTAGAAGAGAGGAAAACCTCATGCTAGATGGATGGTCTCTATTAAGGTGTTCTTAGGAATGAATTTACACCTAAGCAGAGCAGGAGAGGATAGGGAGTCTTGGAGACATCTCATCCACAGAATTGCCATGAGTCAGGATCAACTTGAGAGCAGGTAACAACAACAGCAAATTCTTCCATTGGCTGAAATGGGAGATGCACACTTTCTAGCAGGTTCTTCTTCTCCTTGAAAACCCTTGTGTTTATCCTCATCTGCTCCTGAGGGTTGACCAGTGTTCCCAGATCTCAGTTCCTGGCCTATGTGTGCATGCATGCATGGATGCGTGTTTGCATTCCTTATTTGTTAAACTTGATTTTTTAAAATTTCAATGGCACACTCTGTGCAATGATGTTGATGCTTAGGATATTAATGGCATCAGCAGTGATGGCCTCTTTTAACGTCACCCTTGTAACATTAACAGGGTCCACCCTGTGACATCACAAGGGGTCATCTATCAATCACAGGTTTTGGCCCCCAAATCTCAAGGTCTGGAATAGTCTTGACCTGGCAATCACCATTGGAAGAGCCCTCATAACAGTTTTGGGGAGGAGATGCTGCAGGAAGGAGAGGAAATCACTGAATATCACACCTCTCCTAGGTCCACCACTGGAAGTCTTCCATGGTTTGTGTCTTTTTGGGCTTGCTATGGAAAGTGGTCATAATAATTTTGAAGCCAAGGTCCAGCAGCTTGTCTTCACCATTCACTTGCACTGGCTTTCCCTTGTCACTTGCCATCAAGCAAAATATATTTTTACAAAAAGCTCTTAAAATATACTAGATGTTCTATAAGGGTAAAACAGCAAGTGCAAAATCTATCATTCAGCTGAAAACAAGGGCAATTTTAATCTATAACACCATTTTTTTAAATATTCTGTCTTTCTCCTGGTATGGGAACCCAAGACAGCTCACAGAACAGACTAAAATAAAGTATAGTTTTAAAAATGATGATAAAAAGTTAACAACCTTTTCAATAAATCATCCTATTAAGCACCACTATTTTAAAAGCAGTATAAAAGCATTTAAAATCACATAAATAAAAATAAAAGTGCTCTTTTTCATTCATATATTTACATTCCCCCTCCTCCTCCTATGATAAGATCTCAATGTGGTAACAGTTAAAATCAATTTAAACAATTTAACATTATTTAAAATTTCAAACAGTAAAGAGTAATTTGCACAGGTCAAAATATTATGAAACAATTTAACACGATAAAACATGTTCTGACAATTTGAGAACATATGCACATACCAATTTGGTCAAAATCATAATTTCATCTAAAATATTTAGGAGAGGAAAAAACCTTCCTTTTAAAAACATACTGCAATCACCTCTAAAGCCAATATAGAATTTACCAGTGATTGGAAAATTAAGAGAGCTAGGACATATTTCATGAATCTGGGACTCATTTTCTAACCCTTCTAGAGACCACTCCACCCCCTTCCTGCTACTATCCTTTTAAAAATGTTTTCTTTTTTTCTAAAATAGTGTTTGAGTTCACACCTTTTATTAGAGGTCAGTTGGCACCCTAGAGGTGCAATACTTCTAGTTTGGGTAAAAGGGAAACTGAACACATTGGATTTTCTCTGAGGTGTCCTAGGTGGGGCACAAAAAGGTTTCCATCCCTGCCCTAAGAGTTTGTGAAAGATCAACTCAAAGAATAGTTTGAAAGATTGACATGACTGCCAGAACAAGCTTTTGAGGACAGCATTTGATGCCGATTGTATCTCAGCTGTTTTAATTGGATACAAGGCTGGACAAAGGTATACTGCTGCCTGAAGCACAGCAGCAAATCCCCAACCCCTTCCCCATCAAAGTGCATTATACCCAAAGTCAACCAAATTATTTTGGCACATGTGGCAGCAAATACCACAAGCACCTCTCACCATCGTTGGGATGGAAATTGCAATAATCACAAAGTAAATAACTTTGGACTATAACTCTGAAGACCAGGTTTTGAATCCCTGCTCAGCCATGGAAACCCACTGGGTGACCCTGGGCAAGTCACACTCTCTCAGCCTCAGAGAAAAGCAAGCGGAAACTTCCTCTGACCAAATCTTGCCAAGAAAACCACATGATAGGTTCCACCTTAGGGTCTCCATAAGTCAAAAGTGACTTGAAGGCACACAACAAATAACTAACCATTACCTCAGAATGGCAGTCAAACACCTGATTTCTGACTTGTCCACTTCTTTTTGTCTAATGTGTCTCTCCCAAGATGTTTTATAATTCTTCCATTCATTCTTCAGGAAGTTTCTACAGCATCTCAAAGGTAAGGATCTGAACATTCATGAAGGTGTTAAAGAACATGAGAACTAGCCAAGTGCCAGCCTATTTTTACATTTTCTACAGCCAGAAATAGTGGAACAAAAGTAATATGAAATCAGAATGCCAGGCTTCATATTTTCTATGTTGTTTCCATCGGTATTTTAGAACCATAATCCAGAGCAGCCTTAATGCTTCATCTATCAACTTGAAGTACAAGTTGATAGATGAAGCATTACTAAGATAAAATCTCTGCTTTTTGAACTGGGCATGCCAGTGTTATCTTGCAATTAGAAATATATCAATTGTTTGCAAAATCTAGCCAAAACTATAAGGAACATTTGCATCATTCACAAAATAACCACATTATTGGGAAACATTTATAATATTTATATTTATATTTATATTTATATTTATATTTATATTTATATTTATATTTATATTTATTTATATCCCACCCTTCCCCCAGGACTGGGACTCAAGGCAGCTTACATCATTAAAAACAATACAATTAAAAACATACAAAATAGTACATTAAAACAGAATTAATATAATATAATATAATTAAATTTACATTTAGGTTTCAAATGACTTTCAGCTGATAGACTTTTGAGAGATTCTTAACCAATTATCCTTACAATAACCAGAGAGGTAAAGACAAAAGGGAGTGAGGGGAAATTATACTTGATAATAATACTCATTCTCTGAAGATGCCAGCCACAGATGCTGGCGAAATGTCAGAAAGAAACTCTTCTAGAACATGGCCACACAGCCCAAAAAACCCACAGAAACCTATAATAATACTTGAATTTTTATTATATTTATTTTAGTACAATTTTTATAAACAACAGATTCCGCACCCCCACCCCACCCTGACAGGTCAGAAGAATAGAGAATTTGTTTTAAAGCATGTCAGAAAAGTTGTTCATCTTGTTCTGTATTGTCCAAGAATTGGGAAGCTATTCAAAACAAGGAAATCTGTTGTATGAAATTCAGGTGCATTTTGCAGCCTGAGAAGCTGAACTGTGCTTTGCAGATCAGGAATTTGTTACGTTTGGCTTGATTCTGGTAGACGTGCAAAGAACTGGATTCTGCTTTGTATAAGTTTGGTGGGGAAAAGATCCAAACTGCAGGGAATTCCATTTGGTTCCACTAATTTTGCTTTGGTTCTACTCCCCGCTCTTAACTCCACCCACTGCTGGAATTTGGAATTTACTAGCTAACATCAGTGATAACATATGCAAAATAAACAGATTGAACACTGGGGTAGAGTTTTCACACTACATGAGTACTAAAATATTTTTCACATGAGACAATTCAGTTGTTTCTCTTTGATGAAGCAGGTAGGAAGTCATTTAGTAGGGTGTTGGTGAATGATGTGCTTGAATGAATGCACCAGTTCTTGCTTTGTGTCATCTTTTGATGAGGACTGAAAATTTCAGAAAACTATCTAGCCATCTGCCACAAGATAAGGCACAGCAGGGACAAGCATAATATCTCCACCTCTGGTAATTATCCTCATTGCTTTCCACAATTTAGAGGGTGATGGTGGGAAACCTACTCTACTTGAGTAGACTTGTTATGCAACCAAGAACCAATGTTTTCGGGCATTTGAAGTCATGGAGTCTACACAAGTGGAACAAATTCCCAGTGCAGTCACTTGTCTACCAAGTTATGGAAGGTGGTGAGGACAGTGACAGAGGGGGGGTAGAGTTTTTTTTATTATATCATTCTAATCATGGAGGGGAATTAAATTCTGAACAGTGCTCAAAAAGTGAATCAACACTGTAAAAATAATATAGTTTGACACCACTTTAACTGCCATGACTCCATCCTACAGAATCCTGGGATTTATGAGGCACTAGCACTTTTTGGCAGAGAAGGCGAAAGACCTTGTAAAATTACAAAACCCAGGATTCTATATGATATAGTTACAGTACTTAAAGTGGTGTCAAACTATATTACAACCAGCCCTCCATATCCATGGATTCAACATTCACAGATTCCACCATCCATGGCTTGAAAATATTCCAAAAAATAAAAATAAAAAAAATCACAAAATCTAAAGCCTGATTCTTCCACTTTTAAAATAAAGGGCATATGCCATTGTATATGTCCTTGAATGTCCTTGAACATCCACAGATTTTGATATCCATGGTGGTCCATGAACTCCAGTGGATACCAAGGGCTCATTATATTTTGGCAGTGTAGATGTACCCAAAAAAATGGCCTCTTCTTCAGTTTTTTTAAAAAAGTGTTTTTATTCCAGTTTAATGTATTATAGAGATACACAAAAAAGGTCTGAGTTACATACTATAATATTCTGATATAACAAAAGCAGGAAAATAAAAACACAAAGAGTAAATGATAACCTCATTAGTCATAAGAGTCTATAAAAACTTACCAAATGTCCAAATATATATCCACTTGTAGATTTCATCTGTACATCATTCTTTCAAATGTTGCAACTGTTATTGGATCTATTCATTGGCTCACAGTGGGAGGAAACTTACCTTTCCACTATTGAAGTATCAAGCTTTTCATAGTCATAAGGGCATAGAAAATTCACTTTCAGTGGCTGTTTGTTAATGTTCATGTAAATAATTCAAAACAATATGCACACCCCTAAATATCAAAGTTTATTTATGTAATTATCTCCACCCAAAATAAGGCAACTATAGGACAGCTCTAAGACCTATGTGTTAAGGAACTGTTATAATAATAATAATAATAATAATAATAATAATAATAATAA
>CM034703.1:55656567-55667270 GCA_020142125.1 Phrynosoma platyrhinos | reverse complement strand
AGTGGTAGTCCAACACTCAAACCACTACACCATGCTGGGTCCTATTCCTATGTATTACCAATTAAACAATTACAGACTTTTTGTTGTTCTTGTGTGTCTTCAAGTCCTTTCCAACTTATGGTGACCCTAAGGCAACCTTATCATGGGGTTTTCTCATCATGTTTCTTCAAATGGGGGTTGTCATTACCATCCTCTGAGGCTGAGAGTGTATGATATGCCCAGGGTCACTTACTTGGCCAGAAATTGTACTACCCTAGAATGCATCACCTAGTATATTGGCAGTCCTTCCCCCCCCCCCCAACACTTTCTCATTTCCCCCCATTGGAAAACAGGTAGTATTATACCGTGAGTATATCCCAAACTCTATATTTTAACTGGAAAAGTTGGAGGTCGTCTTATACACCCAGCCATCTGGAAAATATGGTAGCTGTATTTTTTTCATAGACAAAAACTTGTCAAGTATTTGTTTTTCCTTTGGGTCTGTCCATACATGTACAAATATTCTGTCATTCAAATAGGAACACACAGTAGATCGTGTATCACCTGTTTTAGGGCCAGGCCTGTGAAATAAATAAACTCATTCTGCTTGTGGATTTTGAAAAGAAATGAACTCTCCAGACACTTTTTGTCGAGTCACTCTTCAGACACACATTCACCATGTTTACCAGAACAATGTTCTGCTTTGTTAGTCTGTAGAGACAACTCAGTATAACAGTTTAAGCTTTCACCCACACAACTGCAGAACTTTCAGGAAAGCTGTAACCTCAGACAGAGACTATGATACAAGTTGGTATTTTAATTTATTTTACAGAAATCAAGTGTGGAATGGGTATGTGTGCTTAAAGAAACATTCTTATTGGATTTGTGTTCTTCCATCCTTTCAGTGACTTCTGAATTATTCTAAGAAAATAAAATATATCACTGCAACAGGGGTGGGAATCATGCTCCCCTGACAGACTTCAGCTCCAATATATCTCATCATGGGCTACACTGGCTTGTGGCTTCTGGGATTTGTAGCCTAAAAACATATCAAGGTCCATGTGATTTCTACTCGTGCACTTAAATGATATCTGGTATCAGCCTTGGAAATTTTACTTTTTGCATAGCAACTTCCAGAATTCTTAGGGATTTTGTGAGTTGTAAACCATAAGATGAATTTTTGCAAGATCTTTATCACACAAATTGCAATAATTACTTAATCACAGGCAACAATCACAAGTACAAGTACAGATTCTGCCAACCTAGCAATCCAAAAGCATGTAAAAGTACAAGTAGATAAATAGGTACCACTTTGGTGGGGAGGTAACACTGTTCTGTGCAGTCATGCTGGCCACATGATCACAAATTTGTATTTAACATAGTAATGGAGATGAGCAGTGTCCTTTACAGTTGGATACAACTTGACAACCTTGTCAAAGGGGAATACCTTTACCTTTACCTTTACCTTTTAAAAAGTTCAGAAAACTTGATAGCTATACAGATTTGAAAAAAACATGTTGGCCAGTCTTTCACCAGTATCAATTCAAGTTGCTAATAGGTCAGCCAGATGCTGAACAGTTTAGTGATAGGGTCCTTAAAAGCAGCACTACCATATGAGATGTGAATAAGGTTTTGTCTACAGATCCAACCAGTACAGCTAGAACACTTCTAACTAACCATAGATTCCTGTTTCATAGAAACTGGGAACACATGGTGACCAGGCTCAGAACAAACCATGATCTGAAACCAGTTGGTTTAAGGAGAGAGGAACTATGGATAAAACAAGGAAACTTTGGCAAATTGAAAAAAACAAACAAACCATAATGTTGCATTCAGATGCCTCACTAATGAAAGAAAGGGTTTGTCATTATGGTGAAATGCCATTGACCAAACCAGACCAGGGGTATAACAAATAAAGTAAATTCATGATTTATATTGTAAGTTCCTAGGGGTAGCAGTCTTCTTTTTTTCCAACTTTTTCTTTTTTGAGTTATGTCACCCTTACAAAGCATCGTGTATTTCCTGTGTGGATTTTGACCTCCATGTAATTGTTAGAATGTAGGCATAGTGAAAAATGGAAAAATATTTGAACAGGACATTGGGGGGAAATTAAATGTGTTGCACATTGAAGTAAATGAAATAAATAAATAAATAGAGCTTTACTCCCATGTTCATAAGAATCAATATGCACGATCTACTATGCATGTAGTTTCTTGTTATTAATTGCCCTTGAGTTGACGATGACTCATGGCAATCCTGTGGGTAAGACATCTTAAAGCCCCTCTATCCTCCACTTCTCTGTTTACTTCCTGCAAATTCAAGCCCATGACCCCCCTGTTCGAATCTAGCCATCTGATGTGTGATCTCCCTCTCTTTTTACTACCTTCTGCTTTCCCTAGCTTTATTGTCTTTTCTAATGAGTCATGCCTTTTCATTATGTAGCTAAAGTACGACAGCTTCAATTTGATAGTCTTGGCTTCCAGGAAGAGTTTAGACCCATTTCTTTGTCTTTTTGGCTGTGCAGGATATTCTTAGCATTTTTCTCCAGCACCCCATCTCAAGTGAGTTGATTTTCTTCTTATTCACTTTCTTCACTGTCCAAATCTCACATCTGTACATGGTGATGGGGAATACAATGGATTGGATGATTCTAATTTCAGTGCTCAGCATGCAGTAGTGTTACTAGGGTTGGTGTCACCCAGTGCAATAACTCATGGTGTCACCCCCCATTGATCTCCTCCTATACCACACCATCTAAAATTGCCATCTAATAATGTCTTGTACTCATGTTAATCATAAATCATAATTCCCATATATCACTGAATGTAAGTACTGTAGTTCCATCCTATGGAAGCCTGGGCTTTGTACTTTTAGAAGGTCTTTAGCTTTCTTTGCCAAAGGGTGCTGGTGCCTCACAAAACTACAAATCCCCGGATTCTATAAGATGGAGCCATGGCAGCTAAAGTGGTGTCAAAGTGCATTATATCTACAGTGCAGATGTGCCCCTCCCCACTTTTCATGTATGTGTATAGGGTGCCTTCTCTTATAATCTAGTTGTCTCTTTCCATTGTTGCTTTGCACATTTGTTTAATTTCTGGAGCAACAAAATCAGAAATAAGGAATTAAGGTAACCTGATTTTTTTTAATTTTGCTTTATGCTGACATGCCTGGTAGCTAGCAAGAGAACTTCGGATTCAGTCAGTGCTAGCACTGTTCTATGAGATGGTGCTTTACTAATAGCTTTATTATTTATCTGTGTAAGCAAAGGAAGTACTACAGCTTAGCAGGAGCTCAGAGAGATCCACTTTCAGCCTGAAATGAGGTCACTGTGTAGAAACAAGTAATTAAAGGGTACAATGCCTGTAATCAATTGCATGCAAGTTATCTTTGATTGCTCTTGCACAGGACAAGTTGCCAGCCAGGAGGGGAAAGAAAAGTACTTCCATTATCTTTTGTTTGAAGCTGCCTTTCTGTGAAAACAAAGCCATTCTTATTTGAAATCTCTTTGTTTAATTAACAGGACCCAAATATCTGCTGAAGATGATATGTCCTATCAAACATGGCCCTGGAAACTATGAAAGGAGAATTTATTTTTCACCAAGATGTCCCATTACTATCACCTGCCCAGCTACTTGTTCACACAGACAGGAAAGATGACTCACTGATGCCCTGGCATCCCTTGGCCTGGAAGGAATATCTGCTTTTGAAATCATATGTGTGCGTTGTTACACTTCTGAGTGACAGACACTTGTTTTGCTTTAGGGAACTCTATGGAAAATTGTCTCGATTTGGATTCAAGAATGGAGGTATTAGTAAACTGAAGACAGCAGTTGATTTAATGACTCACTGGTACAGATTTCCAGCATTCAAAATGAGCAATCTGGCAGTGAAAAAAATATTCACCTTACCAGTTATAGAAGGTTTGTAAATCTACCAACAATAATTTGTTTTTGTGTACCTTCAAGTCGTTTCTGACTTATGGCAACCCTAAGGTGAATCTATGATGGGGTTTTCTGGGGCTGAGAGTGTGCAGAATGGGTTTCCACAGCTGCACAGGGAATCAAACCATGGTCTTTAGAGTCATAGTCCAACGCTCAAACCACTACACCATGCTGGCTACATATAATAACATAGTGCAAATTATAATAGGATGCTGGAGATTTATTAGCTAATAGGCAAACAGCAATTATTTGGCTATAATGGAAAATTACCAAGTGAATATCAAATAAAAATTATTCATGTTGAATCTTTTTTAAAAATTTCTATTGTTATTGCTATTAGTAGAAAGTGATGGTGAGTCAATGGTAGAGTCACTCTGGTCTGTTAATGTGTAATCTTCTTTTTCTTGAAATTCCTAAAAGCTTAATAACACTGCCATTTCTAATTCCCCCTCCCCCCCCGACTTAGAAAACTTTTCATTGTGCATGGATCTACCTTACTTTGGCTTTATGGTCAATCGTTGACTTCCCCCCCAGAGCTCCATTAGAGGAGCTGCTGATGAGGGTTTGTGGGGAAAAATCTGCCCTTGGGGATATACAGTGCAGTCTCCAGAATCAAAACTCCATGGTCTATATCTAATTGCTAGTTGCAATGACAGTGGATCCATTGAGCCAGTGGGAATTGATCAATTAACGTACATGTGATTTCCATTGGTTCAGTGGGTCTACTCTAGTTAGGGTTGCCAGAGTGAAAACTGAAGAGGGCTCCTATATCTTTAATGGCTGTGTAGGAGAGGGAATTTCAGCAGTTTGTGCTTGTTACCTAGTTGTGTGATAACCAATGCCTGCTAAAATTCCCTCTTCTACACAATTATTACAGCTGCAGGAGCCTTCTCCAGTTGTCAGTCTGGCAGTCCTAAATTGGAACTAGCAATTGGATTTAGGTCCATGCTCATTCTTTCCCCTGCCCCAAATTCTGAACTTCTCTGATGATGATGATGATGATGAAAGAAAGAAAGAAAGAAAGAAAGAAGAATGAATTTATGCTTGAAACAACAGAAATGTTATAGAACACAAAAGAGGTAGATGCAGCCATTCTCAAGGGAACAAGGATGATTTCCATGAATCATGGAATCTTGATGTAATAGAAGGAATCCTTATCAAATTTGCAGATGACACTAAACTGAGAGCGGTGTCTAACACATTGGAAAATGGGAAAGGACCTAGATAAATGGCCTAAATATACGAGAAAATTGAGCAGAAATTAAGAAAATGAAATTCGGTATAGACAAAAGCAAACTTTTATATTGAGGACACAAAAATGAAATGCACACTTATATGATGAGGTGAGTACCATGGCTCAGACATGCTACATAGGAAAAGGACCTTGAGATTAGCATAGATCATAAATTGCACATGAGCCAGAAGTGTGTTGCTTCAGGAAAGAAGGGAAATGCTATTAGTGTGCATTAATAGAAACAGAGGGTGCATCTATACTGCAGAGTTAAAGCAGTGTGACATCACTTTAACTACCATGACACTATCTTACAGAATCCTGGGATTTGTAGTTTGGTGAGGCACCAGAGGTCTCTAACAGATCAGACTGAATGCCTCACCAAACTACAAATCACAGGATTCCACAGGATAGACTCATGGCCATTTAAGTGGTATCAAACTGCTTTAATTCTGTTGTATAGATACACCCATAGTTTCCAAGTCAAGGGAAGTAATAGTCCCACTATATTCACTATTCATACCTCATGTAGAGTACAGTACTGTATTCTGTTCTGAGACATTCATTTTAAGAATGATATAGGAGCTTATGGCATTACTTTTTAAAGTGGAAAAAGCCTCCAGGGATGCAGCCCGGATGCTGGATGGGGGGTGGGAATTGTCACACAGTAAGTTGCCACAGAATCGCCTGGCAACTGAAGCCCATGTCACAGCTGGGCTCAGTCAGCCCTTTTTAGAAAATGGCCCTGTCATTCTCTACTACTCATGCTTACGATGTTTTGTTGGTTTGTCCAGGCATATCTTTTGTTATATACCTCAGCATAAATCAGAGCATGTGTTTTTTCATAGAAGAATAATAGAATCTAGAGTTGGAAGAGACCACAAAGACCATCCAGTCCAACGCTCATGCAGAATACACAATCGAAGCACTCCAGACAGATGGCCATCCATCTTATGTTTAAAACCTCCAAAGAAAGAGACCTCACCACACTCTGGGGGAATGTATTCCACTATTGAACAGCTCTTACTATCAGAAAGTTCCTCCTAATGTTTAGGTGGAGTCTTCATTCTTGTAGCTTGCATCCATTGTTCCATGTCCTATTCTCTGGAGCAGCAGAAAACAAGCTTGCTCCATCTTCACTGTGACATCCCTTCAAATACTTAAACAGGGCTATCATATCACCTCTTAACCATCTCTTCTTCAGGCTAAACATATCCAGCTCCCTAAGTATCTCCTTATCAAGCATGGTTTCCAGGCCCTTCACCATTTTGGTCACCCTCCTCTGGACATGGTCTAGCTTGTCAACATTCTTTTTGAATTGTGGTGCCCAGAACTGGACACAGTATTCCAGGTAAGGCCTGACTAAAGCAGAATAGAGTGGTGCTATTACTTCCCTTGGTCTAGACACTATGCTTCAATTGATACAATGTAGAATCAAATTGGCCTTGTTAGCTGCTGCATCACACTGTTGACTCATGAGAGAATATAATAACATAATAATAGCCCTTCTAGATCAAGCCAAAGGCCTATCTTATCCAGCCTTCTATTTATGCAGTGTCCAACTGGTTGTCTATGGAAAGCCCAACAGCAGAACATAAGTGAAAGCATATCTCCTCTCTTTCTCTCCCCAGCATGCTGCCTCTGATATTGGAGGTGATATGTAGCTATACTTACCAGCAGTTACTGATGGCTCTTAGTGCCATGAATCTATCTGGTTCATCCCTGCACTTATCCTTCAAATGTGACTTCTACTGCCTCCAAAGTAATTGTCTATGAGAAGATTTAGTTGTCTCCACCAAGGAAGGCAGATGGGGATCAGCTTGGGCATTGTAAATAGGTTGTGATTTTGTTTCACAAATTCAGCTGCCCATATCACCAAGCCCAGGAGAAAAGCTAGTTCAGAATCATTTCAAATGTTACATGCACCTTAACCTTCCTGAGCACTTGCATCAGAATGCATACCATTATTTAAACATTATTTCTGATGGATGACTTCTTGTGCCACTCATTAATTGTCACTGAATGTGCAATTAAGATAATTGCAGCATAATTGTGATGGATGCCACAAGGTGATCTTAGCAAAGTCTGAAACTGTGTATTTCATTTTTTTTATGCATGCAATAGACTTACAGTACAATTGTGATCACAGATTTTAGAGTTGTGCATTTGTAGTGGATGAAGTTATTTGATAAGATCAACCTATTTGAATATTCTAGTTGGCTCTAAAGATGGGAGAAAGAGAGAAGTGTGTGTGTGTGTGTGTGTAAGAGAGAGAGAGAGAAAGAGAGAGAGAGAACTGTTTTTGTAGTTATTAAGAAGAAATCAGATTTTTTTTTTTTTTTTGGCTGTTGGAATCTTAATGTTTTCTTGATGTCTTTTTTATGTATCAGGATATAGACATGAAGTGTTCCAAATTGCCTTGTGGCACTGATGTAGTCAGCTTCCTGCAGGCAGACAGAAAGTGGTAAACATGCTTTAATTGAGATGTCTTCTATGTATGCACCAGGAGTTCATGCAAAATAAAATTATGGCCATTCAGCACAGTGCATTCACTCCTATCGCATCAGCAACAGTATGGGAGTGATAAGATATGAGATGAAAGCACCATAACTAAGGCCACACAGTGAGGGTGATACTTTAAAGATTTAAGACAACAGCATTGTTATAACACTTGGACATCTGTCATTTGATACAGGATAGTAATTTGGATATAATAACTCCTATAATGCATGGATAGTAATCAGTGATTGGCTTATTATCAGCAAAGGGAATATCACTAATAGTTAGTATTTTTATTCTTAGTGGCATTTCAACAGTGACTTAGGGCCTCTACAGATGGCCCTTTGTGCCATCTTAGAGGCAGGGAAAAAGAGGGGCAGCTGCACGCCGGCTGCCCCCCCCGAGGACATTCTAACGGTGGTGCATGCCATCAGAACTTCTTCCCGCCACAGCATCTTGATGCGCTGAGCCGAAAGGGATGCAGAAGAGCCGCATGGTAGCTCTTGGAGCACCCTATTTGCCGGCTCTGAAAGGTGCATGTGGTAGTAGCGGCCCCAATCCTCTGCTTTCTGGGGTGGCCCAGGGCCGCCCGTCTGCATTCCCCATTAGTTTTTAAATAGCTACATCCACCAATGGAAGCAGAAAGAAATTGCTCTGTTCTAGAATTCTCTACCAAGATATAAGGGAGATTATTTTTATATTGTTTTTCCATGAGCAGGCAAAGATTTTTTGATTTAGGCAGGCATTTGGGAGCTGGCTGGTTATTAAGAAAGAAGCTTCTTACCAAGTGCATGTTTTATTTTATTTCCTTTCTGTGGTGCATTGTAAATTGTGTTCTTAATTTAATTGTGATTTAAGGTGTTGATTTGTTCTGTGTTTTAACTGCATCTTAATTTTGTCATAATGTAAGACACTTCAAAGCTCATTTGATGGTGATGATGATATTTGAATATTTCTTCTTTCCTTTATTTTTTGTTAAACTGACATTATATAACATGGAAAGCTAGATTCAGTCTTCTCCCTTATTTGATAGCGTCTGTCTTTTTCTCTGTGTATGCATGAGAAAATGCAAACAAATGATCCCAAACTGCAGTGTAAAATGGTACAGTTTAGGAAGCATTGTACTAGTTTCTATTTGTATATTTGCAATGATATTGGGTAGCTAAGTTCATGCTGTGTTCTCATATACAAATGCCTGAACATGTTTGTACTTTGGTCTGGTTCATTGCAAGCAAGTGGCTCTTTTGTTAGGATTATCAGGAAACCACAAAAAGAAGCTGTCTCATTTAATCCTTGGACTACCAGCCAGACTGTTACCTACCAAAGCCAAAAACAGGCTTTGGAATAACTGGTTGATTACATGTTAATAATAATAATAATAATAATAATAATAATAATAATAATTTTTATTTATATTCCGCCCCTCTGCCAGATTACATGTTAAGTTACTAATTCACTCTTTTTGTTTATTTCTAGAGATTTTAGGTAACTTTCTAGATTCTGCAGTTTATGCTGAACTTAGAAATATACTTTAATAAATTACATCACCAGAATTCAGTGTCATTCATTAGGGTGTTAATCATTTCTCTCTGTCACATGCAGTAAAACTGAAAGCTGTCACTGGAGGGAAAAAAGGATTAGAGGAAATGTGTCACATATGAGTCTGTTGTTAGGCAGAGTAATCTATGTCATTTCTTTGGAAAGACAGAAGAGAAGAGGATGGTCAAGCAGCAGCCCTTCCTAAGGTCAAGAGTTATAGCCCCCCATCTTGTCTTATCACACAAGAAAACAAAGGGGCAAAACAGACCAGCACTAAACATCAGCATCGGGCTGGAGAGGGTGTGGTGAAACGAGTGGTGGGACACTGCTCTATTAGGGTGGCCTGTTCATCCCCATAGTGAAAATGACTCTGGAGAGTAGTGCCTTTCTTGGTGCCTTATCACATGACGTCGTAGTGATTCAGTTTTCAAATTAAATCCCATGGGAGATGGTTGTAAAATGTGTTTGTTGTTTTCAACAATTCCAGTTATTGGTGTTTATGCTAGTGAATTAATTTTCCAATTCCAACAGTTAACATTTTTCAATTAATTTTCAAACCTAACATCCCAAGCTCTGAACAAAAATTTGAGTGGATTGTCAGAAATTATTTTAAGTAGAATATTGTCTGTATGTAGAGCTCCCCTCTTCTACTTTCTCTGTGTCTTAAAAAAACAACAACACACTAAACACATGGGCCTTCACAGACTGCCAGAAATAATGCAGATTGAGGTCACTTTAACTGTGCTAGGGAATAATGGGAATTGTATTTATTTCTGAAACATTGAGCATTCTCTGTCAGAGAGCTCTGGTGCCACAATAAACTACAGTTCCCATGATTCCTTCACACTGAGCCAGGGCAGTTAAAGTGGCCTCAATCTGCATTATTTCTGGCAGTCTGTAAAGGCCCATATGTCAACTGAAGCAGTTACACTTATGAAGAAACAAGGTTGGTGAACTTAATTCTGGCATAGCATTTCATATAATTTATGTATGACGCTGAATCGTATATGAATACAGTTCCTTCATTCCTCTGTAGCTTTGTTGACAGATTTGTTAAGCTAAAGTAAGTGTAACTAAGTAAAACTGTAAAGTGTAACTAAGTAAAAGTGTAAAGTAAGTAAAAAGACAAAAAACAGATGGTGATGACAATATAATAAGATATTGCCATCAAATCTATGTGACTCCTCAGTTGTGTACCATCAGCTTAGAGGTAACCTGATACAAATGTGTCACTTGTAATAGTTTCCTTTCTTTGACCACTCAGTTACATTATAATTGTAATTGCATATGGGTTTACTGCATTCCTTTTGAGGTGTAATTGCAGTTGTTTTAGTTACTTTTGTTGTTGATGATGATATTCAGCAAAACACCCCAATAATTCTTATAAATGACTTATAGAACCATAGAATCAGAGAGTTTGAAGAAACCATAAGGGCCATCCAGTCCAACCCCCCTGCCATGCAGGAACTCAAATTCAAAGCACCTCCAACAGATGGCCATCCAGCCTCTGTTTA
>CM034703.1:55608149-55621976 GCA_020142125.1 Phrynosoma platyrhinos | reverse complement strand
CAACAACAACAACAACAACAATTGTTTCAGTGGGTCTGTTCTGCTTGGAACTAACAATTGGATGATTGAAATGTTTTGTTGCAAATAAGCTACACTGAATAACATGTGATTTTTGTACTTTGGTAGACCTTTCACTGAGCTTTATCTTGAAGGCAATTCTGAGAAACTAGGGGTCACCCTGGGCTTTGCTGGCAAGTGACATTCAAAGTACAAATATAAGATCTCTTGCAGTCATTCATTTGATGGCAAGATTTAAATGAATGATCTGTGATTAATTTTGCATTATCATAGCTAAAACATTTATATCTCCTTAGAGAAGGTTTTGCAAGAGGATGGACCTCTAACAAAAAGTTCTTAGTACTTGTAGTGCAATGCAGTTCTCAGGATTCTTTAGGAGAAGCCATGGTAGTTAAAATTTGTATAATATTGCAGTGTGACCATGCCCAAATGCTCTGTTTAAATGAGAACAGAGGCTGACTTACCTGGATAGCATTGCATCAAGATTTTCTCTTCGGAGATAGTGCAAAGCACTTTTGGTATAAAAATGTAATTAAGTGCTGTCAATTCACCTTTGCCTTCATTGTGATTATTTGAACTTCAACTGCCTTAAGGGGAAATAATATGGAAGTTTATTACTCACTCTAACACATCTGTTGCCGTTCAATCGACTCAACTGCCAAGAATTTTATGAAGCATCACTTTGTAATTATCCAGGAATACATTATGGGCTCAAAATACATGTATCCTATGCTATCCATCTTACCAGAATACATGATTTCTAAGAGCGTTCAAAGAATGTTACATTAGTTTCCACATAAACTATTTTAGAGGTTTTCCAACTTGCTTTACTCATTGCATGCTGGTTATGTTGGAATGCTTTTACCCCTCAGAAAGAGAAGAAAAACCATAACTTCTGTGCTGAAGCACAGCTAATAAAACTTTTTGCTACATTATATGGAAACCACAGAAAGGTTTTGGCCAGAACAATGAACTACCATGCAGCTTGTGAATACTCCAATTTATATGCAGCCATAGAAAAGTCACTGACAAAACAGGCTAAGGGCACTATTTCTTATACTGACATTAGCATAGGTCAGAAAAAAATACAACTCTACCATGGCCACTGGCTACACTGAGAGACTCTAAAACTGTTTTTCCCCCAGGCTTGGATGTTAGCCCCCTTCACATGTTCTTTCATGAAAAGTCATTGCATGATAACAGGGACTATGGGAGCTACCCCTGTAATAAAGTATGCTTAATAAATAAAAATATTAGACATTAGATTTTGATGCATAAGACAGGAAAACTGTCTGTTGCCAGAGTCTTAAAAAAAATCATAATGGAAAAGGTAGAGCCATGGCTTGGAGCCATCTTGGAAAGCCAAGCCTCATTTCAAACTACAAGACTGCAAAATCCCTTCATTCTCTCCCCCCCCCCCCAGTTGGCAAGGAAATTGTTGCATTGATGGAGAGCAATCAGTGCTTAACCACCAACCACCTCTACCTGAAGGACACCTGGTATACCCCATTGTGAAGTAAACATGGTTTGCATTTTGTCTGTATGAAACCCCATTGTATGGTTTTGCTCAGGTCACTTACGAACCATTATCAAAGCTGCAGGGCAGGTTTTCCTCTGGCCTTTTTGCAAGCACATGTTGAGGTCATATTTGCTTCACCCAGAGGCAGTCCCTTCACTTTTAGGAGACTGCTCCACATGTTAGACGCTATCAGTCTCTATAACCTGCCAATCTTGATTTGCCTCTCTGGCCTTTCCTAGTCTCCAAGTCACCTTCCCCATGTTGGAGGTTAAGAAAAATCCATGTGTGTTTCTAAGCTTAGCTACACCCCTCTAGCCCTCTCCCCCTTAGATTGGTTAGGACTGGTTGGTTTTTAGGTCTCATGCTGTTTTGGCCTCTTTTGCTTTGAGAAACAGTATAGATTGTTGTCTTTTTAAATAAGGAAATAATTTTTATTGTTCTTATAACTCTTTTTTTTAGCCACTTTGGTTAATTGCTTTTAAAGTCTTCCACCTGTAAGATCTTGCAGGGAGCTAGTGCCTAAGAGCTTTCCCTCAAAAAACCAGTGCACTGCTCTTAACCCCTCCAGTAATGGGCAGCTTTTCTTGATCCTTGATGGGGATTGCAATGGATGCACTTTTGCATCTGATCCCGCCCATTGTGTGAATGCCCCCCACCTCAGTATGCCTCCAGGCAGAACAATGGTGGTTTTTTTTTTTAAATCCCTCATCCTTGGATTATATCAAATACAATGTTTTATACAGGTGCCACTAAAAGTAATGGTCTATGAACTGGTGCCAGTTGGTGCCCATCCACAGAGGGTTTTCAGAAAGGAAAGAAATAGTTGAAAACATGGTCACTTGAGCATGGGGGGGGGGGGGAAGAAATTGCTAGCCCCATCCACCCCTATAGCTTGAGAAGCACTTTATATGTCCAAGGTGCCATTTCATGAAGCAGTTAATGATTTATTTTTGCATTCCTATCTATCCACTTTAGGTATATATTTACTAATATGGAATAAGATAGCTTTTAGGAAGTCTCCTGTCTCTCATATGCCCTGCCATCTTAGTGAGTGTCTGTAATTGGAATTCAAATACTACTAATTATTTGGCTCACAAATACTTTCATCCTTTTCCCTGAGAAGAATGGATCTGTTTTTGGTATAAAAATTTACTAAGGCTTAACAGTTACCTCTTATTTATTATTTAGGATATACAGTATCAGTGCACAGTTATCTCTTTAGGTAAGAATCAGCATATTGTACTGTCTTCCAAATGCTGTCTTTTTTCAAAGGAGTTGTCTACATTATCTCATGATAACATGTGTGCAAGGAATGGTTGCTATAGTGATGAATTCTTTTTAAAAACCCTATTCCAGTACAAGCTGGTAGTGGAATAACATTTTCAGCAAAATCTCAATGTGCAAGGCTTCAGGTTTTGTTTAATTTTATTTCAAAATCAATTGGATATTTGCTTTTACAAAGGGGGCAACTCCTTTGTTCTTTGAGAAGAACAAGAAGAATATTCAGATCCTTAAAAGTGTTCAATGGCAAATTGATGAAGATGGGCTTCCTGTGCAAGGGCCCAGGCCAATATATCTAAAAATATGTTTTCAAGAACCAGCAACTCTATTCCCATCTCCCCTCCCCATATAAGCAGCTTTTGAAGGCTCTGAAACCTTTCTATAAAACCCACTTTGCTAAAGCTTGAATTATTGAATTACTGTCATTTTGAAATGAGATTTTAGAAGCTATATAAAGAATGTTGAGACTTCAAATCCCATTTGTTTTGGATGTAAAGATATTCATTTTTCATGATCATAGGGTCATATTTTAAAGGAATTCAGTTTTGAAACTCAAAATAATACACAAACATGTTGTTTTTGTGTACCTTCAAGTCATTTCTGAATTATGGCTACCCAAGGCAAATCTATCATGGGGTTTTCTGGGGCTGAGAATGTGTGACTCACCTACGGTCACCCAGTGGATTACCATGGCTGAGCAGGGAACTGAACTCTAATCTCCAGAGCCATAGTCCCATGCTCAAATATGTGCATACATAGAAGTAATTCCCACTGACCTCATTGGGATGTGCTCTAAGTAAATATAGAGTGTGAGACTACATATGGTTTCTTGTTGGTACAAATCTATCAAACCTGGTTGGAATTCTACACCATCTATTTAGTTACATATGTGTAACTAAGTAGTGTTTCCAGGCACAACCCTCCCTACTTTAGCAAGAGATGACAGCCACACAAAGAGATGAAGGTCTGTGCAGCTGATGATTGTGGCACAGGAGTATGACCTTTCATTCCTACTCCCACCAGACAAGAAGGCTGAACCAACCAGGAACAGGACCACATTTCAATTCCTCATTGCAGCTGCTGCCTGATAAGGTAGATTTGGGAGAGCATTAGGGAGGATGTTTGTGAATACACAGCAGTTATGGATCTGTAACATGATGTTACACATCTGTAACTGCAATGCTGCTGTGTTTATCATCAAAACCATATTTACCATGGAGGAGCTATTTGGGGTAATGGGTCCCTAGCACAAGAAGGAATGCTAGGTTTTTGTTGTTTTGTTTTCTGGTCACAATAGCAAATCTTACATTTACTAGAGATGTTTTCTGCCATAAATTTCAAGGATTTATCTGTAAGTTTTTCTTCACTAGAATCCACTTTCCCAGGTACATGAACTGTTATCCTTGGCTGGCAGGTATATAATTAGATATTTGAATCCTGTACTGCATGTTGTTTGCTTTCAAAGTGGAACCAATTCTATAAGAAACATGTTATCTTCTTTTAAACATTTCTGAATGATACAAAGGATGAGACAACCAGACCTTTTCTTCGCTTCCATTTCATTTGTTTGTTTCCACTCCAACACCATCCCTACTATTACCAATATGCAAGAGTGCATAAATAAAGCACTGCAAAGAAAGAGAGGAAAAAAAAAAAGGGGGGGGACAACACACACATCCCTGATATGCTTGCTCATAAAATTGTATTGAGGTTCTTTTTGTGCAACAATTGAGCATTACATTAAAAATAGTTGTTGAGAAATGTGTGATTATTCAAGAAGAAGAATAAGTTGGCAAGGCCTACACCCTTCCCTACACACATATGAAATGAAAGAGAGTGACTGAGGGGTGTTGCAGACTGCCAGAAATAGTGCAAATTGAGTCTACTTTAAGGGTTAGGGTTAAGGTAGGGAATCATGGGAACTATTTTATTGTGGCACCAGAGATCTCTGACAGAGAAGGCTCAATGTCTCAGGGGGAAAAAAACCACAATTCCCATGATTCTCTAGCACTAACCCTAACCCTTAAAGTGGACTCAATTTGCACTATTTCTGGCAGTCTGCAACCCCCCTGACTGAATTTTGTGAAGCCAACACTTTCTTCATCACAAGCACATTTTTCCAGCAACCAAAGAGGTGACTATATAAATAAATATCTCCTGATGGTCAATGTAGAAATCAGATAGATTACATAACTAGAAACAGAAGATGGAGAACCTCCATTCTCTCTGCAAAACCAAGACCAGGAGCAGATTATGGCACAAACCATAAACTGATAATATAAAAAATATAAAAAATTAGGTTAAAGCTAAAGAAGAACATTAAACCAACCTTCATGCCAAAATACAATCTGAAGAAACTTCCTTTAGAAGTTAAAAATAATGTAAAACATAGATTTGCATTATTAAGCCTAATTAACTGGAAGCCAGAAGAACTCTGGACTGAAGCAAAGAATATTGTGAGGGAAGAATGCAAAATAACTATCTCTAACCAAAGCTCCACTGGATGACAGATAGGATGGACAAGAAGCATAAGTAAAAAGTGACAAAAATAGGGTCAGAACCCTGAACACAACTTTTCAATGACTTGTGTGGAAGGGCAAAGAGAACTGAAGTAATAATTAATGCAGAGAAATGGACTATGGCAATGAAAAAGGTAGAATAGCAGACCTCCTCCACAAGAGAATTCAAAGGGAAATTTAAACCAAGAACATGGATCCTTTACAACTAGCAGGAGAACACACTGGATTATCAAGAGGAAATAACAGTATATTGGAAACAACATACTGAAAAACTATATAAAAGAGATGAAAAGATGACAGATTCATTCAGGGAAAAATTTGCAGATAAACTCAGAATTTTATAAAGTGAGATGGAAACTGCACTCTAAGCAGTTGGAAGAAATAAATCACCAATAACAGATGGTATACCAATAGAGCTGTGTCAAGCAATAGAAACAGAATCCATTTAAATTCTAACTAATCTGTCAATCTGTTAACAAATATGAAAAACAAAAGAATGTCCCACAGACTGGAAATGCTCAACATACATAGCAATCCATAAGAAAGGGAACATCAGGGATTGCAGTAACCATAGGACCATTATATTAATCTTCCATGCAAATAAAGTAATGTTCAAAATTTTACAACAAAGGATTTTACCATATATGGAGTGAGAAATTGAAAATGTCCAAGCTAAGTTCAGAAAAGGAAGAGGCATGAGGGATCTCATATTGCAAACATACATTGGCCAATGGAGTGAACCAAAGAATTTAAGAAGAAAATCAGTTTGTACTTTACAGATCATAGCAAAGCCTTTGATTGTGTAGATCATGAAAAACTATGGATCACTTTTAAATAAAAAAACTGTGCCACAAACATTTTAATATCCTCAATTCAGGACAAGAAGCTGCCATCAGGAGAGAATATAGAGAAATTGAATGGTTTCCAATTGTCAAAGGGGTCAAGCAAGCCTGCATTTTATCACCTTATCTGTTTAATTGTATGCCAAATGTATCATACATAAAGCAGGATTATATTCAGAGGAAAGAGGCATGAAAATTGGAGGAAGGAAATCAACAATTTCAGCTATGCACACGATACTATACTACTAGCAAAAATTAGCAAAGATTTGCAATGACAACTGAAGAAAGCCAAGGAAGAAAAAGAAAAAGCACGGTTTACAGATGAACATTAAGAAAACAAAAAGAATTACCTCCAATGATTTATATCACTTTAGACAAAGAAGACACTGAGATAGTGAAAGATTTCCTATAACTTGGCTTAGCCAATTAAACAAAATGGGGACAGCACTCAAGAAATCAGAACACTAGGACTTGGAAGGAAAGCTATGAAGAAAATAGAGAAGATCCTGAAGTGTAAAGATATATAATTGAATATCAAAGTCATGCTTGTTCATGCCATTGTATTTCCAGTTTCTATGTGTGGTTATGAAAGCTGGACAGTAAAGGAAGCAGATAGGAATTAACTCATTTGAAATGTGGTGCTGGAGGAGAATTCTGTGGATACCCTGGACTGCCAAAAAGATGAATAATTTGATCCTGGAGCACATCAGACTTGAACTCTCCCTAGAAGCCAAAATGATTAAACTGAGACTGTGATCCATTAGACTTATCAGGAGAAGCTAAGATTCACTAGAAGAGACGATGATGCTTGGCAATGGAGAAGGCAGCAGGAAAGGAGGAAGATCACATTACAGGTGGAAATCAAGGAAGCTACAGCCTTGCCAGAAGTAGAAAGACCTGAGAAGACCTATTGATGACAGGTTGACCTGGAGGTCTCTCATTCATAGGGTAAGCATAATTTGAAATTGACTTGATATCAGTTAACAACAACAACAAACTTTCACTGGATCAAATGCTCTTGCATTCAGAGAAGGACGATACCCTAGTCTGATGAATCACTGTGAGAATAACAGCACTTTGGAATAAATGATTATACTGATAAGCACATAAAGTATATGTGGGTTTGCAACCCCCCCCCTCGTGTATGTGTGTAGAATTTTCAATACGAAGACAACACAGGTAGTCTTTTGTTAATGGTGCTTGCTTCAATCCATCTATCCTTGATTTTCCTCAAGTCTAAATTATCCCAAGTATAACTTAATTTATCTTAGTGTAGATTCACTGGCAACAAATTAGTCCCCCTGGACATTATCACTGGTTAAATTAAAAATTAACTTCACACCTTCTATCCCTGTGTTACTTTTAAAAAATTCATCTCCTGTTAGAGTACAAAATCGAAGATGCATTAAAACTGTCACCTTGCAAGCATAAAAGCAAAATGAAGAGTAGTATGGATCTCATTCCAAAGTATAAGTGCCTTTCTGGCATTTCTTAAAGTGCTCTGTGTTAGCATAATACAACATAGCAAATACTTGCACTCCAGTTCATCTCATATATTCTTCATATATGGATGCCATCACTACAAAGTATTACCAACTAAATTGAATACTTCATGCATGCACTACATTTAACCGAATGCTTTCAGGGAATAAACTGAAATGGTACTCATAACTGAATGGTCCTATTATCTTTGAAAAGACTGGTATTGTCAGACTGACCTCTAAAAAAGCCATGGTAAACTTTGTGATCATGGGCTCCAGGAAAATGAGTGTCAACATAGTAATACAAGTGCGTTTCTGTGATTATGACATCTCCTTGCAACGGTACTAATGTGGGACAGCTGGATTTTCCTGTGCTATCCCATTATGTATCATTATACATATGGCAAGAACAACAAGGCCATAATGGCTCCTAGCCTTCATGAGCAATATAGCATTCTTGATTACTGTTTCTGTGGGGCAAAGCAGACAGGCCAAAAGAAGTGGTGCAAGGCTGCTCTGGGCAGGTCAGGCTGAGACTGCGGTGATGGCATTGCCCACTCTCAAAATGGCCGCTGCCAGCAGTCTCAAGTCAAGCACTACAGGAACAGATTAAAACTACTGCTTTGGACCAGAGCACAGCTTTGTGGCAGCTTTGGGCATCATCTATACACCATTCCCTTAACTCAGCCTGAAGCCACTTCTTTTTGCTTGTGTTTTTTGGACCTCAGTTTTTGATCCTCTAGATCAGAGGTAGGCAATCTGTCCCCTTTAAGGGCCAAGGGACTTCAGCTCCCAGAAGCCTTAACTATGTTGGCCAATAGTTCCATGTTGGCCAATAGCTCCTGGGATTCTGGGAGCTGAAGTCCCTCGGCCCTTAAAGGGGACAGGTTGCCTACCCCTGCTCTAAATGCTTTGGACTCTAATTTCCAGCAGTGCCAGCCAGCATGGCAAATGGCCAGAAATCCTGGAAGCTGAAGTTTCAAACATCTGGAGGACCAAACCAGTTGGAGGAACAGTGTAGTTTCTGGACTACACTGCAAACTGAGATACCACAGCACAGGCCAGCTTAAATCTCCACGAGAAGATAATTGGATTGAATTTCATCAAATTTTATACATATAGTAGCAATGTGGCCTAATTTCCCCTTACTTCTGGCATATTTCTTTAACATATGCCACTAAACATGCTCCAGTGAAGTGGAGTACACTCCACATTACCAAATGAAGTTACCATTTTCTTCCTCTTCCTTCCTCTTCAATTTTCAGTGCAAAAGATGGCCATAGTTAGGGTTATACAGGTGCAAAAGATGGCCATAGTTAGGGTTATACAGGTGGAGAGAGGCAGAAATTTGAATGAAATTTTCAATGTGGTTGGAAGAGCCCTGTATGCTTAAAATTGAGGTGTGTATTTGTGTGTGTTCAAGAGAGACAAAGATAAGATAGTCTTACCCCAATGTTATGTGGAGGGGTGCTTTTGCACAGAGGTTTGGTGGAGATGCTGAGCAGCTGCTCAGTGTTCCTATATATAGCTCACAGTGGTGTTCCCATCATAAGTTCTGGGGCAACATCTTGCCCCAACTCTCATTGGAAATCTCACAGGAGCACAAATCCCATGAGATTTCAGTGGAGACTTGGCAGGCTCATATTAGGCTGCACAGGTGGAGGCCAGTAATTTTCAGCCTGAGAAATAAGGACTCTGCTCCCTCATGCATTTTTCCTTCCATCCCTGGATTTATAGCACTGAAGAAAGTGAAACAATGAAAATCATTCACACTTATAACTGCTATATTTGCTGTGACTGCATTCTTTTGGTAGCTTTGCCTACCTCTATTATTTGGATGCCTAAACTGTATTGCCAAATGTTCAACTGAAGTTTTAAGTTACTGCAAAACTAGAAATTGGGAGACTGAAAGAAAAATTAATTGGGATCAGAATTCTTATTTGGAGAGCAGTGCCTTCATTTTGCTACCCTCACTAACTTGTATCTAAGACTCCACCTGCAGTTGGGAACATAGAAAAAACTTAACTATTCTGTGCAATGGAATGTGATATATTCTGCAACTGAAAGGATATTTGCTATAGTAGAAGTTTGTACTTACAACCATACACTGGAAAATTAATTTTTTAAAAAATATTCACTATACTTTTCCAGAGAGCCAGCATAGCATGGTGGTTTGAGTATTGGACTGAGACTCTGGAGACCAAGGTTCAATTCCCTGCTCAGCCATGAAACCCACTGGTTGATCTTGGACAAGTCACATGTTCTTAGCCTCAGGGGAAGGAAATGGCAAACTTCCTCTAAACAAATCTTGCCAAGAAACCCCCATGGTAGGTTTGCCTTAGGTTGGAAACAACTGGGAGGCACTACTACTACTACTACTACTACTACTACTTTTCCAAGAGAAAAACAGTAGTCAGATGCTATTATAGTTGAAACTGTCACATTTCTCAAAGTAAATACAATGTTATTTATTTACATTAAAAAAATTCAACAAGTGAAAACTTTTTATGTTCTGACAGGCTAATAGAAACTGACCACAACAGCTTTTAACATTGTGGTGTTTAAAGGCTTTAATACTGTGGATAGTTTAATCATATTTTAACAATAACCTCTTCTGTGTGTTTTTCCTGTGTTTTGTATGAGCTTTTATCAGCCATTAATTTTTGTAAGCTTCCTGAGCCTCAGTTTAGTGTAAAAGGTGGGATATAAATGGGGGAGGAGGAGGAGAGAGAAGAAGGAGAAAGAGAAAATGAAGAGGAGGAAGAAGAGACAAAGAAAAGGAGGAAGTCAGCAGCATTTGAAGCATGTGCTATTCCATCTCTACCATTTAAAGAGGCCATACCTCTGTAACTATAAAAGTAACTAAAAAATAAGTTGCATTACAATAGGGGTGAAATTATTCCATGGTAAGTTATTCCAACAATTAGTTGTTATATAATTTTGTTGTTTACTTATTGCAAAAAAGAAAACATTCCAAGTAATTAATTAATTATAACAATCAGTGTAATTATTCCTCCACTGATCCACGAACCTTCTGACTTCTAAAATTTTCCAGTTGAACATGGCTTTGGCCCGCATCTGACCTGAGCTGAATTTCGCCGGCAGCATTGCGGCAAAATTGGCATTGACTTATGTGTGATATGTGTGATAACGTCTGGGTGTATTCTGGAAGAAGATTAAAGCCAGAGAAAGGTAAAACACTTTTTTAATAATGTGATAAACTCCCACATGTGAAAGGGATCTAGGAGTCCTAGCAGACCACAAGTTGAACATGAGTCAACAGTGTAATGCAGCAGCTAAAAAGGCCAATGCAATTCTAGGCTGCATCAACAGAAGTATAGTGTCTAGATTAAGGGAAGTAATAGTGCCACTCTATTCTGCTTTGGTCAGGCCTCACCTGGAATACTGTGTCCAGTTCTGGGCACTACAATTCAAAAAGGATGTTGACAAGATGGAGCGTGTCCAAAGGAGGATGACCAAAATGGTAAAGGGTCAGAAAACCATGTTCTATGCAGAACGACTTAGGGAGCAGAGTATGTTTAGCCTAGAGAATAGACAGTTAACAGGTGATATGATAGCCCTGTTCAAATATTTGAAGTGGTGTCATATTGAGGCTGGAGCAAGCTTGTTTTCTGCTGCTACAGAGAATAGGACCTGGAACAATGGATGCATGCTACAGGAAAAGAGATTCCACCCAAACATTAGGAAGAACTTCCTGACAATAAGAGCTGTTTGACAGTGTAACACACTCCCTCTGAGTGTGGTGGAGCCTCCTTCTTTGGAGGTTTTTAAACAGACACAGATAATCTGTTGCGGATGCTTTGATTGTGATTTCCTGCATGGCAGGTTGTTGGTCTGGATGGCCCTTATGGTCTCTTCCAACTCTATGATTCTATGGGCCCTGTATGCATGGGACAAATACAATGGCCACCACTTGTTCTGTTGGTTGGGAGACTGGGAGCACATGGCCAAAAGCCCAGTTCTGGTGTGAGCAGACCAGATGACAGTCAGCCCATTCAGCGCAAGGATCAGGTTTTACACATTGTACATGGGATTTTTTTTTTTAAAAAAATCACCAGTTGCTGCTGATTTTCCAGGAATATCCAGAGCCTCCTGATGTTATTCTGATGTTAGGTGGCTGAAATGCATCCCACCCAGTGCATCTGCTGCTGCTGCCAGTCACTCACTCTGAGGTCAGAATGAGGGGCCCAGCTATGTGACCATCACTGATCAGCTTGTTCTGAGCTCAGAGCGAAGCTACCCATGGTGGTGGTGGATTCATGGGTGGTTCAGTGGGATGCACATGTGGTTAGGCATTTGGCATCAGAATGGAGAACTTTGCAATGGAGGGTTCGGGCAGCTTCATAGGCAGGATACTCCAGGCTGCCTCACACCAGTGCAGAAAGGGGCAAGATGGTTACAATGTTGTGTCTAACAGCTAGTTTTTTGATTCCAGCTTCTGGATCTCTGTGAACCATTATGCTTTATTGAGTTGAATTATGTGGACAATTTCTAAGAAAAAAAAAACAAACCACTGAGAGTTTCAGTAAAATGTATCCCTTGTTTAAAAGGTTAAAGGGACAGAATCAGGTCTTTTATTTCTGATCCAGGGGTAATCAATATGTGACTGCATCCATCTGTATTTCCAGTGCCCCGGGGGTTCAGAATGGCCCAATTTTGCCATTGAAATTTGGTGGCATGGTAGCAAAAAAGCAATTTTTTCACTGTAAAAATACTCCCTTTTTTTGCTTCAAATATGGCACATGCTCCCTATACATTTTATTTTCAAGTAGATTTATACTTTTAGATAGCTTCTGGGAGTGCAGTTTATCAAACAGCAAGTCTTGCAACAAAAATATTCCTTTGTTTAAGTGAAGACTTTTTTCATTCCTGGAGTTCCAAATTTTAGTGACCAAATTTACATTAGCAGTACAGTGTAGCAACCCTCTCCTGTCTATGAAAGATGACCCACAAGTTTTGTTTGTTTAAATATATATCCCTCCCTAGATTCAGTGAGCTCAGTGTAGTATACAATGAAATCAAATGAGCATAATAAATAACAATAACAATAATTTAACATTAAATATACATTATTTATCACTTAAAATCAGTTAAAACAATTTAAAATAAGGCCATCCAAAGCACACATGCAAATTGGATAAAACCGGTTAGTCCCCAAAGACTTTAATTTAATTTTAAAAGCCATGTTGTGACTTGATGCCAGAATGATACCAATGTTGGTACCAGCTGGGTCTCCAAGAGGAGGATATTCTATAACAAGGGTGCCACAGCAGAGAAGGCCCTCACCCATGTCCTCCCACAATGGACCCAGAGGAGAGCTCCTTTAGCAGACCTCAACAGACCATGGGCAGGCATATATAGGCATGTAAAGGATAGGCACAAAGGCATGCATTGGTCTTTTTCTGCAAGAACCTAGTACTGAATGCATAGATCTATGTACTTGGGTTTCTTCTTCTTCTTCTTCTTCTTCTTCTTCTTCTTCTTCTTCTTCTTCTTCTTTGTATCCCACCTCTCTGTGTAGTTTAAAACATACTTTGAAACAACAACACACAACAAATAACAAATAAATGTAAAATAACTGTGAGAGAAGTCAGGTGTAACAGACACAACTTTGTGGCCGGTTGTCTACTCAGGAAAGACCTGTCAAAAGAGATCTGTCTTAACAGTTTTTTTAAAGCTATTTAAGGAGGTAATGTGATGGATCTCATCTGGCAGGCCATTCCCTAATCTGGGAGCAGTAGCCAAGAAGGTCCTCTGGGCAGTTGCAGACAGTCTAGTTTTTATAGATTGCAACAAGTTCCTCCAAGAGGACCTGAGTGCATAGGGTGGATTATACAGAAGGAGGCAGTCCTGAAGATAGGTTGGACCCAAGCCATTTAGGGCTTTAAAGGTAATAACCAACATCTTGTACTGTGCCCAGAAACTGATAGGCGGCCAGTGAAGCGATCTTAAGATTGGTGTTATATGGTCTCTTCTAGTTTTACCTGAGACCAGCCTGGCTGCCATGCTCTGTATCAATTGAAGTTTCTGAACTAGGCACAAGGGTGGCCCCATGTAGAGTGCATTACAGAAACCGAGATGAGAGGTTACCTGTGCATGTACCACAGTTTCAAGGACCCTAACTTATAATAATAATAATAATAATA
>CM034703.1:55586276-55601301 GCA_020142125.1 Phrynosoma platyrhinos | reverse complement strand
AATTGGGGTAAATTTGGCAAAGGTTAAATGAAAGGAAGTGACGTATGCCCATAAATACATGACATCATTAACTAATGATGCCATATGACGTAATATGATGTCATTTCCAGAGGGGAGGGGTTTGTAAATTTATTGTTGATATTTATTTACATACTTTGTCACATGTGGTGAAGGACCGCGCATCTGGGTGGGTTACACCTTCACATACACATGTGACAAAGTCTTGGGGATTTAATTGTAAAATTTGTAAATAGACCCTGTACAGCAAAATAAAAGTTGTAGCCTGTTTAAACCCCAAAAGAGGCATCTCGTGTCCTTTGTGCCAGTGCAAAGACACCCCCCAACGAGTCAGGATGGGTTTCTTGTTGCAACGGCCATGTAAGAACATGAGAGGCCTGAGTGGACAAGCGCACTTGGTAACTGCATGCTTGGCCCAATCATGTTGCTTCCCTGAGTTAAGAAAGTCTTGCAGTGATTGTACTCTCACGAGACTTCCTCCGAGAGTTTGTCCTTTATAGCTTAGCGCTGCCACGTGGGGGCAGCCTTTTTAGAGCTTGAACTGAGCGACCCAACTCACCCACCCTTATTTAAAGAATTATGTTGGTTACTCTCAGGCTTAGGCTGGTCGCCTTTGAGAGCCAGGGAGGGAATTTTTCCCCAGGGTTATTGCCCTGGGTTTTTTGCCCTCCCTGAGATTAATGTATATTCAGATTGTTGGGTATGGTTCATAGGATAATATTAACTTATGTGTTATCGTTATATTATTATTAGCTTTGTCACAATTTAAGGGTTAAGGTCTATATTTGGAAATTTGCTTGTGTTTGTAATGGGGCGGGTAACGACCCCCACCCCACAGGAAAATTAATCTGGCTAATTAAATTTAATTGGGGTAAATTTGGCAAAGGTTAAATTAAAGGAAGTGACATATGCAATTAAATGCATGACGTCATTAACTAATGACGTCATATGCTGTAATATGACATCATTTCCAGCGGGGAGGGGTTTGTAAATTTGTTGTTGATATTTATTTACATACTTTGTCACATATGGTTTGTCACACCTGGGTCGGTTACAGCTTCACACACACATGTGACAAAGACTTGGGGATTTAATTGTAAATTTTGTAAATAGACCCTGTACAGCAAAATAAAAGTTGTGGCCTGTTTAAACCCAAAAAGAGGCATCTCGTGTCCTTTGTGCTGGTGCAATATAAGCATTTGTTTGTTTGTTTAATTAATGTCCCACTTTTCTCTCAATGTGGCACTCAAAATAGTTTACAAGTTAAAATAGAATAGCTAAAACAATATATAATTCAAAAGTTTAAAAAGCATTAAAGAATCAGTCCACATATTCCTGCTTGGCAGAGGGTTAGACTTGATAGCCCTTAATGACTCTTCCAACTCTATGATTCTATGAATTAAAGCATTAATTTTAAATGGTTTAAAACCATATTCAGCACATATTACATATGAAAAAACAACACCCCCCTGTACATCCTTCTTCCCCAATCAGTTAAAGGATGAAGACCTGTTTGAATAAGCAGGTCTTTGCTTATCAGTGAAAAGAAAGCAAGAAGGGGCCAACCAAGTTTCTCTTGGGAGGGAGTTCCATAGTTAGGAAATCCACCAAGAGGGCTCTTTCCTGTGTCCTCACTATATGAGCCTGTGAAGGTGGTGGGGGGGTAGAAAGTCCTCCTTGAAAATTATAAGCTTTTTGCATGGGAAAAGAAAATCCTAGGGTGGGGAGAGTGTAGCCAATGGAATATGTGGTCCCAAGAACAGTTTTAGGCCTCCAGGGCCACCCTAGGAAGTACAGTACAAATAATAGTACAATCATGAGATGCAGCATAGAGGAGAGCATTCCATATTCCTGCACAAATATAAGAAAAACTGACAACCTCAATGTGTTAGTTTAACACAATGGTTATTTGGCTTGCTTCCATCTGTATGGATTTTGATGTCAACTCTGGAATGAAATGCTGTTGTTATCCTATGAATATGTCATGAAGGGTCCAGGTCATGATTTAGCATGCAATAGCATCTTTTTGAACTATTTGCAATGGTATGCTAAATTAGAAACAATTCTCATCCATAGATCAGAGATCAAGTTCACTAGCTCAGCATTAAATCTGACAAGAAAATTCACCCCAGATGGAAAATAAAACCCAAAGTGGTGGCACAAATTGGCTCTGTTCATCCTAAGAATACATGTCCCTAAGACAGCTCAAACAGCTGGTTCATCTGGAAGCATTCATTCTTGTGGGGCAAAAGCTGCAGGGATGCCATTTTAAGTTAGGAATGGAGAGTTTTGTATGTGTGAAGAAGAAAGATTTCAGTAAGTTGAAGTTGAGATTCACAGGGAGGTTCAGAAATCTCTTTTTGCCATGGATTTGTCATTAAAAGAAAAGAAAACCAGCATGGTTAAGTACCTTTCTGGTTACAAGTTTAAATGCTGTACTCCTCAGTCATTCAGTCAATCAGGGAGTCAATCAATTTATTTTATTATGCATCCTTTTCCCCAAGAGTAGGACTCAAGGTGACTTACAGAATAAAAAGAAATAAAATAAAACCATAAACAAAACTTAAGATTAAAATAATATTAAACTGTCTCTAAAATTAAAATCATATAAAACATTAATTTGAATTTAGTACAGCACTAATTCAGAAAATCTAATGTAGAAAACAATAGGTTCTCAAACATCTGCAGAATTACCAAGTGGCAAAAGGACAGCAAGGATGAAGCTGTCTAGCCTACCTAGGAAGGTTTTCCAAAATCTAGGAAATTTCCTGCATTCCCATGAAACATTCCTGTGAAGATGGTACAAGTGAGTGCCTCACCTAAAAATCTTAGAATTTGAATTGACCATTGTACAAAGGTATGATTCTTCAGATAGCCGAGTTTTCCCTAGTGAGTGCCCTCTAAGTCAGGGGTAGGCAACCTTTCCCCTTTAAGGGCTGAGGGACTTCAGCTCCCAGAATCCCAGGAGCTATTGGCCAACATGGGACTATTGGCCAACATGCCTGAGGCTTCTGGGAGCTGAAGTCCCTCGGCCTCTAAAGGGGAAAGGTTGCCTACCCCTGCCTCAGTGTTGTTGGACAACCCCCATCCCCATAATGCCTGACTGTTATCTAGACAATATGGGAGTTGTAGTTTAAAACAGCTGGCAGAAACCAAGGTGGCTGCCACACTGCAGAATTAATGCAGTTTGACACTGCTATAGCTCTCATGGCTCCATCCTATAGAAAGCTGGAATTTGTAATTTGTTCTGGCACCAGAACTCTCTGACAGGGAAGGCTAAATATCTCACACAAATACAAATCCCAGAATTCCATAGCATTGAGCCATGGTAGTCAAAGCGGTGTCAAACCACATTAATTTTGCAGTGCAGATGCAGTTCAAGTTGGAGAAGAATGTTAATTACAGTATCATATTCAGAGAAACAAATATTAATTTATTGCAACTGTCTGTTAGCATCTGAAGCATGGACACCATTAGTAGTTTATAGAAAGTAAAAGGCAAATGGGAATAGAATGATAATGACCTTCTGGAAGGAAAATCTTGCTAACAAGAAAAGGTTGCTTTATGAACTATTCCCTTAACCTAGTTTCAAGACCTTCTCCTGCAAGACTGCTTCTTCCTCAGCTCTCACCAGCAGCAGCCATTGGAGAAGGGTGCAGAAGAGGGAGAGGACTTGAAGAGTTGGGCTATCCCACCAGCCCTGCTGAAAGATGTCCTATCCCACATTTATTGGGACGATTAATTCAAAAAAGATATTGAAAAGCTGGAGCATGCCCAAAGGAGGGCAACCAAAATGGTTAAGAGTCTGGAAACCATGCCCTATGAGGGGAGACTTAGGGAGCTAGGTATGTTTAGCCTGGAGAAGAGAACATTAACAGGTGATATGATAGCCCTGTTTAAATATTTGAAGGGGTATCATAATGAGGTTGGAACAACTTGTTTTTTGCTGCTCCAGAGAATAGGACCCAGGGCAATGGATTCAAACTCCAGGAAAAGTGATTCCACTTCAACTTTAGGAAGAACTTCCTGTCAGTAAGAGCTGTTCTGCAGTGGAATACACTCCCTCGAAGAGTGATGGAGTGTATTCTTTAGAGATCTTTAAATAAAGCCTTCTTTAGAGATCTTTAAATAAAGCCTGGATGGCCATCTGTCAGGGGGTGCTTTGATTCTCTATTCCTGCATTGCAGGGGGATTGGACTAGATGGCCTTTGTGGTCTCTTGCAACTCTATGATTCTGTGATTTTATGATTACTTTTTCAGAGTACACTGACTATTAGATCCTGATAGATGTAATACAAGTAATTATTCCAAGCGGTGGTTGTTTTCCTCCTCTTTCCTCCCCATTCTTTTCCCCTTTTGTGTAGTATCTTTTTAGAGTCTAAACCTTAAGGCAGGGACTTTCATTTACCAATTATATATCAGCCACTTCATAGACCTTTTTGGGTGTGGAGAAATAATGGATAAACAAAGAAACAAATCCTAGTACCCCCACCTTCTGATAATATTCAGCTTCTGGAATCTGTCCCAGATCATGCTCCACAGGTGAGCAGTAGAAGATCTTGGAGAAATGGAAGCCTCCTGCAGCAACAGTTCATGCATTTAAGAATTGTCATCACAACTAATTTACATCCTTCTCTGGTGATATAGATTATGCAAAATAAATAGTGGTGATTTTAAAATTGCTTACTCTAACCTTATTGAACTGGAATATCTCCAGAATATTTGATTCAGTGCTTGCAGCAATTGATTCTTTCATCTGTTTCTCTAGTTTCCTGATGCTCCCAAACTGTTCTATTTGTGGCTAGTGACAGCTGGCCAAACAATGGAATGGGACTTTACAATTAACAGAATACCCCATCCTGAATTTGGGGATATTGTTTTTGAGTTGCCTATCGCTACAGCTGAGACCCTGCTTACTGACTATCCATGGGTGATTGGCAGAAGCATTCCCCAGCTGATCGTTTGAAAGCTGTGCAGACCTATCTCAGCTGGTCATGTCAGGCATTAATACAAATATTTCATTAGGGGCAGAACTCTAGTCTCATTTTGTAAACTATAAAAAAACAAGCTTCTGGTATCATTAGGATGTGAAGAAGCCAAAGAACCATAATCAAAGCTTTGGGGACTGATGCATGAATATTGCCATGAATCATGCTGATCTGCAAAGAGACATCCCCATTAGGTTTGACTATGACCCATAAATGATGGAAGACATCAGACATTAGCACACTATTGATGACTGGGGAAAATATTGTTCTGAGCATTTTGTAGGTCCAAAACACAATGCAGCAATAATCCAGTTTGAGACTGCTTAACTGCCCTGGCTCAGTGCTAGGGAATCCTGGGAATTGTAGTTTATTGTAGCACCAGAGCTAGCTTACATAGAAGGCTAAATGTCTCATAAAGCAACAATTTTATATGCATTCCACATGGTTGATGGCTGAAAGTAGCTTTGCTTGATCTGGGAGAATGGCCAAGAAATTCTTGATAGAAGTATTTGATGGAAATACCTTTTGGATTTCAGGTGTAGCCATCACTCCAGTTCTTGGACAACTTATTCCCATGTTTGCTTCTGCATCCCCACAATATCTGTGCATTTGTAAAATTAAAAAGAAATTAAAATTACCAAATTCTCCTTTTGGACTTGCCATTTTTAACCTTTAACATTTTTTTCATTTTTTCAATGAAGGGCCAAACTGGTAATTTGTAACTTATAACTTCTTTCAATTTGAGCCACTGTTTGTGTTCTAGTTTCTGGAGCAGCAGCAAACAAGTTTGCTACATCTTCTACACGACAGCCCTTCAGATATTTAAAGATAGGTGCCATGTCACTTCTCCAAGCTAAACATATCCAGCATTTTCAGTTACTTGCCATAAGAATGTAACATGTAGATTTTCATGGTTGATCAGGGATTGAAAGCCTGGTGTTCCGGATGCCTATGAGAGGGTATCGTAAAGTTTTAATTATCACCTTTTCATGTTTTTGACAGAAAGTTTGTTTTGATTTGTAATTGCTAACCTTTCTCTACGTAGTCACCATCCAGATTTACACATTCTTCCCAGTGTTTCTTGATCCTCCAAATACTGTTATTGTAGAAGTCTGCAGACTGCACCTTAAACTAGTCTTCCACTTCATGAATTATGTTATTTGTGCTGTCAAATTGGTGACCCTACAACAAATTTTTCATTTCTGGGAACAAGAAAAAGTCACTTGGTGTAAGGTCAGGAGAATAAGGTGGATGCTGCAAAATGTCAAAGCCACATACCCTTACTTTGTCAACTGCAACTTGAGATGAGTGAGCATTGTCAGCTAGGGGATGAATGCCTCTAGAGAGTATACTGCAGTGTTTTTTTTCCAGAGCATCTCACAACTTGTCCAAAAGATTGCTGTAGCACATGCCAGTGATGGTTTGTCCCTTTGCAAGGTTATCTGTGAGAATGACTCCATGACAATCCCAAAAAACTGGGAGCATGGCCTTCCCTGCTGACTTGTGCACCTTTGCTTTTTTGGGGAGAGGAGAATCGGCATTCTTCCACTCATGGTTGTGGTCTCTGGAACATACTGATAATCCATGGTTACCAGACAACCAAAAAAATCCTCTTCATCCTGTTCCAACAGCATCAACATCTAGAAAGGTCATGCTGTGTTTGTTTCTGGAAAGGGATTGGCAAACGTGGAATCCAGTGTGCAGACACCTTAGACATGTGCAGTTTGTCATGAATAATTTTTCACACACTACTATAACTGAGACCAGTTTCATTCATGGTCATTTGGATGGTTGTTTGTCTGTCTTCCAGGATTAAACACTCCACTTTCTTCACTGTGACCGCATTGTCCATCAATGATGGTTTTCCAGGTCTTGGCTTCTCTGTGAGGGACATGTGACCAGTTTGGAAATTCCTTTTCCACCTCACAATAGTGTCATAATATGGGAAATCATTTCCATAAACTACCATCATCTCATCATGAATTTGGCGGGCACTATTATCCTTCAAATGCAGGAACTTTATCACTCTGTGAGCTGCAGTCTTCTCCATCTTACACTTTAGTCACTTCTAGCACAACCTGTAACAAAAATAAAGGACACAAAGAGCTGATTTTCTCAACATCATGCACTTAGGTACCAGTGATGACACTGGCAAAATTTCATCAATATACCATACTAACTTCCAGGTAATAATTATTACTTTATGTTATCCCCTTGTATTCTGGCACTCAAACCACTACACTACACTGCTTATCCAGAGTGTCTTGGACCTAAAGTTATTCTGATGCTGATAGCTTTTGTCCATTCAGATTTATTAATTGATAGATAGCCCCAAAATGCTGAAAAGCATGAGTTTTCCTCTTTCACTCCATGGGTCTGGCCTAGATTCAACAAAATGCTAGCTGTTGGGCCTAAGCAGGCTGCCAGAAATAGTGCACATTAATTTGAGGCACTGCCCTGGATCAGTGCTAGGGAATCATGGGAACTGTAATTTATTGTGGCACCAGAGCTCTCTGACAGAGAAGGCTCAATGTCTCAGAAAAAAATATAATTCCCATGACTCCCTAGCACTGAGCCAGGGCAGTGCCTCAATTTAATGTGCACTATTTCTGGCAGTCTGCTTAGGCCCGTTGTTCACTAGTTCAACAGCATTCCCCACCCCCCAGCGTTTACATTGCTTTTCTCTTGTAGCCTTGCAAAACCATTAAATGCTGGTACTGCAGCCACAGCATTGTAAGTTCGATCCTAAAGGAAGGCTCCAAAGTCCATTCAGCCTTCCACTCTTTCGTAGGTCGGTAAAATGAGTACCCAGCTTGTTGGGGGCAATTGGTTTACACACTGTAAACCATTTAGGGAGTGATAATTCACTGATAATCAGTATGGAAATGAATTTGCTTCTTCCTATATATTGCTCATGAGGGGTGGGGGTGGGGAGGGGTGGGAATGTCACTCAGCTGTGCGAATGGACCCCTGTCAATAGCAGTGGCTGCTTTCTGGTAAATGGGGATGGTGGATGTGTGGGATTAGGTTGGAATTCACTGTGTCACTCCATTACTATGGCAGTTATACATTCATAACTGCTCAGTAGGATTGTTTTGTCTATAATTGCCAGAAAAAAATTCGATCACTGGGATTTTCCTAACTAATTCCCCCCCCCCCCCATAGGATACTAAGAAAATATCCTTTGATCAAAAAATGCAGCTCTTACCTCTTTATCTAATTTGGTGGGACATTCCAAGTTAATTAAGGAAGGTAATGAATCAATTGTTCTTCTTATTCTTTACACAAGGATACTGTAACTGGTGAGAGAAAGTAATTCATCATTTAACCTGTGCTCCTGTCTCCATACAGCTGGCAGCCTTATTTCTAAAATGCTCTTAAATTGCTCTTATTAAGAACCAGCTGACAGCAAAATCTAAGGAATTCTCTCTTCGTGTGGCATGTTCATGTCAAGAGCTGGAGGCTGCTTGGGATCTCACCCAGGAGGTTCATTTGAAACAGACTCTCTTTCCATGTTCATGAAGCTTCCATCATGTTGTTTAGATTGGCAGTCTCCTCTGGTTACTCTGCTGCAAGTCTGGCAAAGGTTTATAACATTCTTGGGGGAGAAAAGGCTAATTGAGAAGGGAGTTCTTCTTTTCAAACTAGTATTCTGAAGCCACACACAAATGTCAGATGCATATTGATCTAGCGGCTGGTGCTGGGGAGACTTGTCTGTATTAAATTGCTATAACATTGCCTTTTCTATCATGGCACAATACAATATTGTTTTTTTTTAAAAAAAAATAGGTGCAGAGACTTCAGAATGGTGCTGGATGCAAGAAGCTGGTCTCTGGAGCATCTCAGACAGCATTTATTGAAATTGCAGATTAGTTTATAGCCATATAGATGTAGCTTTCTGATAATTTCTAATATTTTAAAAGGGAAAATATTCTGTTCAGTGTATTTTCTGGTTTTATTTATCCCTCTGCATGAAACTGGAGCCACACACACTGGCTGCACCCCCTCTGCACACTCATTGGCTGCAACCACATTTGTTGGGTTCTCCAACCTTTTAATCCCATACTTTTCCATAGGTTTGGGCTGAACCACTGTAGTGCTATTCTTAAGTAGCTTCCCCAAACAATGTGGATGACAGGGCTATCAGCTCTATCAGAATGAGCCACAGAGCTAGAAACATACCTTGAAATATGAAGGCTGGGGACATGATAATCTCAGTCAGAATCTTTTAATAACATGGGGTCATGCCTCTTCTTTTGATGGTGCACTAGGTGCTGTTCTCTAACCCATGGCACAATATCCAACACTTTTCTTTCTGCACCTGGGAGAGCTTGTGCTGCTGCTACATACCAGTAGAAAGAGAGGAAGTATTGAAGCCATTCAGAAATGTAGCTCCAAGGGGAACAGAATGGAGAGCAAACTATCTGAGAGTGTACTCCCATTTCACTGCTCCTCTGAGCTGAGACCATCTCTTCATTGTTTGATTTGTCTCTCTGCTCTCACCTTTCCCCATTGGCAATCAGAAGAAGCTGCTGCCACCTCACCTGGGGATTGACAGATGTGAGAGGAGTTTTAGATGGGGTGTAAGGACTAGAGTGTAGCCCCTTGCACCTCCTCCAAAAAAGACATATGTTGGGGTGGACATGAGGTGGACATGAAACTTCTTAGTGTAAGATCACAGCAGTAATCTTGAGTTTGTTGTGCACCTCACAGTCCTAGTTCCATTTTATTCCTGTTCTTGTTATGTATCAAGTGTTGAGGCTTCACCCCCTCTCTATACTAAAAAATTTATCTGCTTTTTACACATTTTTATGCATGTGGACATTTATTTCTGACTTTTGCCTTATGGATATTGTTTTGCCCATTGACTAAAATATGCCTTTGCATATTTTACTTTATTTTTTCAAGTCTATCCAATTTTTTTTTATCCATACACATTTTGAAATGTGTTCCTTGTTCTGTCCACACTTGATTTTTCTGAAGTGCCCTGTAAAGAGAACAAAGTGTAGCCTGTAGGATACATATGACCCTTAGGACTCCAAAGTGTGATTTCTAAAACCTGGAAGGAGTCCTCCAAAGCTCCACCCACAAGTGAATTTTTTAAACCACAAAACTGGCCTTAAACACCCAAAAATTGGCAAATGCGGTGCTTACCTACCCAACTCTATTCTAGCCCTCCAGATAGCCCCCATTATTTCCCAAGCCCCAGAAAGCACCAAAAGTATCACTGGTTATTTTTGCCATGCTGGAATATGCCAACTCAAATTCTAAGTTCAACATGCACACATACATAAAAAGAGACATTAAATAATCAACCGAGATCATGAAATACATTTTCTCCCTCAGTGTTTGAAGAGGCTCCTCCATCACTACCACCAACTGGGACTTTTTTTGCACAATAAACCCAATACTCATAAAATGTGTTCAGCATAACCTATGTCATTTTTCTGCAACCCAGAAAAAAATGAATGATTTATGAATAGGTATTTTCCAGAGCAGTGTGTTAACTTTTCAGCCACATTTTTTTGCAGTTTCAAGCAAACTCAAAAGCAAAACATTGATTTACAGTTCATGGTTTCAACAAGTGACCCTTGGCAGGAATGGTTCTGCTTTTTCAGCTGGCTCTGTTGTTGAAGTTGGGAGAAATGCCCCATCTATGTCTTTTTTAGACATCTGGTTGATGGAGAACTGTTCCAACATTCACTCTTCCCCTAAATGCTTACATATGACTTCCTCATTCTACAGCCATCTGCTGGTTATCTCATTTTGAGACTGGATTCTTCTCCTTTGCTGTCTGTTTTACTGGGCTGTGTTATTGTCAGCTATCTTTTTTGTAGTCCCTAGAAAGGTTTATTTCTTTCCTTTTTTGTTGTTGTTCCTGCAGAGGGGAGTTCGAGTCATCTGTCAAAAGCTTGCTGGAATCAGAAAGAATTTATAAATACCTATGGGATTCATCTTAAAGCTGACACAAGCCTTTCATGGGCAAAAGCTGGAGTTAATAGTTACAGCTGTAACTATGGTTGGGAAATTAACCATGAACAAAAGGTAGCTATTGTCTCCATGGAATTATCAAGAATGTCTTTCTTGCACATTATCTGAATATGTAGTGATGTGTATAGTATATGTCCTTTCCTCCAGGCTTTCTTGTTCAGAAGGAGTCAAGAAATGAGCCATCTCTGAGAATCCACCTGTTGAACCATAATTCAAGTGTCTTTTCATACCCTTCACAGTTGTTAATGGACAATGTTTAGCACTTTTTGATTTAAAAGACATCACTATTGAAGAATTTAAACATATAGGAGAGAGTTGTTTTGTTTTGTTTTTAAAAAAAACCTTCAAAGTTGCAACAAGCAACAGCAAGGGAGCACCACTAAATTGCAGAAAGACACAAAACAGATGCTGTCAAAACAAAAGCATCATTGTCTGTTCCTCCCACTGAATTATGGGAAGATGGGGAATCTAGCCTCCATGCAAGTTGGCAATGGAGGTACTGGCCAGTGGAATACATCTGTTGGAACTGCTTTCATCAGCAGAACTGGAAAGGGAAGTGTTCTTCCCTTCCTATTGCAGCCCTATCTCCACCTATCTCATGTGCTAGGAAACTGTCTAGACCCACTTTTCAGGTGGCATCTAGAGCCACAGGGGGAAAGGAAGAAAATTCCTACCAAGCTGGTGCTACAACTTCTGTATAGCGTTGGTCTTGGACTGTTAAGTACTCTTTGTAGTTGGCTGTACCTGACACTTCTAGGAGTGTCACCAAAAGTCACCCAAGAGTTTTTGTATGTGCTTGGTTAGGACCTCACATTTTTAGCTTTAGGAAAAATGTAGACCATGTGAGTACTCTTTTCTTAGTATTGTTTCTTGTGATGTTTAACTTATTTACAATAGTAAAAAAAAGGTACTTAACATCAGCTGAGTGTGCATCTGTAATGTAGAAATAATGTCATCTGACACCACTTCAACTGCCATGGCTCCATCCTACAGAATCATGGGATTTATAGTTTTGTGAGGCACCACTTGGACAGAGAAGGCTAAAGAGCTTGTAAAATGACAAATCCTAGGATTCCATAGGATGGAGCACTTAAAGTGATGTCAAACTGCATTATTTCTACAATATAAATGCACCCTGGATTCTCTCTGGTCTTTTCTCTGTCCACATTGGTGCTTATTCACTGTTCCCCATTCTTAATTATTCTGTCCACCCTTATCACATGCATGAGCTTCCCTGTCTCTCTTTCTCTTTCTCACTCTGGCTTGTCCTATTCTAGTTCTGCAAACACAGGCAGCCACATTTGCCTATTATGCAAATTATTTGCTCCTTACACAAATCATGTAATAGATCACAAAAATTGGTTGACTGGTATGTTCAGATAAGCTGCTAATTTCCCCCTCAGAAGTACTCCTTTCAAATTTGCTCTATAGACAGCAAACAGAAGAATGGATTTTCTTACAATCTTTGCATAAGAATCAAAGCTGAAGGTATTTTGTTCATCCCACTGCCCCCTTTTTATAGGTGCCACATTTTCTCTCAAAGAACTGCTGTGCCTTAGGAGCTTCAGGCAGTGCAAATATTCAACAGATAAAACTTTACCAGGAATGGAGATTCTGAAAAGATGGGTGCATCTATACTGTTGAAATAATGTAGTTTGACACAACTTTAACTGCCATGGCTCCAGCCTACAGAATCCTGGGATCTGTAGTTTTGTGAGGCACCAGAACTATTTGGCAGAGAAGGCTAAAGACCTTATGAAATTACAAATCCCAGGATTCCATAGGATGCAGATACAGCACTTAAAGTAGTGCCAAACTGTATTATTTCTTCAGTGTAGATGACGCTCACCAGATCCTCTTTGGGGCAGATAAAATTGCCCAGCTGTGCCTAAGGTTTCCTCTTTGACAAGATTGTCTAGTTGTGTCTGACTGTAGGGACCAATGCTCATCTCCGTTACTAAACTGAAGAGCCAGCATTGTGAAAAACAATTCCATGACAATGTGGCCATCATGACTGCACAGAATGCTGTTACCTTCCCACCGAAGTGGTACCAATTTATCTACTTGCACTTTTACATGTTTTCAAACTGCTATGTTGGCAGAAGCTGGGACTAGTGATGGGAGCTCATCTGTCATGCAATGCTTGGGCCTTGAACTGCTGACCTGATGATCTTGCAATCGTCAGATTCAGCATCTTAACCGCTAAGCCACTACGTCCTAGCTGCAAAGTGGGAACAACCATAGTGGCTTGACTCAGGGCTAGGAATTACTGTACGAATTACTCACTGAATGTAAGTAAAGTGCCTTGTATGCTTAAAAACAGCTTTGGAATGCTGTGTAGTATTATTAGCAATATACAAAAGAACGTGAAGTCGTAGGCTTTCATGGCTGGCATCCATAGTTTTTTGTGGGTTTTTCGGGCTGTGTGGCCATGTTCTAGAAGAGTTTCTTTCTGACGTTTCACCAGCATCTGTGGCTGGTATCTTCAGAGAAAACTGAAATGGAAGAGCATGGGTCTTCCATACATGGGAATAGCAGACATATCCTTGATTGCATACCCTGAAGCTATGCCATTAACAACAGACAATACCTATTCAACACAGAACAACACACAGTTCACCTGGGAACCACTCCTACCTACCCAGCATCTCACAGTATATATAGACCCATGCTCTTCCATTTCAGTTTTCTCTGAAGATGCCAGCCACAGATGCTGGCAAAACATCAGAAAGAAACTCTTCTAGAACATGGCCACACAGCCTGAAAAACCCACAAAAAACTATACAAAAGAACCTTTAGAACAATGTAAATTGAACCTATTTTAAACTTCAGTAGTAAGAGACAGAGATGGAGAGAGTCACCATGGCTCTCATCCCATGAACACTAAACACTTGCAAGTGTACAAAGTGCACCCTGAGGATATTTTATAAAATACTCTATATGTATACAAATGTGAAATCCTTAGAATTTTTGCTATATTAAGCTGAATACATGCAGGAGTGAGTAACCTTTTGGAAGTTAGGACCTGCCCTTGGTATTGGGTGACATATTCAAAATTATATACCCAAAGTATCAAGAAGTAGGTATATGGAGAGTGCAAAACCAAAACTGAATTCTGTTTATTAAAATATTTTTGCAGCAATAGAATCATAGAATCATAGAATCATACAGTTGGAAGAGACCACAAGGGCCATCCAGTCCAACCCCCTGCCATGCAGGAACTCCCAATCAAAGCATCCCCGACAGATGGCCATCCAGCCTCTGCTTAAAGACCTCCAAGGAAGGAGACTCCACTACTCTCCAAGGGAGTGTGTTCCACTGTCGAACCGCCCTTACTGTCATAAAGTTCCTCCTGATGTTGAGGTGGAATCTCTTTTCTTGCAGCTTCCATCCATTGTTTCGGGTCCTAGTCTCTGGAGCAGCAGAAAACAAGCTTGTTCCCTCCTCAATATGACATCCCTTCAAATAGACAATACATCCTCCACTTGCAGTGAGAAGTATAATATGCAGGTGGCTCTTCAGATCTGCAGACTTTGGATTCATGGATTCTATCATTCATGGATTGTCACACCCCATATTATTAAATGGCAGTGATGTAAACATGGAAACAATGAAGTGTATGCATTCATATCACTGCCATTTAATAATATGGGGTGTGATTATTCATTCATTTTTTTTTTGCAACTTTGGGGAAGGTGGTCCTGGAATTGAACTTACACAGATCCAAATGGCCAACATTACCAACCTGACACGAAACACCACAGAACAATCCCCAATACATATTTTCCTTATGTCCAAAACTACAAAGCGATTTCCTCCTTTTTCCATTCCTTCCTCCCATTTTGATTTATTTTTTACCTTTGCCTTTCAATTTTTGTATTTTCTTTAGTTTTCATAGCTTTCCCATTCTTTCATATGCATCCTTGACTTCCATTATCTTTTCTGATGACAATTTTCATTATTCTACTTGCTTCTCATGAGCTGCAGCAACAACAGCCATCACAATGAAAATCCATTCATTTGAGATG
>CM034703.1:55574469-55585955 GCA_020142125.1 Phrynosoma platyrhinos | reverse complement strand
AGTAGGAAGAGAGGAAGGCCACATGCTAGATGGATAGACTCTATTAAGTAGGTCACAGGTATTAAAGAGTTGCAGGAATTAAGCAGAGCAGTGGAGGACAGAGGGTCTTGGAGATATCTCATCCATAGGGCTGCCATGAATCGGAAGTGATTCAAGGGCAATAATAACAACAAATAGGGCCACAAGACCTTGTGGTGCATGTGATCTAGGTCCCACATGTTGTCCACCCCTTCCTTATAAATTCTGATATATCAGGACTAGAATCTATAGTTCACATGCAACCAGGGTGTGTCCAGTGAAGCCCTGGGCATTCATCCCCCTCCCAAAAACCAAGCAACATCAGAGTGTGGTTTCAAAGGGCATGGCTATATAACAAGAGGCAAAAGTAACTAATGAGGCAGAAAACTCAGAACTACTATTTTAAATAGAGAAATCCTATAATCTTTGTACTGATTTTAGGAAAGCTTGAAAAAAATCCAAATGAAATTAATAGAAACGGAAAGACTCTGCCTCCTCCTCTCCCTCCTGCTGAGTTAACTGAGTGCAAACTACTTTTTCACTTTGAACTCAGTTTGCAGTGACTGAAGTTAGCAGAGGACAAAGGAGGAAAACTGGAGGAGGAAAGAGGTACAGGGACATTTTAAAAGCAACTGAGAAAGTGGGACAGCAGAGGATTATCTATGACTATCTCTGCTAAACTAGTGCATTTGGAAGAAATGCACTTACATCAGAGAGGGTGGAAATGGCCATACTGTCTGGGAATGAAGGGAGGTGTAAGCCAACACATGAGGGACAAGACCAGGCTGGCTGAATTTGAATTGAGATCTACAGACAGGTATAGCAAGAGTTATCCACTCTGCATAAAATATTCCTCTTATCAATTCAACAGCAAAATAGTACAAACCCAGATAAAATGCTATTCCTTGAGAAGCAGTAAATAAAGAGTTCTATTTTGTATGGAAATTCAGGTGGATTTTCATGAGTTTTCCATCAACATTTCAATTTGAATAAATATTAAATATCTGCAGCAATTCCATTCCAATTATTGTGATTCATATTCTGGGGTGGAAAAGCAGAATAGCTTTACAATAAATTAAAAGACTATTATGTTGGCCACAAGCACTCAGAAATTCTTTCTCTCCCATAAGTGTTTTTGTAACAGAAATTAAAAATACCAAACAAAGATCAGAAGTAGAGACCTGGGTGAGTTTATCAGGTAACTCTGTTTTTCCTGCCCTGCTTTTAACCCCAGAAATTTTAGCAGCTGTACCGTAGTCCTCTCCTGTTTTCGTGCCTCACTTTTCCTGCCATACTTTTCCTATCAGCAGTTTTTTAAAAATACCTGTCTGCTTTTTAAACCTTTTAAAAATTGCCCCCCCCCGGGTTATGTCCAGTCTCCCTTTTTTGCTTCTAGGAAGCCCACCATGTAGAATTTTGACTTGAAGGTGTCCACTTCAGTTTTGGTGACAGCCGAGGCATCTACCAGAAGGCATCCAAAAAGCTGCCCCTCATTTGCTTCTAGAAATACTTCAGTTTTTTAATTTGGAACTCAACTTGGATGACAACCAAAAACACTCGGCCTATATCTGAGGCACCAGGCATAATGTCCTGATGAGCTAGGGCTCCCATGGACCCACAGGCATTCTCTTTTAGCTGAACCAAATAAAATTCCCATTCATGTGTCCAAAGCAGAACTGAATGTTTAGGCTGAAACCTTCTGTATGAACATTTGTGTCTGTCAATTCATTGTCTCTCACATTCATTTTTTTAAAAAATCTCACATTCTTTCTGCCAAATATATGGTGATATTTTTGAATTTTAGGGAGTGCTCATCACAACCCAAACCCAACAAAATCTGTGTATTTTTTGAACTTAGATAGATGGATGGACCTAGGAACAAAGGTGGTTTGAAAGGTATTCTGTAAAGTATGAACTCTACTTTTCACAGTAGGTGCTACTTCCTGAAGTAACTGTCAGCTGTTACAAAAATTAGGATATCTTAGGTTTATCCCTGTGCCCATTTTGCATGTCTTTGTTAGTTCGTGGGGGTGGGAGAGTGGATGGAAAGGCAGGAAATGGAACAGCAAGCTCTCTATTTGCCTAACTTGCCTGCATGCTTCACACATTGCTAAGCTGAACAGTGCAGGCCATCTTTTGCCCAATTTGTTGATGTTTGTAAAGTACATTGTGACTCTGGCTGAACATCATACTTGACTTGTAGATTTGTTGTCAAAGTCCCAGTGGTTGAAATGACATTTAACCTGAGTTTCAAAGTGAAAAATGTTACCCCAGGGGTAGGCAACCTTTCCCCTTTAAGGGCTGAGGGACTTCATCTCCCAGAATCCCAGGAGCTATTGGCCAACATGGGACTATTGGCCAACATGGCTGAGGTTTCTGGGAGCTGAAGTCCCTCGGCCCTTAAAGGGGAAAGGTTGCCTATCCCTGTGTTACCCATTAGTTCAGGAGAACAGCTATACTGGTTGCCCTTTTGCCATCCAAAAATGGTCCGTTGTTAGCCTTACAGAAAATTTGATGTTCAGAATTGCCCAGCACAAATATGGCTATTTCAGTATTTTTAGTGTTCCCCTGAAATACCCGTTGGGCTAAACCAGGGGTAGGCAACATTTCCCCTTTAAGGGCTGAGGGACTTCAGCTCCCAGAATCCCAGGAGCTATTGGCCAACATGGGACCATTGGCCAACATGGCTGAGGCTTCTGGAAGCTGAAGTCCTTTGGCCCTTAAAGGGGAAAGGTTGCCTACCCTTGGGCTAAACTGTAAGGAAGAGGAGGGGGCACTCATGAAAACCTCATCCCAAACATTTCTATGTGCCCATCTCCTTCAGAGGAAATATATCAAAGGCTTTTATAAGCATGCTCATTAGAAATAGGCTTACAAATCTTTCTGTGTTCAGGATCTGTACCATATAAAGGGAACCTGACTGCAAGTAAGGTGGAATGCATATTCATACAGATTGGAGACCCTCTTCAGATCTTCATACTAAACATAACATGGTGGTTGTGTTACACTACCTTTCTGCGGAATACCAAAATTGTGTAACCAATAGTGTCTCTACCAATGTGCCTGATTATTTTCCCATTGTGCAATGTGGTGTGCATAGTGGTTATTTGTACAATCCCAGAGGAAAAAGTTGTACATTGAAAGCACTGGCAAATATGGCATGCCCTTCCCAGCCACAGGTATTCAGTTCCATCCCCACCTCCCACTGTGAATGAGAAAAGGCATGCATGCTCAAGCCCCATTATAGTTAATAGGCAGCAACATGCATGTGGCTGTGTCAGTGCAGCCATGTGCACATATCACAAAAACACAATGGATCCCTGATATTGAAACCAGGATATCTATGAAATCTAGAGGACTTCAAAAAGGAGGATAACAAAAGAGAGGTGATTTTAAGGGAATAAAAAAGAAAGCAATGGGAGGATTACTGGTGGGATGGATGAGAAATGGGCTTTTCAAAAAATGTTCATGCAATTGTTTCCTTTTCTTCAAAGTTCAAGACACAGATTAGATTATATAATCTTAATAGTTAATTCCCCCACTAATTGTTTGTAATCTTATTAAAAGTTAACAAAACATATTAATTCTTTTCTACTAACTTTCCTATCTTCCAAGCCCTTGTCACTATCACCACCTGCACTCACTGTTGTTGGAGATGAAGCTGATTCTCTCTTTTCATAGAAGGCTATTAAGTAGTCATATATTCTTTGAACTTCCTTCCTCTCCTTTATCAGAAAGCAGTATGCATTACTCTGCTGTCACAGTTTTTAAAATTTTGTTCATGTTCTAACAACTGACAACAGAATTAGGGAGGGGAGTGAAATCTGAGAACTTTGTGTGATAAGGCCACTGTACTTTTGGGAAAGAGGCCACTCGGTGATTGCTAATGAGTTAATAAAAAGAGGGGGAAGAAAAAAGAAAAAGAAAAAATATTTATGATATTTAGTTTTTCCTCCTCAGCCATCTGTGAAGGATAGCTGTGGGCCAAGAAGTATTCCCAAAAGGCACCAACAATGGTTTCATTTAGGTGCCAAATAAAAATATGGCTGTTTATTAAAGCCTTTGGGCCTCATTGATTTATTTCAGAATGCTAATGCACATTGTTTTATAGCACTTTTAATGTTACAAACCTGTTTTTAACTTGTTAATTGTATTTAATAAGTTTTTAGTCTATTTAAATTATTTTTATTGTTTTAAATCTTTTTAAATGGTTCCCACTGATTTTAATTGATTGCCACCCTGAGATCTTTTGATATAGTGCAGGATAAATATATTTCTTTCACTCTTGCTCTTGCTCTCACTCTCTCATTTACTCACACACACACACACACTGCAAGATAGACTACCATCACTCCTGTTTGGTCACACAGCCTGGGCCAGGAGAACACAGCAACACAGAGAGAAAAATCTTCAGTGCCATTCTGAAAGTCACAAGCCAGAAATCAATCAACAGCAGAAATGAACCAACTGGTCAAGGACTGGATTCAGTACAAGTTGATACATATAATGGCACAGGGAGAATTTACAAATGGAAAAGGAGACATGAGGACATAAAACAAAGCAGAATAACAAGAGTAACAGAGGGACTATGTATATAGGCAAAAACAAGAAATGTTAATCTAACCAAGAAATATATATTAATAGCATGGACCTTAAAGAACAATAGCCATTCAGTACCCATGAAGGTCTGAGACACAATATTTGTTAACATTCTTTACCCATTGCAATCTAGAAAGTTCTTTTCAGTCAGTCACAAAGCAAATAAGACTGAATCTTCTATCATTTGGCATACATGCTGTGTCCCAATAGAGCTAGCCAAGACAGCTACTAACAAGCAAGGACAGAATGTTGAGTATATAGTTCCCAGACTACTGATAATACAGGCCTTTGTTATTTGGTTCAGCTTATTAACAGAAGCTGCTAAAAGGAAAACTGTAAGATGTGCCCAAATACAGGTAATGAAAATCCTTTAAATCCTCCATACTCACTACTTATATTGTAAGTGTTTTTAGAATAGTTATTTGTTGTTATGTGTCATCAAGTTGGCTTTGGCTTATGAGACCTCCAAGAGATTCTGTTATTAACAACTCTGGTCAGCAGCCCTTTCACACCACACAATTGTAATGCTTGATTCCACTTTAATTGCCATAGCTGCATCCCATTAAAGATGGTAGTGCATATTTTGGTAACCTCAAAGCTGGACTTCTACAATGTGCAGTACACTGGGCTACTTCTGTACCAAGTTTGGAAATGTTAGTTGGTGCAAAATATAGCAGCCAGATTAGTTATTGATGCATCTAGGAGTGATCAGATTACATAAATACTAAAATCCCTGGGAGCTTAATTTTTTTAGGGTTGTTCCCTCTAACACAATGACCCCTAAACATTTCCAGCTACAATCCCCTTTTGTCTTGGACAACAAGCGTCCCCACTCCTGCCTGCATATTTCTTGATATTAGGTCTATTGTTCTAAATAATCAATTTTGGTCACTTTGTACATGGTCACCCTGGGAGTACAACTGAGCAGCTGGCTGAACATCAACCAAGAAGCCTCTCACCCATGCCACCCCTCAAGAAAGAGCCAGTGTGGGCAAGAGGCCCCTCAGTTGCTGTTCAGCCAACTGCTCAGTTGCTGCTTCTAAGGTGACTAGGTGCAAAGGGAAAAGCTTCTCCCTGGCAAGGAAAGACTATCCTTCTTTGTTTGGGTGGAGAGGGATGCAGATGATGTGTGTACTGTTCTGAGTCATAGAAGCAATGTCTTGCACCCAAGTCTCACAAGAATTTCTCAAGTGCCATAGCCATCACCAGTGAAAGATACAGCTAGGAGAGTGAGCTTGTGTGGGCAAACAAAGAGTGGGAGACACCACTACATGAAATGATCAGCGAGGCTGTGTTGTGGTTTTAAGGGACCTTGATAAAAGGTTTCATGGAACCTTCATTCCCACCATGGTCCTAAAAGCTTCTGGTTCCCCTTGTCTTTCTTTTCTATAAATATTTGGCCTGAAGCCCCCCCCCACCCCCTTTGCTCTCACCCCTTTTCTCTCACCACACCCTCTTTTCCATCACTGTCCCCTGGATCTTTTCACCCTTCCCGTGGGAGTGTCTACTACACACTTTGAGAATCACTGCTCTCACATAAGGAAAAGTAATCTGAATCTGGCTCCTGTTCATGTGCTTCACTTGTTACTTTTATTTCCTGACAGTTCAGGGACTTGCACCAGCACAAAAAGATTCCATACGCAATTCTTTTGGGTAAAAATTGGCCACATCTTTATTTAACTGTACATGGTTGAAACCATTTTATTAACAAAATAACATCTATCATAATTATTTTGTTCTTGACACATGTGTCAATGCAGATAACTAAACGTGTTATCAGGATAAACCAAGCTCTTCTCAGCATGTGGCAAGAACAAATCAATAAATCATCTCCCCCCCTCGACACCGGATATAACGTCATAATTAAACACATGATGTAATCCAGTTGTGATAACATCAATTTAGTTGCTGACGTCATAGGGAATTTAGTTAACCTTATGACATCTACTCTTCATCCAGATAAGTAATCTAATTTGGTGATTTGAATTAACTGAATTATCCCGGGGGGGGGGCCCTGCCCACCAGAAATTCTGTAATGCCTGATTAACAATTAAACAACCAAGACCCTGACACCCAAGTTGTAACAAGATAAGCAAAAAACAAAAAACAATAACAATATCAATTATGGGTATTATGCAATCCCACACTAAGCTATTCTCAGGGAGGGCGAAAAACCCATGTTACAATAACACCGGGAAAATTCCCTCCTGGCCCCTGAAGGCGACCAGCCGAAGCCTGAGAGTAATTAATTAAGCAACTATTAATTAAGGGTGGGTGGGTTGGGTTGCTTGTCTGCAAACTCTAAAATGGCTGCCCCCAAGTCTCACTGGTAGGTAGAGGATCCCCTTCCCAATTGGCTGGGTGGCACAGGAAGGTCGGAACTTCCTCCCCACTCAGCCAATCAGGTGTCGGCCTCTTTTTAATTGGCCAGTGCAACCTAGAGCCCCTCCTGACGCATCGGGGAGGCTCTTTTCAAAGATGCCCACCACACTCTGCCTACAAAATGGCTTAGAGCGCCACACAAAATAAAGAGAGACCCAGTTCTCAAAAGGAGGTGCTTGGCTGCTACCAAAGGAAAATAACATTTTTATTGCATTCTTTTACTCTTTACTTTAGCCTTTCCCTCTACACAAACTCTCCTTTAATGAAATACCTTGAGCAAGATACAGCCTCAAGATTCTAATACCCTCACTTTCTTTTGCTGATGAAGAAGCCATTAGACATCATAACTAGCATGATGTATTCTGTGCCTTTTAGTTGGCATACAGAAGGTATCACCACAGTATGTATTTTGGACCAATAATTCTGGAAATCAGTGATCATACAGTGAACCTGTTAATATCATCAGTGATATAAATGAGTAGCACGTGGTCCAACAGTGAAAGGGAGGACCTCATCCTGCTCCAGGATGAACTCCTTTCTCATTGGCTGCCTATGAATATCATTCCTGGATGATGTAAATAAGAGGGGGAGTAGGAAACAGAGAAACAGTAATGGAATGAACTGCCTCAGAAGGTGATGGACTCTCCTTCATTGGATTTCTGTATACAGAGATTGAATGGCCATCTTGCAGGATCATGTCAGGGTTTGGTCTAGATGGTTTTTGCAGTCTCTTCCAGCTCTATGGTTCTATGAAGTGAAGAAAACAACATAATGATGTAGTGCCTGAGGAAAAAGCTAGGGGTGAACATTCAGTGCATTTACAAGAAAGTAACTGAGAATGAGATGGGGAGGGAGGGGAGGCATTTTTAAAACAGCTACTCTTCTTTCCAATCTGTGAAATTTATGTCAGGAGTAGAAATGCTCCATGGCAGTTTGATTCCAAAGACGGGTAAAACTGGTGTTCTCAGACCACATTAAAGTATTGTTGGGCAACATTGCATGCTAGAACAATACAAAGCACCTGGCAACAACTCTTCATGCACTGGTAACTTCCCAATTAGAATATTGCAATGCACAAGGTGAGTGGGAGGGTGGGTGGCTTAACTATGGAGGCTTATCTATGGAGATGTAGCTATGTGAGACATGCACATCTTGCTGTGTAGGGTCCTGGCTTTCATAGTAGAAAGACAAAATCTAGGATGTAAACTAAAAATGACTTGAGTGAGGGCCAAAGGGAGAGCGATTGTGTTTGTCTAGACCAGGGGTAGGCAACCTTTCCCCTTTAAGGGCCGAGGGACTTCAGCTCCCAGAAGCCTCAGCCATGTTGGCCAATAGTCCCATGTTGGCCAATAGCTCCTGGGATTCTGGGAGCTGAAGTCCCTCAGCCCTTAAAGGGGAAAGATTGCCTACCCCTGGTCTAGACAGTGATATACCAGATGCTGCATAGGTCCATTTGGATTTAGATAGCAAGTTACTGAAGGTTCTTGGTATTGTGAAACTATGTTGCCCTGACTCTTTAGGCTTTGCAGACTAGCCTAAAGAGCCAGCCTGGGGTTAGAGTTGGGGTGGGGCAACTGCATGCCAGCTGAAAGGGTGGCCTTTTGCCGCCCATAAAAGGAGCAGCATTTTGCCACTCTTTTGGAGGTGGCAAAAGGGAGGATCGGAGCCATGGCGTGCGGTTGCCGTGGCTCCGATTTGCCTCTCCCAGGGGCAGCTCTGTGCCTCCCCAAAAGGTGGGTCTGCAAAGCCCCTAAATAAAGATGTAGAAGAAATTTGATTTGATTTGACATGTAGGAGCCCTGGTGATGCAGTGCTTAAATGCTGGTCCTGCAGCCACAATGTTGTAAATTCGGTCCTTGAAGGCTCCAAAGTCAACTCAGCTTTTCACTATTCCAGCCTTCCATCATGAGTACCCAGCTTGTTGGGGGCAATTGGTTTACACAATGTAAAATGCTTAGGAGTGCTAGTGGTATAGAAATGTACTTGCTATTGCTGTTGCTATGTCCAAGAGTGTTGCAGTCAGCAGCACGGAGGGCAGAGGCACTCTTGTTCTCAGGTATCCAGAATGTAGCAATGGTTCTACATCATGCTAATCTTGTATGCCAGTCTTACAGCATGCTTAGTGAGCACAACACTTAACCAATGCAATTCCACATGACAATGCCTTCTGTCCCACATGGAAGGCAACTTACAAACACTAAAAGTCCCTCCCCAGCCTTTTAGTGGCTGGGGAGTCAGGGAGAATGTGAATACCTGGGTAGCATGTGGTCATAGCACTACCACTGGGAGAAGACATTGCCTGCCTGGATCTCCAGAGGGTCTGGATGGACAATGGCCATTTTATTGTCCTGGCTGCTGAAGTTGGAAGTTACCTGCATGCACCCCCCCTCCTCCCTCAGCCACTGAATGGTCATGGGGGGATGTTCTGAGAGTTTAAATGAGCCTTCAATGTGTATCTGGGAGAGTGTTGCATGAAGAGAAATTGAATACCTCCCCAAATACCTCAGATGGCCTAAACTAACCCAAGGTTATGCTAGCATATATAACCAGTGGGATGATAGTCATTGGATGCATTCTGTTCTTGAAAGGCAATCCTAAGTGAGAGGATAGAAATGTAGGGGCAAAATGTAGGGGAGCTGGAGTTCTTTGCCAAGATCCCCTTTGCCCAACCACAGCAGACAGGTTAGTGATTCCCTGCACAGTTAACAGGCAGATGACTCCTCACCACCACAGTGGTGTGGGGAAGTCCTCCCTGCTTGCTCATGAATCACCCATGTTTTTGTTACAACCCTAAAAGTCTTTAGAAGTGTACTCAGAGCTATGTGTCTGTTCTAGTACCAGATACATTGTGTTCCTCTAACTCTGCTTGTTAATGGGCTCTTACAGTGAGGAATGTAAGCCACTGAATTAATGCTGCTTTTGAAACATTCAATTACTTAGGATTTATTTGTTGCTTTGCTATTTAGTATAATCACAAAGAATGCATTTTATACACACATGGCTGTCATGCATCTATTTTCAGGAGTTTCATTTTCACCCAGCACTCATTATAACTCGTTAAAGCAGCATACCAAATGAAGTTTCTCTCTGCATTTTTTTGCAGAATTACAATCCACCTGAAGAAATGCAAGAAATGCATGCGACACCCACATGGAGTCTGAATAGGCCCACTGTGTTAAGAGTTCCTTTGCTGAATAGCTGTGCATGAGCAAGGGGACAAAAACTGGGAACGGTATTAAATGGAGCAATATCTGAATGCCTATTCTTTATGACTTTTACAGTACATGAGGAATTAACCTACAGTTTGGATTCTTTCACTTTGTAGGTTAGTGGATATAACTGACATTCAGAGAGAGAGCATTCTATTACTTGAGAAGGAGACATTTTGTATAGGCAGAATTGTATGTACTCAGTGCATGCACACACATGCACATGCACACACATATTATCCCTCCCTCCCTTCTTTCCTTCCTTCCTCTAAAAAAGTTAAACATTAAAATAACTCCTAACATTTAAAATATGTTCACTGTTCCAAAGAAATTGAACTCATTTCTTTAAATGGCTCAAAATATAAATTACCATCTGTGCAAAGAAAGGAAGTTACACACACACGGAGAGAGAGAGAGAGATTCCTGAGCTAATTTTGCACTGAATGGCAGCTGGGATTGCATACACATTATCTTGTTCAGATACTTTCCATTATACAGATTGACTGTCAAGATAGGGACTGTCTAGCACAGAGATCTTTCATTTCTTCCCTTCTCAACAAATAGCTGATGAGTGTTATAAAGAATACATGTTCATGCCCACACAAATACATAGCTGGGTTAAGGTCAGATATTTGAATAATCCAATGCTAGTTGAGAGATTCTTTGAGCTACAGTCCAAAAAAGTAACTAAAGCTCTGTTTCCTACATGAATTAATATTTCCTATCCAGACATATTGCCTGTACAGGGCATTTTTTAAAGTAGTTTCTACTTAGATGGAATTCCCCTGCTTTCTTTGCAATAAATACTTAAACACCACTCAGAGAATTATGCCTTTCTAAACATTCACAAACAATTGCCATTTTTTCTCACAGTTCCTTACTAACCATCTTTAATGTATCAGTTTAGTGCCTGAAAACAGGACTTAATTCAAGATCCATTTACTTCATTTAGCTCCTGTCATTGTAACAGTTTGAGGTCTAGGTTTCTCTTTTGCATGAACACCATGACAGGGTATGTTGCACATATAGGCAATATGTCCCCAGAGCAGAACCTTCATTATAAAGCACAACAAATATCAGATATGAAACTCAATGATAATTTTTTAAAAATTGTTTTAATGTTGCTTCTTTCCTTGAAAAAAGACATAAAGAAAAAAAATGTAGGGAACATATAATTAAACCAGATCTTCAATTCACTCATAAAGCTATTTGGATTCACTGGAGGTTTTTATAGTCAATCATCCAGTTAGCCACCACAACTCTTGTATTGTATTTTTT
>CM034703.1:55564187-55574369 GCA_020142125.1 Phrynosoma platyrhinos | reverse complement strand
CAGGAGGAGGAAGGATAACTGTGCTTCATTGACTTTGGCTTTGCCACTACCAGGCTCCCTCCTCAGGAGGGAGCCCAGCAGTGGCAAAAAAGGGGGGAAGTGCTGGCTTTACCACTAGTGTGGCCTCCTCAGGAGGATGCCACAGCAGCAACAAAGGAGAAGGGGCTCACCACTGTTGGGCCCCCTCCTTAGGGAGAACAAAAAGCAGTGAACAAAAAGGGGTGAGCACACCCCTCCTGCCCCTGTCACCATTAAGCTCCCTCCTGACGAGGAAGCCACCATGGCAGTGAAAGAAAAGGAACAAGCACACACCTCCTGGCTTCACTGCTGTTGGGCTCTTGCCTCAGAAGCAAGCCTGGTGGCAGTGAAGCAGCAGGGGTGAAATGTTGCATTTCTTCAAAATAACTAACTAGATGAGTCTCCATCCTTCTATTCTTCAAATTGGAGAGATGTTCTTCTATTCTACATTTTATCAGTCATTCAAAAGCATAAATCACATAACTAATATCTCATGTTCTAAAGTGTAACAGTTTGTACTGTTGTTAGTTGATACAATTTATAAATTCTATCATTTTAATTGTATTGGTGCAATATGTACAATAACCACATGGATGGTGTCATACTGGTTTAGGCCTAGCCTGAACAAGAAGGGCCCTCCCTCCATCCACCATCATCGAGGGAGAGAAGGCAGGCCAGCTCCATCGGGCCCAGACTGAACAAGAAGAAGGGTCCTCCTTCCACCTACCATCACCGAGGGAGAGAAGGCAGGCCAGCTCCATCGAGCCTAGCCACAGTAAGAAGGGCCCTCCCTCCAGTCCATCTGCCTTGGTTCAGGCTTCAGAGGGAAAGAAGATCTGCTGGACTTATTCCCTTTCCCCACCACCATTCCCTTCTCCTTTTGTGTCTTGTCTTTTTAGATTGTAAGCCTGAGGGCAGTGAAATGTCTAATTAACCATTTGTAAGCTATTCTGATAGCCTTTTGGCTAAAGAGCGGGGTATAAATACTACTACTACTACTACTAATAATAATAATAATAATAATAATAATAACAAATCACTATAGTAATGTCTGCAGTTTGTTTTAAGACTGTGCAAACAGCACACGTTACTAAGTTCCTGGTGTTTCTTGTTCTTTTGAATGAAATCATTGTTGTTCTTATGTTTACATCTTGGAATATTCTCTATTAAATACCAGTGTCTATATAAGAATTTCCTCCCTACAGTTACAATATTTACTCAATAGTCATCAAGGAAATTTCTAATCAGATGTGAAATGTGACTTGGGTGCATATATGACTTGATCTGTATTAGATCTATGACAGTTTTTCATATATTCAGTGCAATAGTGTATTATCCATTCCCCTTCCAACATTTTTATTGACTTTTTAGGCAGGTATTACAAAGCCAACACAACCCCATGACTCCCCCAAATATTTATACTATATACGTGATTTCCCACGCTCACACCGAAGACAAAATTATATACCTTTTATGTATTTCTTTGCTAACATCTCCACATCGACAACCACTCCTTCCATTTATTAACAAGTATAAGCAGCACCTTCACAAATCAAGACTAAAAAGTTGCACATATAGTCTTCCCTTCTTTCTTCTTAAAAAATTGAGTAAATGGTTTCTGATCTTTCTCGAAGCTGTCTGATGATTTTTCTTTAATAATAATAGTTTATCTATTTCTGCCAATTCTAACATTTTTAATGCCCATTTTTCTTTAGACAGAATTTCTGAGCTCTTCCATTTGCTTAGAGCAGTTGAGCTGCCAACATCATAGCATGCATCACCTTGTAATTTAAACCTCTAATCTGGTCATTTGATACACCTAATAGGAACAATTCTCAGCTCAAGCCTATTTTAGTTTTTAATATATTCTGTAAGATTTTTTTGCATTTGTTGTCCATTTTTTAAAAAAAAAACTATTTTAAAATCCACATATATTTTTATATGCAACATTTTCTAACACACAACCTACCATGTTGTAATATAATTTTAAATATATATTTTTCTCTAAGAAACACAATTTTTTGCACTTAAAAACATTTGTTTTCATGTTAAATTATGAGCCAAAAACTGCATGGCAAAATTGGAACAGAATATGAAATCTATACTCCTTAAGCAGAAGGATATTTCTTTATCCTATGCATGTTGTTCCTCCAGGAGTTCTTTAGATAAGGCCATTGAGAGAAAAAGCACAAGAAGATGACTTATACTTACTGCAAGAAGTGTACTATGGGGGGTGGGGATATTATGTGAATATATTCCTGGTGCACTGCATAATTAAAGATTCTTTGGGATGATTTTAAGAAGCACTTTCACCTAAATGCCATTAATATTTCAAGCATATTTCAAGCAGCTTATGAGCTGCAGTTTTAAAGGGAAAAAAACAGGCTAAATGAAATGATTTGGCATGTTTTCAAGATCTGTATTTTTTTCAATGATGCGAACTTGAAAAATTTGTGGCACACATTCATTTGTATTGAATATGGTGGCTAGAGGAACCCTTTTCTGTCCAACCACCTTCATTTCTACCCAGATGGTAGCTTTCTCCATGGGTGATTTATTGATGTAGCATTGAACCAGACATAAGAGGGAAAGAAACATTAGTGAAAAGATGCAAATAAGCACTGGGAATTCAAGCTGGGCACTACCTCAAATTGTGCTACCTGCAGAGAGCTTGCAAACTGGGGCAAGCCCAAAATCTGTGGTTGAGTAGTGACTACAACATATCTTGGAATATATGTGTGGTTGAGTAGTGACTACAACATATCTTGGGATATATTGATTGCTCAATTGATTATACAACATCATCAGTATACACAATGGTTTGCAAATGGACGTGATAAACTGGCTTACACTGAGTCAGTTTATAGGACTATCTAGCTCTGTACTATCTAACAATGACTCACTAAGGTTTCAATATCTTTAGCCCTACCTGAAAATCCCAGAGATTAAACCTAAGGCTGCTTGCCACTAAACAGCAACCTTCTGACCACTGGCTGTCATGAATGGTCAAAAGCACTGTCCAAATGCAAAAGGTATAGCCATTCTCAGAATGAAGAAAATCTTGTTGAACCTGACTGTTATGAGACTGTTAAGGATGAGGAGCCTTGCAGGAAACAAAGAGATGGCATCTATAATTTAACATTTCAAATGAAGCAGAATATGTAAGGATTCAAATCCAAAATTTCAAGCATTGAGCATTCAAACAGTATGGATGGATGGAGAAATCTGTCAGTTTCACATTCTCCCACATTTTATTTTATCTATTTTTATTATGTATGAAGAAATTTGCAAATTTTGGAAAGTTCTTGTAGAGTGGGGGAATCAAAAATTGAACCCAAGAGAGCTCTCATCCATGGCTACTTTGCACAGAAATGCATCATTTCACCACATCCAAAGTCAGTTCCTGAATATCAATCAAACTTTATTTTCCCTATGAAAATCCTGCTTAACCGATATACAAAGGGATCTTATAGCACCTTTAAGTGAAAGAAAGAAACTGGTAGCATGAGCTTTTGTAAACTTGAGCCTACTTCCTCCCTCACATCTGAGAAAGTAGGCTCAAGTCTCTGAAAGCTCATACTATCCACTTATTTCTTTCAGTTAGTCTCAAAGGTTCTACAAGATCCCTTTGCATACTGATTTTCCAGTCTAACATGGCTATGTTTTTGAATTCTACTACCATGCTTAACTGAAAGGATAACATGAGCAAATTCACATCTTTCAAAGCTCCTGGTGTCTAAAATGAGAATAGGGATAATCAAAATGTTTGACAAGTAAGCAAGGAAAGAGAATAAATCTTTGCATCCACAAAGGGCTGTGGGAATGATTAGTGATTGTAGATAAATGGTTTCTCCATCAGAGCCAAGGCATATTGAGGTGTAGCTTTCAAGGTCTGCAAAATCGTCCTTTAAGAGTGCATTATCTTTCTGAGGTTAGCCAATAAAGAAGCATCTAAAATTTGCCTACTACATCTCTGCTCTAAAGGGCATTAAAATGTTCTGAGGTATTTTGCTTACTTGCTTTTCCTTGGCCTCCATTAATAACCCATATCTCTTATTCTAATATTCACAGAGAGGAGCATATGTGCTGATGTTAAGTATGCAGCCTCTATCTATTGTTTTTTTTAAAATGCTCACAATTTGTTACATACAACAATATATATTATATGTTATATCCTCAGTTATTCAGATGAAATCATCCTGCAGTGAGGATGGAGTTCCTCATATGAACCATCTCTTCATAATATGGGCATTCTGATTTAGCATTCTCAACAGAGGGATGCAGGGTGATGACATCTGTATTTGAAAATGGGGAAATGCATTGCGCTGACACACACCAAAAAGTGGATTCCTGGCATAATTCAAAGATTGTAACCTATAATCCATACTGGCTTGTGTGTGCATTATCTGAAAAACTGTTATCTCCCTAAATATGGGGGTTCTCCCTCTTGATCCCACCACTGTCACAGGAAGTGAAAGACAGCCTTTTTGGTGGCTGCTCCCAGCCTTTGGAATTCTTTCCCACAGAATAATATAACATGCATAGGATAACATGCTGTTTCTCCTAGTATACTGGGGGAAATGTCTTGGATGTGTGCTAGATGTATGAGAGTTCCAGGATTCAAGTTCTTACTGAGCTATGAAATAATCCAATAGATTGACTTTGGGCCAGATTCTCTGCCTCTCAGCCTGCCCTAACGCACAGAGCTGTTTGAAAATATAGTAAGAAGGAGAGACATATAAGCCAACATAAGTTCACTGAAGGAATAGTGGTATGCAAATATTACTATTAAGTGGTCCCCTCCTTTTTGACCCAGGGAAGTGTCTGTGTCTCAGCTATCCTTTTCTTATGGATATTTTACTTTGATTTATTGTTGCCAATTGAGAGGGGAAGAATACATTGAAGAAGAAGAAGAAGAATGCACAGACTGCAACAACATCTTCCACAGAGCATCACTGGTACCATTATGTTTCTTCTCTTTCTTTTATGTCTGAGGTTTGTTTGGCTGCTCCCTCTTTATCCTTTTCTCACTTTCTTCTTCCTCTTCCTTATCATTCTCCTTTTGTCACCCCCCTCCCCATCAAAAGAGCAACTTGGAGCTTTCCTCCTGAGATCCTCCACCTCAAACTGCCATATGGGTTTAATGTATAATGCATGAGAAGCTGCACAAGCATTGGCTGATACAGAAAGGAGAGTGGAAGAGGCTGGGCTCAGGAGGCACTAATAATTAGAAAATCAAGCAGCATTTCACTGTTGTTCTAGTCATTTCATTGCAATTTAATAAGCCCAGTTCAAACACTTCCATTTTAACCCCCAAAATATATTGTCACTGTCCCCACTGCAGTGCAACTATTGTATATTACAATTAGTACATTTATTTGACTGTTGATCACAGATTCATTTGTCTTGCCTTGCCTTTTAAAATAACAGTGCACTGAATGTTAAGATATAAAAATTGCTAAAAGGGAGGGATGGAGAACCTTTGGTTCTTCAGAAGTTTTACACCCTTTATTCCCAGAAATGTCAGCCAGTATGGCCAATGATAAAGAATTGTGGTAGCTATAGTCCAAAATATTTGGGGCAAATGTTCCATAACCTATGATACGTCTGCATTTAAGTCTAAAACACTGATTCACTGAACTTTTGGCAAATGACTTTACACACAAATAAGATCTTGGAGATACATCATAATAACTTCAATGACCTGGAGATCTGCCAGAAAATTTTTTTGAGGTGCTTGTTGGGAGTACCTCTTGGGAATCCAGCTGTGTGTCTCAGGATAGAGAGGTGTGGTATCTGTAAAAGCTAGGGCTTTTGTATTGCAAGAGGGTTTTGGACATAGGACTGCCTTCCTAAGCTTTGTTTAGGTGAACAATGGAGCAAAGGTCGGTGGACTAAACTAGTTAAAGACTCATTAACTGCTAAAACTTTTTCAACAGATTTTTTAAAAAATCTGTCCTGGAGTCAAAAACAAGCTGAGGGACTGAATCTGTAAGCTGGATAATGATCAGGACATAGTTTCAATTTCCCATTGTTATCATCTGTCAAAATCAAATCACCTAAGAATCTATAAGCATACTTACAGATGCTTACCCTTGCCCCTTTGAGAACTGCATTTATTTATTTCCAGGATTTATATCCCACCTTTCTCCCACAGTGGAAGAATACAGAACTATGCTTCCAAACTATGCCAATATCTAGTTGGGCAGATATAGAAACATTCTTAGAAATGTAAGGCTCTGCCTGTGTGATGTAGTGGAGGTAGAGGATATTGCACATGATTTACTCTATTGCCAGCTCTATTGCCAGCTTTTTCAAAAGTGCAGGAAGAGATTGGGCCAGATTTTGGCTTCATTACAGCGTGAGAGCTCGTGCACAAAACTATGTTGGTTACTATCAGACCAGGTTCCTTATGTTATACATGAAACAGCCTCATTTGCTAAAATTGCTAAAATATTTGTGTGAGATTTTTGAAAGATATTGCTATAGACTGTTGCAGAGGGTTCATCTTTTTTGGGGGTATGGATATGAATGTACATGTATGTATGTATTATTTTATTGGATTAGTTAGTGTTAGGGCACTGGTGGTTGTTTCAGCACCTTGGATAGCTCTGTTTAGATTGAATGGATTCACTGCCTGAATGGATTCATTGTGTCATGCCCAGCCAGCTGGAGGACTCAGAGGAGGCTGAGCCAGAGCCTCAAATGGAACCTGTGTCTGAAGCTGCAGTGGAGCCTCACCCTGACCTTGGTCCTAGTGTGCCCTGCCAGCTCCAGCAGAGTCTGTGGCCTCCCAGAAGGCTCAGAAGCCAAGCCTCCCAGCAGCAGACCCTTCAGGAATGGAGGATACAGTACCTACCTTCAGCCAGTGTGGAGGCAAAAGGGAGGGCCTCCGATGTTCAAGGAGGCTACATGAGAAATACTGTATCAATCAGGATCAGCTGGGCTCCTGCAGCTTGGGCATTTAAACAGGTGCCGGACACCCAGCTTGGCATCAAACATGATGCAAGAAGGTTAATGGGACAGCCACCAAAAAGCAGCAGTGGTCTTTGATTCATGTAGGGGAGTCATCTTTCCCCAGAGTGGAAAGGAAAGCCCTCCCACATTTATTTATGAGCCATTGGAAGTAGAAAGGCTCTTCTTCTGATCCCAATTGAGTGTATCTCTGGGGATGATAGGACACAGAGGAGACCCTCTGATGATAACCACAGAAGGTGTGCAAGTCCTTATGGAAGAAGATGGTCCAAATACTCCAAGGAAGTTGACCAAGTCTACAAAAGCTTATGCTACAACTTTTTTTCACACAGTTAGTCTGAAAGGTGCTATAAGATCTCCAGTCTCAAATGGCAAATAATATGGAAATAAACAGGAAGCCAGTTTAGCTGCCTCAGTAAGAGAGTCACATGCTTCTTATGTGAAATCTTGTTAATTTAGCAGCAGAGAATCAGAATTCTGAGCTGAACAATTACTGCTTTTTCAAGAGCAGCCCTATGTAGAATGATTTACCATAATCCCAATCACAAATTCCAGAAGGGTTACTACAGGATTCTGGTAGCTGTATCAATGTTTGGAAAAAAAAGAGGATTTTTTTTGGGGGGGGGGCTAAATTAACATTGCCAAGCTCTGGTCCATATCTCAAGTAATTAAGGAATAGATCACCCTGCACAAATCTTTCACAATGATACTTCCCAGTATTCCCATGAAAATCCAATACATTAAAAACTCACACTAGTAAATCTTGAAGACAGATTGTTCAGCTATACTCCACATCTAAAGCTTGTAATGGGATTTGCCAAATATTTGCAAAAATAGAGTAAGGATTATGAGGCTGTGTTTGGGGTATATAGAAAAATCCAGGATTACAGCCACAAGTAATTCTAGTGTTTATGTGAGAAGAAAGGGGGAGGGAGGAATCACAAGAATATGAAAGAGACACGATTTAAAAAATGAGAAGCAGCTAGAATAATGCATCTTAAAGAAGTTAAGATCTTTTAGAAGGCTTTATAGGAACATGTGCAGGTTTTCCTTATTCACATGTTATGGCATTTGACTATATTTAGCATTAAGTATAATAGCAGAGTTACAAGAGATGGTTGAATTTGAGAAAAATGAAAAACTGTAACATATATTGAAGTATTTCTTTATGTGTTCGGGAGTATGATGAAAGGAAAAGTGTATGTTGCCCAATCATATATTCACCAACATGCTACACCATGCAGGTGGAGTGCCTCAAACAACTGTGTCAGTTTCAATGTAGGATGGGCAATTTGCATTCCTCCAGATTAGGGATGTAATTCTTCATTAAGCTTCTATTTGAAGGAAGCAACAAGTAATTTTAGCCATTTTCTTCTTCAAAAACCACACAGTTCTATTTCGAATTTGGAACCAATTTTGTGCAAAATTAGAACTTGGCTGTTTTGCATAGAAAATAGCTTCTTTCTGTGCAGAAAAATAATATTCCTGTGTAGAAATATTATTTTCTGTGCATCCTATCCTTTTTCCTGTGAATAAGTGCTGTTTTCTGTGCAAAACAACCATGTGTGAATTTTGTATAGTCCTGAACTGCAAAGAGTTCATCAGGGTTCCTCAACAATTGTAAAAAAAATTTTTTGACCATTTCCCAAATATTTTCAAATATTCTTTCCTTTCCTGTTCCAAATACTGTTGGATGGCAACTCACATCAGCTGTCATTATCATAGAGAAATGGAATGAGTTGGTGGGAGTTATTGTCTAACATTTGAAAGCCAGAATATCCATGCCTGTCTGCATAAGCTTTCTCAGAGGTCACATCTGGTCTTCAATCTTTTCATGGCTGAAATATCAACCACAGTAGTTTGTTGACATTGTCTGAAACTTGCTTGTACCTTATACATGCTTTAGCCCCCCTGCAGAAGTGCTTAGGTATTTTTGTCTGATGTGGAACATCCCACATTCAGGAGAGAACCACTTCATGTTGAGCTGCAAGTTCATCATCAGCAATGCAAACTTTCCATTTAGATTTTAAACAAAAAAAGAAAAAAAGAAAAAGCTGTGATGCAGCCTGCAATTTTAGCTTCAATTCTGAATAATTATTTTGCCAGCCTTTCCCACATAAGTTCCGTGAACCAATTCCCCATGACACTCCATGTGTATTTACTGATGAAGTGCTCTCTGGTTTCCTGAACCACTTTTGCTCTCTTAATTATTCTACTTGAAGACTTGACTTGGTTTTTAGATGGGGCTCATTAAATGACACCTTTATAGCATGTATAGAATTTTTATTACCAGAGGAAGGAAGGAGGGAAGGAAGGAAGGAAATATGCTTATTTTCTGGATGACTTGGAATTTAAGGGCAATGTAAGAAGGATGTGTACATGCTTATGAGACATGCAAGATTCCTGGTTCCATTTTATTAGGGATGAACTAATCCTGAATGTTTTTCAGGATTAAGGCCTCAAGTCAAATGTTCATGTTAAAGAGTAATTTCCTCAGCAAATTTGCAATGTGTCAAGCATGTATTATGGCCATCCATGACGTAATACTCTGGATATCTCCTAAGACAGGGGTAGGCAAACTTTTTGAGCTGGGGCCTGGGTTGCTGTCCCTCAGACAATTGGGGATCTGAAGCACCAAAAATAAATAAATAAATAAAATTTAAATTAAAAATTAAAAATTAAAAAAATTAAAAAATTTGCATGCACACTCTCTCAGCCCCAGAAAAGCCATGGCAAAACCCCTGTGGAGATTTTGCCAAGAAAACCCCAAGAACAAGTAATAACAACAATAATCAATATCATCATGGTGATTGGCGGGGGGCGGCGGCAGTGGCAGGACTGGCCTGGGGCCAGTCCAAAGGCTTCGGGGAGCTGCATCCGGCCCCTGGGCCTTATGTTGCCTACCCCTGTCCTAAGACATTTATCAGTTAATGTATTTTTGATACAACATTAAAAGTGAATTGCATGTAATTGCAGCCAAACAGAATGCATGGGGAGAAAGCTTACTAAAAAGAGCACAGCCATCCCCTGCTCCACACATCAAACTGCCACATCAAACAAGATCAAAATTCCCTTTTATCTTTTATGTGTTCCCCAACATCCAACATCTTAGTTTTGGGAACCCAGATCTGTCTAAGTGCTGTAAAGTTCATGAAACATCATCAATCACAATCAAAACTTCTCATTCTT
>CM034703.1:55536720-55547232 GCA_020142125.1 Phrynosoma platyrhinos | reverse complement strand
GCCATGAAACCCACTGGGTAACCTTAGGCAAGTCACATGCTCTCAGCCCTAGGGGAAGGAAATGGCAAATCCCCTCTGAACAAACCTTGCCCTTCCTGGCACACTAAAACAAAACCAAATTGCTACAGCATCTCTGTGGCATAAATAACACTGCCATCTTGACTAAGCTCCGATGAAACTTGGCCACACATGTCCTGGTGTTCATCAGTAAAATGTTGGAGCATATGCTGTCCTCATAGGAGGCTACTATGCCTGTGACACACCAAAAGCATGATAACCACTTGCTGATTTTGGGGGGATGGAAAAGGTTATGTTTTTCCCCTGGTTGAAAAATATGTTTTCCAACAGCTAGGAAAACTGTTATAAAATATCATAGAGCAGTGAGACTTTTGTGCTGTTGTCTTCCGTTTTCCAATTATCCCCAAGTATTGCAGGAGAATACAATTTTTAAACAAACCCTTCCATGTTTTCTTGTTGTTGTTTTTTTAAAAATTAAATTGCAGTTAGTGACAAGCACTGAGTTAAACATATTAATTAAGGATAATGTAACTTGGCAGAGAAAAATAAAAAGCTAACAATATGCTAACAATATGAACAAAGGATTCATATATAAAGAAAAAAACAACATATTTTATGCATAGAATGCAATGTGTGTGTGTGCAAAAGCCCACACATATTTCTTTGCAGAATAATACCCCCAGAATCCTTTGGAACATTGAAATACAGACAGAATGCTGTGGAGAAATATTCATTTTCAACCACAGCAGGGAAAAAAAAAACCTATGACAATTGTTCATCCTTGCATGAGGGTATGAAATAGCAGAGAAGCTATATCCTTGCTGATTTTCAATGGGAGTCAAAGGAAACAAAATAAATAAATAAATAGTTGGATTTGGGCCATGAATCAAATTCTGTGGTCTGAATCAGTCCCAGGCAAATCCTGCTATCCTCTGAGTCACTGAAATGGGATGTTTGGTGCATATTTGAAATATAAATACCTTAAACAAACAAACAAACAAACAAACAAACAAACAAACTGCTTGAAACTTTGAAGCGAGAATCAACCTAAATGTAGCATCAGTGAATCAAAGGTAGAAGTAGCCATAGTCCCCCTGGCATGACTGCTGAGGTACAAACCCAATGACAAAGGCAAAGTGAGCTTGTAACTGGGGTGGAAAAATCATTAGTATTTTCAGCCAAAATAAAACCTTTTAGAAAATCTATAGTTACTGGCAATATTTACTTGACTTTTCAATGGAAGTGTTTGGTTTATACCCCAAAATATTAAGCCTGCACAATTAAGAGAAGGGCCTATTTTTCAGAGCCTATAAACTCTCTAGTGAGTTTTAGAGTTACAAGATTTATTGTTAAGATGAATAAGAAATAAAAAGTAGCTTTTATTACTTCAACAACATTCATTTTCTTCTTTCCACAGGAGCTTTCTTTCTTTCTTTCTTTCTTTCTTTCTTTCTTTCTTTCTTTCTTTCTTTCTTTCTTTCTTTCTTTCTTTCTTTCTTTCCACAGGGGTACATTTTCTCCTAACTGCAATTCCCAAAATTCCAAGCTAGCTGAGGGATTCTGCAAGTTTGAATCCAATAAAGGAACTTTTACCAAGCTCTGTTGGTGGATCTTGCCAATTTGTGTCATCTGAATGGTCTGCATGAGGTGCCAAATTCACTGGTTAACTTCCATGTTGATGTACAATATGGAGCCATCAAAAGAGTGCTTGACATTGCTTTTTACTTGCTCTATATGGCCCATCTGTGTGAAAACAAAGCATCAGCAAGTTCAGTGCCAGTGTCCACTCTGTACCAGAGCTGTGGCATCAAGCTATTGTTTGACTACTGAAGCAAGATGAGCTCCATTGTGTATTTGAAGAGCAAAAGGCAGCTTGAAAGAAAAGCCTCAGCAGTGTTGGTGCCTGCTGGGGTAATGATGAGCTGCCCAAAAATCACTGTCCCCAGCTGAGTCATTACTGCATAAAAGAGAGATTACGGGAACAGGAGCAGACAGTGCTCCAGGCTCTGACAGAGATGCTGTTCTGGCAGTGTTTAAACCTCAACTAAACCATTTGGAGCTTCCTTCTTTGTTCTGAAAATCTGTAAGCATTGCCTTTATATTCTTAACATGACCACAGGAAACATCACCTTTAGCATCTTCCTGCCCTCTACTTCTTTAGCCTTTCCAAAAGAATACTACCAAAAAACCTTCTTCTTTTTTCATTCTATGAAAACTGCTTTCCACAATCTCCTCTGGTTCCCTTTTGTATTTGCTTTTCTCCGCAAGTTATTTTATTGAATTGTATTTGCTTTTCTCCGCAAGTTATTAAAGAATTTGGCTTGTCTTTCCCTACTAACATGTTATCTTGCTTCCCCCTCCCCAGAATGCAGTTTTCTTCATATTATTGTTTGCTTAACAATACGTTCACCTCCTCCTCCTTTTTAAATCTACTTCCCCATAGCACTAAAATCAACAAAACGAAATTCAACAGTGATAAATGTAAGGCATTTTATTTAGGTATATTTAGTAGCTGGGGGAATCAGATGAACAAATGTAGGGTGGGTCACACCTGGCTTGACAGCAGTAAGTATGAAATGGATTTGAGGGGTTTTAATAGTCAATTAGATAAACACTGTGATACAGCAGCAAAAAAGCAGATGTGATTCTAGTAGTATGTATCAAAAGAAACACAATGCTTGGATCAAGAGAAGTAACAGTCCCACTCTGTTCTGCTTTGGTCACACCTCAACTGCAGTATTGTATCCTGTTCTAGGCAACACAATTTAAGAAGGATATTGACAAGTTGCAGTATGTCCAACCAAAATGGTAAAAGGATTTGGAATCCAGGCCCCACGAGGAACTGATGAGATATCCCTGACAATGCTTCTGAGTCCCTTGATGTATATGGTGATCTAGGTTGGTATTATACACTTCCACAGCATGGCTCCATCTGCGCCACCCCATCTCTTCCATATTTGCCTGCCTAAACCTCTAGTAGGATGGTGGTGGAAAGATGCAGAGCTGCTGCCACCAGGAGATTGCTCAGTCTTTATTTCTGCCCAATGGGTCTTGTACCTGCTGTCTGACTGTTGAGTTTTTTTCTGCCTCTGACCTCAGCTAGCCCTCTTGGTACTGCTGCTTAAGGTGTCAGAGAAATCTCCTAATAGTGTAATGCTTTGGTAACTTACTCTGTTTTTTTGCTGCCTGAAATGAAGGCAGATAACCATCCCAAAGTCCATTTTCATCAAAAAGAGACCTTTCTATAGTATTATAGACTGCCATTTTCACATCACAGGAGTTGCCATTGTCATGGTGCTGCTGCTCTTGATATCTGTCACCTGCCTCTAATCTTCAGGTCCAGTTAGAGTCCTCCTGATAACTGAAGCAGACTGGCTCCCACTGCCACCATCCTAGACATTACAGCTCTTATTTAAGATTTTTATAGTACTTTTTTGCAGCTCACTTGCTGCTACATTTTCTCTCACAATAACATTGAGTTTCTGGGTCTCAACTTTGCTCCAGACTATGCCATGACCTCTAGTTTCCCACGTAAGAACCCAGTGCTATTTAACATTTTTTAATGACTTTGATGATGGAATAGAAGCCATGCTTATCAAATTTGCAGATGACACTAAATTAGGAAGAGTAGCTAATACCCCAGAGGACAGGATCAGAATTTTAAATGTCCTTAATTGTTTAGAAAGCTGGACCCAAATTAACAAAATGAATTTCAACAGGGAGAAATGTAGGATACTATACATGGGCAGCAAAAAAAGAGATGAACAGATATAGAATGGGTGACATTAACTTGAAGGCAGTATATGTGAAAAGGATCTAGGAGTCTTAGTGGGCCACAGGCTGAACATTAATCAGCAATGTGATATAGCAGCTAAAAAAGCTAATGCAATTCTAGGCTGCATCAATAGTACAGAGTCTAGATCAGGGGTAGGCAACCTTTCCCCTTTCATGGCCGAGGGACTTCAGGTCCCAGAATCCCAGGAGCTATTGGCCAACATGGGACTATTGGCTAACATGGCTGAGGCTTCTGGTAACTGAAGTCCCTTGGCCCTTAAAGGGGAAAGGTTGCCTACCCCTGGTCTAGATCAAGGAAAGTAATAGTACCACTCTATTCTCTTTTGGACAGACCTCACCAGAAATATTGTGTCCTTTTCTGGGCACCACAATTCAAGAAGGATATGGACAAGCTGGATCATGTCCAGAAGAGGATGACCAAAACAGTAGAAAGTCTGGAAACCATGCTCTATGAGGAGTGACTTAGGGAGCTGGGTATGTCTAGCCTGGAGAAGAGAAGGTTACCATGATAGCCATGTTTAAATATCTGAAGAGATGTCATACTGAGGATGGAGCAAGCTTGTTTTCTGATGCTCCTGACATTAGGACACAGAGCAATGGATTCAAACTAAATGAAAAGAGATTCCATCTAAACATTAGGAGGATCTTCTTGCCAGTAAGAGCTGTTTGACAGTGGAACACACTGCCTTGGCAAGTGCTGGAGTCTCCAACTTAGGAGAACTAAACATCATATGTCATGCCAAAGGTACACTGTAAACATCACAGGGTCAGACTCATATGAAATATGTCCCATGGATTGAGTGTCATTCTTCTCAGAAACCAATTAGATTAATCCAATCTGATCTAGACCTGCTAAAAATTGGTTTGGATTCTCCTGATTCACTTCCACCAGATGTGTAATTCTTTGCAGTCTTAAGATACACATATATTTGTCATGTGTATATCATAGACATAAAGGTAAAGGTAAAGGTATTCCCTGTTGACAAGGTTGTCAAGTCGTGTCTGACCATAGGGGATGGTGCTCTTCTCTGTTACTAAGCCAAAGAGCCAGAGTTGTCAGAGACTACTCTGTGATCATGTGGCCAGCATGATTGCACAGAATGGTGTTTACCTTCCCACCTATTTATCTACTTGCATTTGCATGCTTTCAAACTGCTAGGTTGGCAGAAGCTGGGACTAGTGACAGGAGCTTACCCTATCATGCAGCACCCGGGCCTCAAATTCCCAACCTGCTGATCTTGCCATTAACAAAGTCAGCGTCTTAACCACTTGAGCTACTGCATCCCGACATACATTCAAAGTATGAATGACAGACATACATTCGAAGAATGGCAGATGATAACATCTGGGTGCCCTATAAAATTCTGTGAAGGAGACAGAGTGATTGCTCAATAAGGGCCTTGTCTAGAAGGAGCCTTGGTCACAATCATAGGGATCTTAAATGGAATGAGCTCTTCCACTGGTTGATATGAAACCCTTCTCATCTGACCTCTTTTCAGAAGCTGTAGCAGAAAAAGAGAGGGCAGAGTTCTCAGTCTTCAGTTTCCAGATTCCAGTCCCTTAAAATCTTTCAGCCACCCATAAGCAAGTGAGGAAAGAAATAGCAATCATTGCATTAGTGCCAATTCTGGTCACTAGAATTTGACAAGATGCAAAGGTCCTGCTGAATTTTATACATGGAAATTAAGGTTTTATGATGACTGATATAGGATGAAGGTTTCCCACAGATGTCAAGGATCACATGGTCCACTGAACACAGCCTGTGATATACTTTGTCATTGTAAGAAGTCAGCCTAACAGAGGGCTATTCATGTTGAGATCAGAGATGATTAACAAATGATCTCCTGGCTTTAGATAACCCTATGAAATAGTTAAGAGAAAAATGATGACCATAGTACTGAGCACTCAAGTTCTGCATGGAAGCTTCTGAACATGTAAATTTTACCTGGAAAGAACTGCATGATTAAAAAGAGTGTTAATAGTTCACTGAGGCTGCAACTGTACTGCAGAAATAATGTAACTTGACACCATTTTAACTGCCATAGCTCAATTCTATGGAACTCTGGTATTTGTAGTTTTGTGAGATGTTTAAACTTCTCTGTCAGAGAGCTCTGGTGTCACAGCAAGTTACAAATCCCAGATTTCCATGGCATTGAGCCATGACAGTTAAAGCAGTGTCAAACTGCATTATTTCTACAGTGCAGATGCAGCGTGAGTCTTACTTTATTTAAATAATTAAGAACAACTCCAGTCCTTTGAGCCCATAAGACAGTGGTTCCAAACCTCTGGCCCTTCACAGGTTTGGTACTTTAAGCCCCAGAATTTTTGACAGTTTGCCATAGTGGTGGGGCTTCTGGAAGTTGAAGTCCAAGCCACATAGGAGACCAAAGATTCAGGACTAATGCCATAAATAACAATGAAATCATAGCTTTCTGAGAACTACCTTTGTGTGCAGAGACTATTGCATGGGTGGGCCCTCCAAATGTTTTTGGGCTGAAACTCTCATAATCCCTCACCACTGGTTATAGTACCTAGACCTTAGGGGCACTGCATTCCCACAATATCTAGAAGATGACATGTTTTCTTTCCCAAGACTACTGGCTAAAATGACCAGAGATCAAGTACCATTTGTAAAGCATTAGTGTTTTCTCCATACTAGTTTCCAACACTGTTTCCTCATTCTTCAAGAATATTCTAGTCACAAGTAATTAGTCATGTTAAATATGGCTTAGGGCAAGGATCTCCACATGTTCAAAGAATACAACTTTAGCTCCTCTAAACCTTTGGTCTTTAAAACTAGGTATGGATGGCTGCCTGCAGATACTTGCAGATAGATTCCTATAGAATCCATTTTAATTTTTCCTGGCATTGAGATCAGACTAACTGGTCTGTAGTTTCCTGGATCTTCTTTTTTGCCTTTTTTGAGAAGAGGGACAATGGTTTCACCTCTCCAGTCTTTTGGCACTTCCTGTATTCTCTAAGATTTCTCAAAAATGATGGCAAGTGGTTCAGGAAGTATCTCAGCAAATTCATTCAGTACTTTGGGATGCAGCAAATCTGGCCCTGCAGATGAGAAATCAGTTGGTTAGCTTGGTGATTCCTGATTGACTCCCTATCAGTCTTGACTTGCAGTCTAGATCCCTTGTCAAGGTCTCTGCACACAATTCTCTTTTTGGGAGAAAACTACAGCAAATGAGACAATGAATAGTTCTGCCTTTTTGCTGTGATCTGTTAGCATTTTGACATCTTTCTTGAACAGTGGTCCCACTGTCTCCTTGGCCATTCTCTTGTCTCAAATGTATCTGAAAACCCTCTTTTTGTGGCCACATTCAGTGAGAAGATACTATACGTTAAGTAGTAGATGTACTTGGTGAAGGCATTCTGTACACCGCAGATAGTGTATAACAGGACAGAAAAATTTTGAATTTACATGCTCTACTTTGTATATTTTGTTGTATTCAAAATATAGAACCCCTATGTCTGCCAATTAGACTCTTATGCTTAGAAGTCTGAGCCCAGGAATTTAGTCTGAATGGAGTACCAAAACAAAGTGGAGTTTTTCCACACAACAATTGTCTCCAGGTTATCCTAAGCTTTCTTTGTTTCAGAAATGTCTTCCATGTCAAGTGGGGATGGAAGTCATTTTATTGCTATTGGTGTTAAATAATTGAAATGGTCTCCACAAGTAGATTCAGATCTATCATCTCTCTACTCCAGAGGTATATTAACTCCTTCCCAACAGTTAGGAATTTTGAATAAAATCCTAAATTAACATTTGAATTTTGATCTCATGTTTTCAATTCCTCTTCTGTTGTTAACACAACTGTTGTTAATACAACAATCAAAGGACTGTTACATGAAACACAATGCATGTATGATACTTCCTATTCAGGATATACCATTTCTAAAGCATCACATTGCATTTGATCTCATTCCTGCACTAAGCAGGGTTGTATACAGTTCAAAGAGTGGCTAAGAAGTATGCAAAGTTTTTTATTATTTTTATTACCCAAAGAGAACATGCAGAGATAGTTCAGTAAACAAAAGAAATGTTTCCAGGATTTATTGTAATAGATGAAGTGGGAAATAGGTTTTCTGTAAGAGTGCTTGCAGTATGGTAATAACAGCCATTCCAAAACGATTACTATGTTTCTTTCATTGCACAGAAGAGGTTGCAATAATGAATATCCAGTGGTCTGCTGAATAACACATATACTAGAAAATCAAGTCCACTGGAATGATGGAGTTGAAGAATGGATGTTATTTTAAACATGGACATTGGAATGGCTATTGCTCATTCTAACTGAAAAACAAAACAAATTCACTTTCATAAATAGCCAGAGATTCAAAAACAATAAATATCTACCACCCCCACAAAAAGCAGCAAATAGCTTACAGAGTATTTTTAACAATGGTGCTCCATTTGTTTCTGTTATATTTATGAGCCAGTGCTATTGATTGTTTTTGATTGTTTTGCCATAAATCTAAAGCAATGGTTGAAATATTAAACCTTCACTCAAATTATACTAACACCTGAAAAGCCACTGTAAAATTGCATATGCCCGTGTGTCTCAGTAGTTTTGTGTTTATGTCCAATATTATACCTCACATTTTTTTTCTTATTACATTACATCATTATCCCCTCAAAAGTATGCATATGAACATGCCATATTATCACATATTTCTTCATACTACATGAGATTCTACAGTTTGTGTGGCTGTTCAAAAGGCTGATCACTCAAAATAATTCTTAAACAGCTGAAAAGCAAGACCATTTTAACATTCATGCAGTAAAGGCATATACCCCTTCAGGAAGATTCTGAACTAAAGCAACTCTATATTTAAGTGCAAGTCAAAATGTGCACTGAGTCAGTTTAAAGGTAAAAAAAAAACCCCTCTGGAATTTCACTGTATTGACAGGGTTTAGATTTAGGTACAAAGTATTTCCCTTATATTTCCTGACACCAATGAGAATTCTAATATTCTAGTGTTCCTTAAATGCAACCAAACTACTGACACCTGAAGCCTTTCATTTCTGTTTTGTTCCATTATGGTTTGCCAAAAATTGGACTGGAATATTTTTTATCAATGGATGTTAAATTCATTGGGACAAAAAAAAATGTTCCAATGGCAAAAAGCAAAAGAGTAGTGGGGTGTTTTTAATGTTGCTAATTTTATTTTGTAACCCACCTGCCCCAAAATTAATTAATTGGATTAATTACTCCCAGGGTCTGCATGCTCAAGGAGGAGAAATTGCCTCTGTCTACATGGATATCCCTCTGTACTGTCTTAAATGAGAAAAGCTATAACAGCATCCTGATAAACTGTAGGCCTATGACTCTGACATCATCATTTTTACTTTCTCCTTTTAATTTTTAAAACTGTTGCCTGATGAAGAGGCCAACGGAGCAGCAAAAGCTTGCATTATGTATTTTGATTGGTCCAATAAAGGTATCAGTGTTTTGTGGATTTGGGATGTTATTGTACTTTGCTATATTGCCAACATTTTGCTATATGCCCCCTGGATATGTTTAATGGGATGGTTATATGTGAGAGCAGGTTTCTGCACCAGGAACAAATGAACAAAACTTTCCCCCCACATCACATATCTTTGAATTGTCTTGGCATCTTACAACAATAAAAAAACATAAACACAGTTCCAGTCATCCTATAACAACCTGACATACTTCACAGGGTTGTTGTGGGAATTAAATGTTAAGGAAGAATGCTACTGTGCCATCTGGGCTCATTTGAGAAAATATGGGATATGAAAAATTAATAAACAAAGAGATAAATATTAAAGGGAAAGTAGAGGAAACAGGAACAAGTATCCACAAACAGTTGCATATGCCTCAGATTAAGGAAGTAGTCATTTTTCATCCAATATACAAAAAATAATGTGTTTTCCCCTTAAATATTATTTCCCCCACCCTTTTAAGTAATAGAATAAATAGTTCAATGAAATCTTATGTAATTTACAACCTCTGGGGAGCTTTTAAGGCAGCAGGTAATCTATGGGTCTTCAGTGGTTGCCCCAATGACCATGTGCCCCTACCAGCATGGAAGCTGTACGTCTAGAAAACCACAGGTTCCCTGCTTCTGCTTTAAGGGATGATCAAGATTAAGATAAGCAATTAGGCACATCAGGGAGTATGTTAATTAGTGGAAGCCTCAAGGGCCTGATGAGTCTGCTCATGAATACGAAAGTTATTTGAATGTGCTGCCAGATGTAGAAGTTGTTCTCCTAATTCCTGTGGAGAAATTCAATTGAATCATAGAATCATAGAGTTGGAAGAGACCACAAGGGCCATCCAGTCCAACCCCCTGCCATGCAGGGACTCCCAATCAAAGCACCCCTGACAGATGGCTATCCAGCCTCTGCTTAAAGACCTCCAAGGAAGGAGACTCCACTACTCTCCGAGGGAGTGTGGTCCACTGATGAACCGCCCTTACTGTCAGGAAGTTCCCCCTAATGTTGAGGTGGAATCTCTTTTCCTGGAGCTTACATCCATTGTTTCAGGTCCTAGTCTCTGGAGCAGCAGAAAACAAGCTTGTTCCCTCCTCAATATGACATCCCTTCAAATATTTAAACACGGCTATCATATCACCTCTCAACCTTCTCTTCTCAGGCTAACCATTCCCAGCTCCCTTAGTCATTCCTCATAGCGCTTGGTTTCCAGACCCTTCACCATTTTAGTT
>CM034703.1:55520676-55531692 GCA_020142125.1 Phrynosoma platyrhinos | reverse complement strand
TAAAGGACTGTTTACAACACTTCATCAACATCAATTTCCAACAGAGAGTAGTGTAACAAAGGGGAACCATAACAAGTGTATATACCAACTGAATAAGAGAAACATTGTTAAACTGTTGTTCAAATAAAGTTTTATTGTGGTTCAATTATAAGCTTGTCTGAACCTGGAATATTTATACATGCTAACAATCAAATCCTATTTTGGGGAGTAAACCCCTAGGCAAAAGTAAAAGAGACTTTGGGGGGAAGCAGACGGGCGGCACGGGGCCACCCCAAGAAGCTGCAGATTGGGGCCGAGGCATCCGCATTCCTTGGCCCTGCAGCGCAGCTTCGCCGCCCCAGGAAGGAGTGCTAAAACAAATCGCCGAAGGTGCACTGCAAAAGGCTGCCGGCACACCTTCAGTGAATCTTCCACTGCAGCGTGTGTGGATGCTGCAGTGGAAAGGCATCGTTGGAGCGCCGGCTGTGCGGAGGGCCGGCTGCTCCGATGATGTCTTCGGGAAGGGGTTGGGGCACCCAGAGTGTGGCTGCCCCTCCCCTTCCTTGTCCTGAAGATGGCGTTTTGTGCCATCTACTTAGCCCCTTTGACAAGTAAATGAGGCATTTCAGTAGGTCAAGTTACATAATTGGTGTAGGGTAACAAAGTGAAACCATAACAAATGAAAATGAGAGAAATAACAGATAAATGTATGACATGGAAATAAAGACATGGGAGCCCTTAAAGGGGACAGGTTGCCTACCCCTGGTTTAGACTCTAGAGTTACTCATATGAAGGGGGTATCATAAAGTAATAATTATAACCTGGACATTTTTATGATATATTGATGAAATTTTGTTAGTGTCATCACTGGTCCCTAAGTGCATGATGCTGAGAAAACACCTCTTTGTGTCCTTTATTTTTGTTACAGGTTGTACCAAAAGTGACTAAAAGCAGGGGTAGGCAACCTTTCTCCTTTAAGGGCCGAGGGACTTCAACTCCCAGAATCCCAGGAGCTATTGGCCAACATGGGACTATTGGCCAACATGGCTGAGGCTTCTGAGAGCTGAAGTCCCTCGGCCCTTAAAGGGGAAAGGTTACCTACCCCTAGATTAAAGTGTAAGATGGAGATGACTGAGGCTTACAGCATGATAAAGTTCCTGCATTTGAAGGGTAATAGTGCCCGGAAAATTCATGATGAGATGATGGTAGTTTATGGAAATGATTGCCCATCTTATTGCACTACTGTGAGGTGGAAAAGGAATTTCCAAACTGATCACATGTCCCTCACAGATGAGCCAAGACCTGGAAGCCCATCATTGGTAGATGATGCAGCCACAGTGAAGAAAGTGGAGTGTTTAATCCTGGAAGACAGATGAACAACCATCCAAATGATCATGAATGAAACTGGTTTCAGTTATGGTAGTGAATGGAAAATTATTCATGAAGAATTGCACATGTCTAAAGTGTCTGCACACTAGGTTCCACGTTTGCCTTTTCCAGAAACAAACATGGTGTGACTTTTTGAGACAGATGTTAACACTGTCGGAACAGGATGAAAAGGAATTTTTTGCTTGTCTTGTAACCATGGATGAATCTTGGATCTATCAGTATGATCCAGAGACCAAAACCATGCGCATGGAGTGGAAGCCAATTCCCCTCTCCTAAAAAGGCAAAGGTGCAAAAGTCAGCAGAGAAGGTCATGCTCTCAGTTTTTTGGGACTGCCATGAAGTCATTCTCACAAATTACCTTGCAAAGGGACAAAACATCACTGGCACATATCTGTTGTGGGGTTGCTGATTTGACAACACAAATGATATCATTTGTAGAAGAGTGGTTTAAGGCTCAATCTGCAGACTTCTACAATAATGGTTTTTGGAGGGTCAAGAACTGCTGGGAAAATGTGTAAATCTAGATGGTGACTATAATTTCCTAAGTATGTTACTGGATGTAGCCTTGATTTATATATAGCCAATTTAGAGCATGCTTGGTCATGAGCAGATGGCAGCTGCCCCGGGAAGCTGCGGATTGGGGCCGAGGTATCCACACTCCTCGGCTTCTCTGACAGAGAAGGCTCAATGTCTCAGAAAAAAAATACAATTTCCATGATTCCCTAGCACTGAGCCAGGGCAGTGCCTCAATTTAATGTGCACTATTTCTGGCAGTCTGCAAAGGCCCTTACTTTCTTTATGCTGTTGCACCTGTGGCCTTTTACTCATGCTGCCATGGTCTACCTCAGAAGTTTTGCTGGAAACAGAATTCTGGCCTTCATGGCACTGCACAGGCTCCTTTTTCTTAACAGCTGGAATATACATAAAGATAGGTACAGTTACTCTGTGCCCAAATTCTTGATTTTATAGCTTTCTGGGAAAAGGCAGAAGAGACTGGTGCTGTGCACTGGTGACACAAATGTATTGCTATTTCACTTTATAGGAGACTTCACTTCACATACATTCCAGAGTCCTTGCGGTGGGTCTCTGGAATGTGCAGCATAGATGAACAGGTGGGCATGCCAGAGTGGTGGCCAGCTGGCCACCCAGGGTGAAGAGTCACACAAAATCAATTAAGCAAAGAAGAGGGGCAGTGTACTCTCTAGGTTATTTTGAACATAGTCATTAGGAACCTTTTATTATCCTTCCAGCTTGGAACTCTGGTTCAGTTTTCCAGAATGTCCCTAAACATAAGCATGAGTTGCTGAGCTCAGACATTTTACTTGTGGCATATGGCCAGGTTTTTTTCCCTGTTATAGGCACATTGCTGAGCAGTATGGTTGTTTGATGTGCTTGCCTCATATCCTTGCAGCCCACAAGGAAGTGAACTACACTAGCAACAACGAGGGTGACATACACCTAGGCATGAAGCAGGAATTGGGAAGTGCAGGCTTCCGCAACGTATTCCTTCTGGATGTGTTGGAACACAACTCCTAGTAAGAGCATGCTGGTGTTGGTTGTGGGTGATGGGTATAGCTACCCAATAAATTGGAGGTCATAGAGTTAAGGGATGGTGGAGTATAAAGAATATACCATTCAATTTATCATGGTGAAAACAATTTTACACTCCTAAAATAAATATCACAACTATTTTATACAAACACATAAGAACATTTTAGGATCTTCTAAATTATAATAAATGAATAACAAAACTTTCAGGTTCCTATCAAATGAAAAAAAGAGCCCATATGGTCTTGTTCTTAGGGAAGCTGAAGTGAATGTGAAGCCATTCAGCAGGTGCTGTTTTAATGCCTGCTGTGAATTTGTGGTATATTGCTTTGCTCTCCATGGGGTCCAATACAAATTGAGTGTGTAACAGTGCTTCAGCTGAAGGAATGGAAATTCAGTTTGCAGCTTCCTGTCTGCTTCTCTGTCCTCACCCCCAAGGTAAATGATTCATTTGACAAAAAGACACCTGCTTCCTACCCCCTCTCTCACACTCACTTTTAGGATGCAGCAAATGTTTATCTTGTTGTACAAAGGACATCTTGAAAGGAAGCCTTTTTTTGGGGGGGGGACTCAAACCCCTTTTTAATGGAAGGGGAACAGGAAGATTTTTCCCTCCCAAGTGAACTACCCTGATCTGCCTCCAGTTTAATCTCTGCTTCTACTGATATGTTCACCTGTGAACATAGAAATGGATATGCAGAAATTTTAGCTAAAGATTAAGGTGACACAGACTGAGAATAATCCATGGTGAACTAAAGATATGGCTTCTAAAACATGTGCACACATGTCTATTAAACAGGGAACAGAAGGACATGTTCCCTCAGCATATTGAAATTGCTTGGTACAATCCAGGCATCATCCAAAGTGCTTGTCTTGATATTTAAAACCCAATACGTCTTAGGTTCAGACTATATGAAACCCTGTATCTCCACATATGAGCCTGCCTGAGTATTATGATCCTTGAGCGATTGCTTTCTCTCTGGAGATTATCAAACAGAGAAAAAGGATGGGAGACAAACGGGATGCTCCCATCCTTATCAGCAATTGCACCAATATTATCACACAACATCCCACAACGTCATGCTCATCCCATCCTTCTCCTGTCAATGAAATGGAATGGTTCTATAACTTTTTATTCACAGGAACTGCCATCGATGGGAGAAGGACAGGATGAGCAGAATGTCATGGGACATCGTGTGATAATCTTCATGCAATCACTGATAAAGATGGGAGCATCCCGTTTCTCTCCCATCCTTTTTCTCTTTCTGATAATCTCCTCTGTTCACCTTCTTGCCAGGTTTGACTGGTAAGTACACAGGAGAGCATTCTGTGCTAGGCTATGGAGCTCTCTTCTAAGAGAGGTTCAATTAGCCTTCTCTCTGGTGTCTTTTCACTAGTGGGCAAAGACCTTACTGTTTAAAAAGGCCTTCAACCTAAACTGATCAGAACAGAGGAATATGCAATTAGGTGTGTGGGTGTTTTTTGTTTTTTTTACAAAAAAAATATGTAATATGTAGTGTTTTAAACAGTATTTTAAATTAATGTTGTAATGGTCTCGCTTTAATTGGATTGATAGTTTAAAGCTTTTTAAACATTTGAACTCCATACTGTTTTAGCAGTTTCATGTAAGCCATTTTAGTCCCATTTGAGAATGACTGGAAATAAATAAATAAATAAATTTGGGTGAGCCAGTGTATTGCAGTTGTTTGAACAATGGACTGTGACTCTGGAGATGAGAGTTTGAATCCCCCACTTAGCCATGGAAACCTTGGCCAAATCACATTCTCTTCCTCTCTGTGAGGAAGGCAAAGCAAACCTGCTCTGAACAAATCTTCTCAAGAGAACCCTGTGATATGATTCTCCTTAGTGTCCCCATGAGGCATAAACTACTTGAAGGCACAAAGCAACAAATATCAATTGGGAGGCAAGCAGTCCACCTGCCCTCCTGACTTGCCTGACTATGGCCCAATGTTGTATATTTGCCACTATGCATGACAATAGTGGCTAAGGGCCTCGGCAGACGGCTTAAAAAGCCATCCTCGGGGCAAGGAAGGGGAGGGGCAGCCGCACGCTCGGCACCCCTTCCTCCTCCCGAGGTCATCCTCGGAGCCACCAGCCCTCCGCACAGCTGGCGCTCCGGGGACAACCTCCCGCCGCAGTGTCCAGACACGCTGCGGCGGAAAAGTCAGCGAAAGCTTTTGCGGTGCACTTTTGCTGACTTGTGAAAGGAGCGCTATTTTAGTGCTCCTTTCAGGGGCAGCGAAGGTGCGCCACAGGATCGAGGCATGGGGATGCCTCGGTCCTGCGGCACACCTTCCCAGGGTGGCCCCGTGCTGCCAGTCGGCTTAGGCCCTAAGACAGCATTTCTGCAACTTAATAGATAGCAGTAGATTTCTAATTTTGAACATTTTTGGGTGATCTTTCCTATCTTCTCCCCTTTGCCTTCCTGGATCAGACAAATAGACTCTTATGAGAAGGTCCTGAACAGGGGCATCTGAGGAAACCATTCTCCTTAGCTCCTTTCCCCAGGACTTTCATTGTTGTATTCCTTCAAGTCATTTCTGACTTATGGGAACCCTAAGGCTATCTTGACAAGATTTGTTCAGAGGGAGTTTGCCCAGTGGCATCACCAGCAGGGTGTAGCAGGCAAGAACTGCACTGGGTGACAACCCGTGTGTGTGTGTCACCCAGTGGGGTGGTACACCTGTTGCGACTGCTGACTGAGTGAGAAAGGGCATTGTGTTCCTTTCTCACTTGTGAAATGCCATGGCAGTGCCTTCCATTTGGCCTTTGGCAAGGTTGTAGCCATACCAGAACCCAAATGGACCTCTGGGGGCCTGGCATTTCCCCCTCCAGTGGCGTTCTGTTTGGGCTATTCAAATGCTGTTCTCCAGAGTTACAGTTGATTGCTCAAACCACTTCACCAATCTATAAATTCCCCTTAAAGAGCAAACTACATTAATCTCTTTTCTGATTAGCATTTTACTGCTCTATAGAGTATGCACTGCTCCTTCCTCTCACAGAATTTTCATATCCCGCAAGCAGAAACATTTGGTGGCAACTCATATACTTAGGAAGGTCCAATTGATCACCAATGAACTCCATCATATATAATTGTTGTGTTTTAATGACTTCCCATAACACTTTCTTTTTTTGTAGAAAATCTTTAAGATGCGTACACAAGCAGTTACAGCAAACAAATCAACATTCTAGCTGTACATAATTGTCTCCTGTAATGAAAAACAGCATGGTTCACTGCTTGCTAAATGCTTACTTTATCTTTGGCATGTAAGCACCTGATTAAAGAAACTGTTAAAAAGAAAAATAGAAAAGGAAATAGTTAACACCCACAAAATGCCCTCTGGGTCTCTTCTTGCATGTGAAAGGTCAGGGATGTTCAACCTTCTCCTGTACTATAGTTGAAGCAGATAAAACCACTTCAGTTCTGCCTGAAAATATTTCAGAACCTCCTAAAATAACTATATTTCTTTGGGGATTTCTTTACTCTTTGGACTCAAGGCTGCAAACATGATGAATGCTAACAGCTGGATCTTCATACTTCTGCTATTAGAGATATTTGACTGAAACTGATGAGCAACAGATGTTAAATGTGTGTGTGTGTTTTAAAAGATTCTCACCTTTTTTTTTTCCCACAGGGAGAAAAATGATACCCAACACGTGGGACTGGGAGGATATCTTGTAGTTTCCCCTACATATAGATTAAGATCATATTGATGGTGCAGTTTCTATTGTTTCTTCTAAGGACATTGGGGAAATTTCAGAAACAGCCCATACACAAATGATACACACACACACACACACACACACACACACATTTTTTTAACAAAGTGAGTATCCATCTTTCTTCACAACAAGAATTTTATTTCATTTTATAATGCCAGCCAATCAAACCCCATATAGAATATTTTCAGAGCTTCGAGGAGTTTCTCTAATTACAGCTCCCAGAATCTCTCAGCTAGCCTGGTGACAGCTGGCTGAGGGTTCTGGGAATTGTATTAAAAAATAGCTTTTTTAAGCCCTAAGTCCACCATTCTTGTTTCCTCATCACTGAATCAAATAGAAAAAAAATGTCCCATGGACACTGGCTATATTCTTTCCTTACTTGGTTGTTATCGAGCAGTTTGACCCTTACACTTGTTCTGAGTTTTGTCTCCATTTCTGCAGATCTTGGGGTCTCTTAAGCATGGTGACACTTCCATACTGTTTTTCAGTGGCTCCACTGTGGCTTAAATTGACTACATAAAAGACAGTAAAGAACTCCTATATCTGTAACAGATGTGTAGAAGAGAGAACTGTAAGAATTATAGCTTGTCATTCAAACTACCTGCTGAAATCCACTCTTTCACACAACTATCAAAAGTGTAGGATTCCTGCTCTCATTACCATGGAGTCACCGTACTGTGGCTATGCAGTCACTAGCACATAAAGCCTGAGCTCATTAATAGAGGGGCACCTATTATTTATCTCATGAAACTGACATCTCATTTGTTTGAAATGAGGAATCTCTACATACTTGGGTTTTCAAAGACATACTTTAAAGTTTTGCATTGTGTGGCAGCAAATTTTATAGTAATACACCTTTATTGTGTGGTAATACATCCTTTCCTTTGTTCCCAGATGTCTACCAGCTTCATTATCAATTGGTTTCACCAAGGTATAGGACTCCTGAAAAAGGGGGGGGGGGAATCACAATTACACCTTGGAGTCCTACTTTTAGTTGTACTTTAATGTTTGTTTCATCTGCTTAGGCAACCTGTTTGTTTATTGCATCACAGTAAGGTGCAGAAGAAATTTTTGAGTTCCCAGATAGCTAATCCTGGTGCCCATTCATGCTACACAATTAGAGCACTATGTTCCACTTTAACTACCATAGCAACATACCATGGAATCCCAGGAATGATGGTTTAGAGAATACTCATCCAGAGTGTCTCTTAAGACTACAAACCACAGGATTACAAAGGATGCAGCCATGGCAGTTACAGTTGAATACAATACACTACTTGAATAGTGTGAATGGCCTCCCAGTCTAAACCAGTGTCCCAAATCATGATACAGATTTTTCTAACTTAAACAAAGTAACAATTTGCCCACTACTAGGAAGGATAGAAAAGGAGTCTTGCAATTTTATTGATAAACCACATCTCTTTACATGCATTATTGGTGAAATTTGAAGTGTGTTCTCTCTCTCTCTCTCTCTCTCTCTCACACACACACACACACACATTAGTCTTATAAAGAAATTTTCCCTGCATTGTTTTCAACAACAGTCACACACCAAGCCACCTAGCCAAAAAATTGCTAGCATCTACAAAAGTCCTCAGCTCCAACATGGGAATGAGATGTGAAGTATCACTGTTTTAGTGAGATTTCCATTATTTGTCCCAAACAGTCTCTGCACAAAATTATGGTATTTTCCCTTTGTGAAGCAAACCACACATACAAAGCAAGCACAGAAGGACTAGCAGGTTGATTTAAAAGATACAGTCCCAATCCAGTGCTTCTAATCTTTAAAAGTCAGTGCAATAAGCATTGTAGGTTTTTATCACTATTTTGTATAGTAAAAATGTAAAATGTAAGCACTTTGGCCAAAAAAGGCAGGAAATATTTCACCATCCTGCAAGCAAGGAGAAAAATTATGCAGCATGTCATTTTCACATACAGAAATGAGGCAAGCAAGATTTTACATTCCTAACAATCACACTCCTCCTGAAAAAATACACATGCAGAAAGAAGGCTTTACCATATATGATTGTTAGCAAAGCTACATGAAGGATATTTTTTAAAAAGGCAGATTATGTCAATTCACCCTGTAACCAACCCTGGATCATAGTATGTCTGCACTGGCTGTTGTAGACAGAAGGTGGATGTATAGCAGAATCTCTTTCCTCAGAAATGAGTGCATCTAGATCTGTAAAATCTCTCCATAGGCAATGTGAATCTAAACCTTATTTGTCTGGCCATTAGGTTCTGTGCCAATGCAATTTCTAATGTTGCTATGGTTTATTTTGATGGAAATTGCTGCTACTTCCCTGGGACACTCTTGTTCAATAAGAAGTAATTTCTGTGAAGCTGCTTTCTGTGTAACATAATTATATCACAGAAGTTCCTTTTATCATTCCAAAACCCTTTTAAAAATATCACTGTAGATCATTTAAAGCCAATACGTTTCCAAATGTGAGGCAAATTGGATTTTTTCCCCTACAGTAATTCAATGGGTTTTTGATGAAAACAGGCCCTTCATCATGCTACAGTTTTTCTAGAGGAAAAGCATATCTTCGCTGTAAAGCCTGGAGATTTGAAGTCTACACAGTCTGTTGTCCTGTATGAGATCTGCAGTGCTCTGAACAAATCCTCCGTCTATAATCTCTGGTTTTCCAACCCCAAAGTATTTTAGTATATTGTGCAGCCTCTAGCCATTCTATCTAGTACATTTGACCTCTGACCAATAAATACATTTTCATTTTTACTTTTTTAAATTCAACCTTTTTAAAAAATCATAAGCTTTGAACAAACTGATCCCTCCTACCTTTGCTTAATCTGTGTGAGTGCAAAATACACTAGTTGAATGAAAAAATGAGCTCAAACTGTTGGTTGTTGGTCATAGTATACAAATGGGGTAATAGGAGACAGTGTGGTCAAAGGGATATAAGATTATGTTCTACTGGTATCTGACACCTGAGGGACTACCAAAGAGGTTAAAAGGAACTAGTAATGTTTGCTGGAAGTGTGAACAAGGAACTTTTAATCATATGTGGTGGACATAGAATGATAGAATTGCAGAGTTGGAAGAGATCACAAGGACCATCCAGTCCAACACTGCCATGCAGGAAGCCACAATCAAAGTACTCCTAACAGATGGCCATCCAGCCTCTGTTTAAAAACTTCCAAAGAAGAACATTCCATCAAAATAACTGAGGGATTGTGTCCCACTGCTAAACAGCTCTTACCACCAAAAAGCTCTTCCTAATGTTTAGGTGGAATCTCTTTTCCCTTAGCTTGAATCCATTGCTCCATGTAGTCCCTGAAACAGCAGAAAACAGGCTTGCTACATCCTCAATATGACATCCCTTCAAATACAGTTGGCCCTCGGTATCCATGGACTTGCCATCTGCAGATTCAAGGATCAGTGGATGGCAAGCTCATGTTGTCCCCAGTTATGACATATGCACATGGCCGTGCTGCCATTAGGGACAATGGGACTTCAGGTGCCCCTGTCGTCCTTATCTTGCCTAGCCTGACTATTACTGTGGGAGAATGAAGGGCTTCAGGTGAGGTGGCTGGGAGTTTCCTTTGGCCTCACCTGGCTGGCAGCTGTGAAGGGAGCAAGGGCAACAGTGAAATCTACCATAGGTGCCCCCTCCTCCTCCTCTGTGCCCTGGCAGAGTGAAGTCCCATTGTCCTTAATGGCAGTGAAGTCACGTGTACATGCTGCCATTGGGGAAAATGGAATTTGATCATTCACAAATTTTGGTATCTTTAGGGGGGCGGGGTCTGGATCAGATCCCCCATGGATACCAAGGGCCAACTGTATTTAAACATGGCTATTAACCTTCTGTTCTCCAGGCTAAATATACCTAGCTCCCTAAACTGCTCCTCATAAGGCATGGTTTCCAAATATGTGATAAAATGAAAAGGTTTTGGGTTCTGATTAATTGAAAATTGAGATTCAAAACTCTTTTTGGAATGGTAGATGAACACGTTGATATTAAGTTGGGAGAATTATAGAATATAAGTTTATTGCTGCAAGACTTCTGTATGCACAGAAAACAAGAGGACCCTGATGAAGGAGGATTGGATATTGAAACTGTTAAGATTTGGCTGAGATGGATTAGCTGTTTGGCTTGATTAGAGAGAAATCTTTGAGTAGTTTTAAGACAGACTAGGAACCATTAATTGCTTTCTTACAGCAACAGGGGAAATGTTCAATAGCTGGATTTGAACATTAATAGGATTAAATTTAAGTATGTGTAGGATTAAATTTAAGCAGGATTGGAATTTAACATAAGAGACTGACAACAGAGGAACTCAAATATATAATATATAACCATTAGTTGAAAAGTTTCCTCTTTCTACTTTTTT
>CM034703.1:55477360-55495667 GCA_020142125.1 Phrynosoma platyrhinos | reverse complement strand
TACTGTTTAATTCTTTTTAAGGGGAGGGGGATATTGTATATATTTTGTGTCATTTTAATTGTTGTACGCCACTTTGATTGTTTTTACAAAAAACAGTATATAAATAAAATTTGTTTTATTTATTATTAGAAGCTTTTTCTTAGATGTACTTTTTGTCGCTGCTGCTGTTTTACTTACAGCAAGTTTGTTTTTAATGGGAGGATTAAAAAAGGGAAATCAATGTCTGTATCCTGAAATAGTATACTCATCCCTATCATCTCAAGATGCTACATTCTTGAGATTTTATTGAGGAACCTGATACTAAGGATGCAGTACACTTAAGCCAAGACCCCACATCCATTCAGCTATGAGAAAGCCCTCTTGAACTTAGGAGACCACACTGCTGAGTAGGACAGTGCTGAAAGAGATGGTTGCTGGGGGGGGGGGGGGGGGGGGGAGAGGGAGGATAGGAAATTGAATAGAAAAACTTCCACCTACACTTTAATTTTCCCCTCCCAATTTGAAATGAAGACAGTTAAGATTTGATGGAAACTGAATCCTGCAACAGACTAATTTTTTTGATAAAGGTAATTGGACCTGTTGAACATTTCGTAGATCCTAGATTCAAAGGTAATAATGTGATTAACAGAGTAATATTTCCCATTAGAGGTAATTAGCCTTTTTGTGAATCTCTCAGATTCTAAATTCAAAATTAGTGATGTTAGTAACAATAGTGTCTCAAGACTATGGTTTGTAATGATCATGATTAATGGGACCAAATGATTGCAAAAGTTCTTAGTCTCTGGTAAAATTGCCAGGCACACCCTTTGTTAGGGAAATTACAAAGAGAACTGCATGAAGGTTACAAAATGGTTGGAGAAGGTGATTCACCATTACCAACTCACATCTGCTAAAGAAATGGGAAAGCCAGACATCTATAAGAGGAAAGAAATGAATACAGAATTTTTGAATGAAAACAAGAGGAATTTTTGCAGGTACTCACTTTGAGGAGTTCTGCAAACCAGCTTTCCTCAGAATAGTACCAAATAGTCATGTTAGCTGGGGATAATAGGAACTAATTTTCATCACTGCAGGGAGTTATAGGAGGGCTGGAGAAACTTTTAAACACTAATGACATTAAAGGGTGCAGGGTGTCTTTGAATATCTGAGATAGGGCAGAGTATTTGTTTGGCTTTTAGAGGTTAAGCTGTTTCTCCACCTAGAGTCAAGTTGTATAGACTCTAAATAAATAGAAAAATTACAAAATACAACAGTCCTCTACTGACTGTTCTCCAAAGGCAACTGCTTAGAGAACTGGGCTTATGACTGTATTCCAAGAGCATTTAAGTGGAAGCTAGAAAGTGTTACCATGAGGCAAGCAATTTTCATGCTCTCTCTGTGTGTATATTTCTGACATGACCCTAAAACGGAAATACAGTTTCAGCCATGTACTCAGGAGTGGGTTTGTCACGTAAACCTTCAGAGATAGATGGTCACGTAGATTTCAGTACTCATTAGCAGATCAAACACTTAGTTCCAGGTGTTGCAAACAGACAGATATGAGGAAACAAGAGAATCAATGTCCTGGATGACTTTTGGCCACAAGAAAAATAAGATCCATTACTCACCTCTGGAAGCTATCTACTTCAAGGAAACCTTTACAATGTTAATTTGGCCCTTTGATAGACAGCAATCAACCTTCACCTTAGGTTATTTTCAGCCTATAAAAGGTCTACCAAAATTCTGGTTAGGTGTACCTGGTTAGAATTCCTGGTGACACTGCATCACTTTGAATTCTGATCCAGCTCCAACTCGTTCCTTGCTCCCTCTCCTCCCTATGCTCCATTAGAAAGCCTCATGTCTATCCCATGCTAACTTACTTTATTCCTGAGTTCTTGTGAGAATGTGTGATTGAGAGTATGTCTTTGTATGCCTGATTCTCAAATAAATTCATAATTCATTTGGAAAAGCTTTGTCTCTATGCATCTATAACCTCAGCTCCCTTCATATAAATTGGGTTTGCTTCCTGATAACTATTTGAGCTAATATTAAAATTTCCTAAGGTCGAGCTCATATTACAAAAGATACTTTCAAATTATGTAGAATTCAGAATAATTTATTTGGTTTGGGCTGGGAATTTACCAAGCATATTGCTTCTGCAAGCATAGCAGCAAGCTCTTTCCATAACTTTCTATGACCTCCTGATCTTGCCTTTTACTTAGATCTCTCCATTTTCTGAATCAAGTGAATAAAACAGGTAACTATTTGCAAATATATATATGCAGGCAAAGTGCCAAGCAACATGTAACAGTATTGAAAAGTTTGTTCAAAGATAAATGCAGAAACTTTCATTTGCTGTAGGTGTATATTCCCCATGCTGGCTGTGCGATTTGGGGAACTGTAGTCAAAAAAGTAACTTTCCAAAGCTTGGTAGTATGTAGCAACCACTTACATTTTAAAGACAGCCTTAGAAACCTGTTGACTTCTGGATTAATAAGCAGAGGTTGGAATGTTACATTTGAAATCTAATTCAATAATTAGAAATTAGAAATTAATTCACTAGCATAAACACACACAATAGAATCAGTGTGGGGCCAGACTGTAGGATTTACAGAGAATGGAATGAAAGTGCAGGCACTTTTTTTTAGTGGCCTCTTCAGAAGGTCTCCTTTTGTACTTTTAAAGTTACCTTCCTCTAACTTGGATTTTTCTACAAGTCTACAATAGGATTGTTGCCTAGGAATGGTGAGAGTCAGCACACCTAAGAACTGGTAGTCTAAGGAAGGTGGGGAAGGCTGTCCCCAAAACAGGAGGTATCATTCTTTAATATTTTCAGTTAATTGGTCCCTGATCTGCATCTTTCTTCCTTTTTACCTCCTCCTCCCAACACATACATTTCACTCACATTTGAAATGCCTTGTATGTTAAAGGTTAGTAAGAAATTATTTCAGTGACAGTATAGCCAAAAGTCTAGTATGGGGAATTTTATTTAGCTCAAATTGAGATGGGGTCAGTTACAAGGACCCTGCAAGACCATCTCCCAAGAGTCCCATGGATTTAAGAACTGGTGCAGGGACAGAATTCTCCAATTAAAGTATTATTTAGTAAAGGGGAAAATCACACAGCTATTCACATACATGCACACACTCATGTAAGACTCAGGAAATCAGGAGTTAGTTTGGAAAATTTCAGACACAACACTATGGGTGATACTTACTACAGATGAAGCTTTCTCTGGGATCCAGTTGGGTGAAGTGGTGTGGAACATGACCGTTTTGAGAGCTTGGGTCAAACGGAGGTGCCAGTAACTAGATCAGAGTACTAATTGATGCAGGGTCCCCCTGAATTTACACTAGCAACACTGAAGGAAGAATTCCAGGGGTTTTCAAGGGTTCATCCTAGCCCATGGCAAGGTGTTTAATTGCTTGGCTGGAGCCTGGACAAAGGTGTTTGATTGTCAGGCTGAAGCCTGGACAAAGATGTTTAATTGTTTGGGTGAGGTAATCTGGTCTGGCAATATTCAAGGAGAAATGGGAGAGAATTAAGTCGTTAGCTGGCCTATGTCCTGAAAAGCCAGCAGCAGGGCTGATAGCCAAAGTGAGGGAGAGCCCCAAACAAAGGCCTGGTTACCAATCTGAGGAAGCAGCAAGAGAAGAGTCAAACACGGTCTGTAAGTCAAGGGTTCCAGAGAGGCAGAGAAACAAAGCAGTCCAAGGTCCAGGGATTCAGAGGTCCAAATGTAGTCAGCAGTCCGAAGGTCAATGATACCGGGAATCCAGGATAAGCTCGAGTCCAGGGTTTAAAGCAAGGAGAGACAGAGGCTTTCTCCAGGGAGCTCAGATAACCTCTGGCACTGAGACAGTGCTTCCCTACTTGCTTAAATTCCTGAGCTACCAGAGCTCAGCTGGGGCTGAACATCTTGATTACCTCGGCGTTTTTCATAAAGCCTCCTCGAGCAGCGGAGGCCCGTCCTTTTGGCTCTATGCTGACTGAAGATAGGCACGGTCCCCTGATCCTCCTCCATGTCCAATGGCCCTGTTGTCAGGAGGCTTAGTTGTGGAGCCTCTGGCAAAGTTACAGCATCTGCTGAAGGCTCTACTGCTGGAGCTGGGAAAGCAGAGCTGCTAGGACCAGGTTGGGGTTCCTCCACTGCAGACTCAGGACCTGGAGGATGTTCTGACTTGTCCTCTTCATCCTCTTCATCCCCATCCAGGCAGGACATGACAGCCTATCAGGTGAGCATCTAGGCCAATATCACCTATCCTTTTGATTATGGAGGTGATGGTTGTCCATTTGCAATTCCCACACTATCTGCCTGACTATGGGGATTGGGGATTTTCCAGTCTTCCAAGTGAACTGGGCATGACCTCTTCACCATGCCATGGAGGCACTGGGGGGGGGTTCCCACTGCAGAGTACATCTGGGGCCATGTGGAGTTCATACGCACACCAAAATTCAGAAAAATGCACTGTTGCTAACAACAGGACAGTGATCCACTGCAAGTACAGCAACATGTAGACAGCCACAGATTAGTGACTCAAAAGCAGGGAATTCTTCATCTGATATTTGAGAGGCTCACATATGTAGAATATTTTTTTCCTACACAATTGAATCACAGAATGCTTTTTGGCTCTCCATTCCCAATCAAGAAACATGGTCTCCAAAAATCAGTGGTAGAGCACAGGATGTTTTCCAAATAGAACTAGTTATCTCAAATACAACATGTAGCATATGCAGTTTTAATAACCAGGCCATTTTCTTCTGCAGCCATATCACTTTAACTGTATAATAAAAGAAAGTGGGTGAGGAGGAGGTGGTGAATGGGAAGGATGAAAAGGGGGAACAAGAAAGATACTAAGAGAGAAAGAAATGAGGGATGGCTTAGAGGGAAACATGTCACTTAATTATCTAAGATCCTAGTACTTGTGTGAGTAATACACTAAAGAATTGCAAAGGGTTCATTGCAGCTGTTTCCAAATAATATTAGGGGTTGAGTATCCCTTATGTCCTGTTCTGGTGTCTCAACAGCAATGATGATATAGCAGAGTAGTCAGATTAGTCTGAGTAAAGCACAGTCAAGCAATCAGTCCAAACAACAGTCCAAAAGGGTGATCCAAAAGCATAGTCTGCAAATTGAGCAAGGCAATACGAATCTGGAACATGAGTCAGGAAGGTTGCATCTACCAGGAAAGGATGTTTGTGAGCAACCAGTTGCTCGAGGGAGGTGCCAGAATTTATGGTCAGTTATGACTATGTAATTGTTCCATGATTAATGAGCATCTGGTATTTAAATGCTCCATCCTATGCTGTGCCTCTCTCTGAGGGTCTGCTATGGTAGGTACTGGTAGCACTGTGTCTTGTTGTTCTGAAACTGCCTTGCTTTCTTGGCTTTCTTTCTCATTAACATGGCCCTCTGTTTCTGGCCTCTCTTTGCCTCATCTTCCACTCTGTCTCACTGAGTCCTGAGGGTACAGTGCAACACCTTATCCAAAATTTATTTATATTTCATATATACATAGCCTGATTTTATACACTACGGTATATTTTAAATAATTTTCTACATGAAACAAAGTTTGGGTACACTGAACCACCAGAAAGCAAACATGTCCTGAGCCACTCATGAAAAAAGTTTTAGGTTTTTGAGCATTTTGGATTTTAGAATTGCAGATAAGGAAGACTCAACTTGTATAATGCATATTATACAATAATATGCAGTAGAAATCAGTCCAGAATATAATCAAAGCAGGGAATACTAAATAAAGTGCACTCTCACTTTCTGCTCCTCTACCTTTAAAAGAATCTGAACACTTTCCCTTCCTACAAGTGACATGGGGAAGGCACTTGGCTTTCTGTCCTAAAAGGGCTTTCAGAAAGGGCACAAAATTATATAATAATTATATATTATACCACAATATACAATAGAAACCAGGCCAGAATGTACCGTAATAAATAGAGGATACATCATGAACAGTGTCACATGCATACCAACCCCACACAAAGGCTTTAAAACAATTTCCTTCTATAAAGGTTCATCAGGGGCATTCTGAAAGGGTTTGGCTGCTTCGGGGCCATAGTCTCCTACTATTTTATACATTGGATTTATATTCCACCTTTCTCCCAAAATGGGATTCAAGATGATTCCCTCCCACTTCCATTCCCTTCCAGACTCACCTTTCTCTTTTTCTGTTCTCCTTCTTTTCTTCTTTCCTAAACTTAGCTGTTCTGCTCAGAAGCTCAGTTATGTGACCAAAAAGTTCCCACTCTTTCCTTCTCCCTTCTGTCTTCCTAAATACATCACACACAGATTAGTTTGCCTAACAACACAGCCATACAGCACATTCCCTCCAATTTTAAAACTTATTCTTCTTGTTTTACTGAATGTAACATGGGAGAGGCATCCACTCTAATGAATTCTAATAACTTCATTCACTAAAGCATACTTTCAACTTCAGTGTTAAGTGGGGAATCTGAAAAATTGAGTGAATTTGCTAGGGAGACTAGTAAATTAACAATTCAGCAAGTTAATTAATAAGTTAATTTTTGGTGATGTGGAACATTGTGCAGATCCAGACCATGGTCACATGTTTAAAGGCAAGTACCCATGGATTACGTGCAACTGCACTTGTCAATTTCTAACAAATTTTATTCTTGTGGAAGAGGGCCAAGCAACACAACTGGAAAGAACATCTGTGGGTAAGATCTAGATCACAGCATTGCACATAGGCTCAAAAGCAAAATGAAAATGAGAAAAAAAGATGTCCAATGAAGAGAATGAATGCATTCCCTACTGGGCTCAACATCTCCCACCCCACAGTCTAATTTCTTATGTAACTCCCTTTTCTGTAGTGTTATCAACACTGATAGCCTCAGAGGAGATTATATTTAAAAGAAAGGGGAAACATATTCAAATTTTATTTTGGGTCAAAATAATCCCAAGAAGAGTTCTTGCTAGGCTGCAACTCTTCCCCCCCAAGTTGTTTCATCCCTCACCCCACCTTCAAAAGACAATACTTTTTTCTTTTCTTTTTTGCAACTTTTGTTTCTGGGGTAGTGCTTCTAACATGCTAAATTGCTGTATTCCATTAGGATGCCCACAATGTACCACTAAACAGCTAATTGCTATCATGATGGTTCTTGCTCTAAAATACAATGTCATTGATTTTAAGCAAATGTTGCTGATATAGATGATAATCTGATGACTAGTGGATCTTCAGAAGAGTTAGAACACTGGATGCAGAAATGTTGTAGATGTGAAGTGCACCTGTGAATAGAAAGACTATTTTATTGCACAGGAGGATCTAATTCCCCACCACTGCACACATGAAATTCATTCACAAGGATCTTGATATCGTTTGTGGGGGGGGGATGGCACTTAGTAGCCAGTTGTCCCCCACTATATCAAGATCCTTGTACAGGAATTTCATGTGTGTGGTGGTGGGGAATTAGATCCTCCTATGCAATAAAATATGAGTTCCATCTCCAGCACAATGATGCATGAAAAAAAATCAGCACTGTAATCAGAAAATAATACAGGGCAGAGTCTTCCAATGAATCCTATTACAGACCCATTATAGGTTTTTCCAGATTTAATCCATCACACTTGAGCTAAGGGGATACAATATCACCTTTTGTACTGACATTGATGGTTTCAATGTGTTCATAGTATCATCTATCAACTGCATATGCCACAAAGGACACAATAGCATTCTTAATTTTGATAATAATAGCCATGCAGTTTACACCAAAACCATGACAGAAACCATGCATTTAAATAATTCTTACTAGTAGTCATGTGTCTAATACTTGAAGTTTACAGCCAACATTCTCTATTGTGTTTGCCCCTTTTAAAATCTGCAAGCTGGAGTCAAATAGATCCCATTTGAGAAAGGAAATGAGTAAGAGTGACTTGGCCAAGTCCATAAAAGCCAGCATGGTGTAGTGGTTTGCACGATGGACTATGACTCTGGAGACCAGGTTCAAATCCTGAATCAGCTGTGGAAACCCACTGGGTGACTTTGGGCAAGTCACATTTTCTCCGCCTCAGAAGGTGATAATGGCAACCCCCCACTGAAGAAACCTGCCAAGAACACCCCACAATAGGTTTGCCTTGGGGTTTCCATAAGTCAGAAACTACTTGAAGTCACACAACAGCAGCAGCAACAACAACGATGTCCATAAAGTGTGATCATGGAAGGAAAATTAAATGATTTGAGATCTCTGGATTCAGTTCCCTGATCTATTCCAAGTGAAGGTGTCAGCAGTATGTGGGTTGCAGCCTATATCAAGTTCTCCAGGGAAAGGTTCTGATTTGAGAAAGTAAAGTAAGATGGGGCAAAGTAGGGCAAAGTCCAAGGTCTACTAAGAGAATTAAATCAACATTCAGAATTAAGGTGATAACCTAACAGGATATAAAAATTAGATGTTGCTTTAATTTAGTTCTGGCTGGGAGATTCCTGTAGTTTTATTTCAAAAAAAGAACTTTTCCAACCCTGCTTCAGAGCAATTAGCAATCCCAGACTGAGATTTAGCTAGATCAAGCAGCTTAATATTGATGGCTGGCATCATCTTAAATGAGAGAAGATAATAAGAAGGAAATCTACACATTCAGAATGTGATACTGGAGAAGAGTTCTACAGATATGTGGATTGCTGAAAAGACAAATGAATGGATCCTAGATCAAACCAAGACTCTTTCATGATTCATAACTTGGAGGTCTCTCATTCATAGTCACCCTAAATCCAAGTTGAATAGATAGCAGTTATAAATAACAATAACAAATGATAAATGATCAGGTTTTGGTTGTCAACAGGTCATGACAGACTACCACAGCAGTCCTTACACTTCCCCCTAACAGGTTTTTGGAGGGAGTCAGTGATGCATTGAACCAACTTTGAATTAATCAGTTGCTTGGTAGGCATTCTATAATAACTCAATAAAACAGTTACTTTGTGGTTCTTTTTTTTATTATTTAGATTAGCCAGGCAAATATACTCTGGGATTATACATTGTCTCTTTTACTTTGTGACAACATAGTAATTGTCTATCTACATAGTGGTCACTTCCCTGTCAGGAGCTTCTGCTCATTTGGTTGTATTTTGTCATTCTTTAGTTTTCATAGTGGACTATAAGGGCCTTCTGGAGTGCTGGGTGGCTGTATGTGTAAGATGAAATAGTAAAACCATTTGTGCGGCAGCTGCTCTAAACTTTGTTTAAACAAGTGTTTCAGAATATTTCAATTTCCTGAAGTTTTCAGAAAGCTAACAGATCTGGTTTCAGATTCTTTTACCACACAAGGAAACATCTGTTGGCCCTGCTAGACAAAACTGGGCTTCTTGAAATATCTGTCTATGGGTTGGAATTGTCAAAAGCTAGGGACTTTCTTGGTATTACCTCAGAGACAATGTGCCTCAAGTGGCTCTAGAAATCCTAAGGGAAAGCCAAGGGGTGTTATGCATAAAACCCTGAGTAGAACCTAAAGCAGGGCTGGGGAAACTTTATTCCTCCAGATAGTTAAAGTAATATTCTCACCATTTCCTGCCATTGCCCATGCTGGGTAGGTGTGATGGGACTCGTAGGCCAAACATCTTGACTTGTCCCTGACTAAAGAGAAATGACTAAGACAAACCTGTTCCATACATCCAGTTAGTGTTGCTTCTGCCTGGCAGTATGCCAGGAAGAATTATATGTCTAAATATTAGACATGGGAATAGCATCTTACTCTGAATATAAAATATAATCCAGGTATATATTGGGGTGGGGGTGCAGAATGATTTTTGCTGAATCAAAAAAAAAAAAAAATAACTAGGCTGTGCATAGTGGAAGATGTGATATTCTGATTTGATGCATCCATCCAAGGAGAGGAATGGAACACCTGAGACAGAAGGGATAAGCTAATTTGATCATATTTTAGAATCCATGAATATAAGGAGAGTCTTGGTGAATGAAACCAAGGATTGCCCAATCTAGCTCTTATTTTTTTTACAGTGTACATAGATGTCTAAGCAGCACATGAAGCAGGGCAAAAGGGCCATCATCTTCTATCATGGCTTGTCCTTGTTATCTGATAACAATCAATTCCATCAGTTAACTGTATGATATGAAAACAAGCAAATTTCCAGCTATATACATGCAGTCATCCTTAAAGCTATAAACAGAAATATTTTCTGCAGCTCTTCTGACAAATATAGCATGCCAGATCAGCCAAAATGGTTTTCCAGGACTCACTCTGACAGAAGGGTATGCCTCACACTCCAGAAATTGGAACAACTGATGGTCAATTGTTACTCCATCACCTCCAGGTTGATTTGTTTTTTGTAATAGGTCTGAATTATTCACAATATTGCCCAGTATGAATTACCTCACACCCTTTGTAGTAATATCATGCTCATTCTCCAAGTGTCAGTCATTCTAGCTGAACTAGCAATATCCATACATAAGAGAAAGGTAGTGTTGGTTGGTTAGCTCCCCATTTTTATTCTTTGGGGAGGGCCAAACCTAGGATAGGGAAATAGCCCAATGACATTTAAGCATATTTAGGGGGCACAAAATGTGTGGGGAATGGAAAACTATAGGATGGAATGAGATATCTTGAACAAAAGAGATAGCTACCTGGAATCCTACGTGGGAGCACTCCCAAGTGCAACATGTTTATGTCCTATTTTAAGGACACATAAATCCTACACCGGTATGTTGAAAGGTGTGACAGGAGACTGGGACTGCATGTGCTACACTTTTTCCCAGAAAAAGAGAAAAATAAGAATCTAGGAAGCAAGTGATCAGTAGAATGAGTAGATCTGAAACTAGAACCAAAAGTATAGGAGGGAGCATGGGAGTAGTCAAGGCCAGATTAAGATGGATTGACCTGAGAGGTCTACTACTAGAATTACAGAATGACAAAAATGTTTATTTTCTAATGTATTTAGAAGCCTCTTGTAACATGAGGTCCTAAACTGTAGTTTATGTATGCATAGATCTGGCATTGGGAATAGCAAAATAGGGAGAATGAGACAAGGAATGATCTACCACCATTATGCACAACATTTTGCCCCTTAACGTACAATTAAGATCAATTCTATAAAATCTCATGCAAGCAAGTAAAAGAAAAAGAAAACAAAGTTTGTGTTTCACTTGCCCCCAACCCCCTTTCCATTTTTTACTCAGCTTTCATTCATTTTCTGTTGTTTTTGTAGATATTTTCATGCACTTGCTGTAATTCTGGGAAACAGTAATAAGAGAGTATTATATTTATTCCTATTAAATGTTATAAAATTCCTTGTTTGGACAAAAAAGCAGAAGACAACATGGCTTAGCTATTTTTGGAAGTTTACATGATCCACCTGTTTATTTGGCTTTTATCTGTCTCTGGATTTCCAAGCAACATTTCGCATCTCAAACTATCCAGACATGACAAGCATTTTTTCCCCTCTTTCACAAGTAATACACAGATTATCATCCTCTGTGGGGAACAGCATGAAAACAATTTCCCAGGAGTGAAATTTTTCCCCACCATGAACATATGAAAGATAACATTTTAATGAATCTGTGTGAAATAATATTTTGGTTTTCTCTTTACAGAGATCCTCTGGGACACATTCTCAACAGGTGAAGGAGACAATCTCAGTCCAGAGTTTTACATTAATTTGTTTCATCTTCTGAGATTTAGTGATTGCTGTGCTCCCTACAATATATATAATAACTTGAACATAATTTAGAGGCATATTAAAAGCAAAACATTGCAGCCATAATTTGAAATTCATCTCTCTCAATGATCATAAAAGTTAATTGGTAGTGCCAAAATGTTATTGAGACTTCTGAATGGGTTTCAGTTGTAGAAAATTTACCCACTGTCTCATTCTCCCCCTCCTCCTTCACCACATCATGCTTTACATCAGGGGTAGGCAACCTTTCCCCTTTAAGGGCCGAGGGACTTCAGCTCCCAGAAGCCTCAGCCATGTTGGCCAATAGTCCCATGTTGGCCAATTGCTCCTGGGATTCTGGGAGTTGAAGTCCCTCGGCCCTTAAAGGGGAAAGGTTGCCTACCCCTGCTTTACATAAAAGAGGATGCTATAGGATACCGCATTTTGAATTGTATAAGGACTGAAGTAATTTGCTTAGATGTACATCTTGATGCATTTAAATGCATATGTATAGGAACCCTCCACCTTTGATATCTGTTGGGGTTTGGTTACCCTGTGGTTACCAGAATCTGTAGATGCTCAAGTCCCATTATATACAGTGGAATAGTAAAATGGTGCACCTATGTAAAATGGCAAAAAGTTTGCTTTTTGGAATTATTTTTTTCCAAGCTGTGAGTGGTTGAATCTGTGGATACAGAGGGCCAACTGTACATTAGATGAACCATATTTTTGTAGATTTATATAGAAGGAAAGAGAGAGAAAGAGGTAGGGTACAACATTAATCTACAACTAGAATGAATAGGGCTTGCAATTGAAATCACACTATCAATGGGCCTAGTCTAGATAGGACCAATGTTAGATTTAATCCAATGTGTGTTTTTCATAATTTTTTAATAAGAAGAAAATATCACAGAAAGAAAGGAAGGGTTCCATCATAAAAGTGAAGAGAGGAGGTTGTTAAATAAAATCTAGTGCCATATAACACAGACATAGCTTTACCTTTTAAAGAAAACAACCCCCCCTTTTGCCCCAGCCAGACAAAAAAGTAATTTTTTCCATTCCCTGAACACTGTTCAATTTCTAATTATTTGAGATTGACCATGCCTTTCTTTCATTTTTCATTAAAGAAGGTTAATTTTTGCAATTAATTGTGATTTAGTGTAACAACTGCAGCACCATTATTGTCAAGTACAATTGTGATTGTGATTAGGAAAGAGGCTTTGAGCTAAGATAAAGAAAAAGGGGGGAACCCTTTCTCATTATAGTTTAGCATCTTTTTATTGGAATATAGGGAATGGAAAGAAGTAATCTTAAATCACAGTCAGTGGTGCTGAGAGGGGTAGGACTGGGGCAAATCCATGCCCACACTCAGAAGAATGAACAGAAGAAGTTAGCAGGTTGGCTTTCCTCATTTTGAAATAATACATACTGCCTTCAAAAGAACCCCCTTGTCCTATGCCAACAAGCAGCAAGTGCCCAGAAAGGCAGATTATTCTTGGAGCAGCAACTATAGCTAACACTGTGCACAGGGAGGCTGAGATGACCTCCTTGCATAAGCCCCTCATCAAGAAAACTCTATGATAAGACAACTCAAATAAAACACAGGCAGGATCAGAACACAAACAGAGAGATAGGAGAGAACAAATGGGAATCACATTTGCCAGATGAGACAAAGGCATAGAGGAACCCAAAAGATGGCAAGACAAGTAATAGATGCACTCAAAAATGCAAATATTCTCTGTAGCAGCATCACACATATAACAAGAACATGGAATGTGAGAAACATGAGCCAAGGGAACCTAGACATAGTAAAAGTGGAAATAGAATGCATGAACATAGCAGTATTGGGGGTGAGTGAGTTAAAATGGACAGGAATGGGACACTCTGAGTCAGACAACTACACAGTGTCCTACTCAGAGAATGAAAAGATGTGAAGGGTGGCCTTCATATTAAGGAGAGACATGGCAAGGCAGTCCAAGGGTATGATGCAAAATCAGACTGAATCATCTCAATAAGATGCTGTGGAAAACCCATGAACATCACCATAATTCAAGTATACACACCAACAACAGAGGCCGAAGAGAAAGAAATTGAGAGATTCTATGAAGGAGTCCAGGAAGAAATTGATAACACACCAACCCAGGACGTCAAGCTGATCATGGGTGACTGTGCTTTGTCCACCAACTCAGATTTGTGAAGGGATCTGTCATCTGGAGTCAGAGAATCCAACTCCTCTGTATCAGACTCCTCAGATTCCAGATGGTATTGTGACACCCTTTCCTCAGTAAAGTCATTGAGTCCAGAGTCTGATGCTCCTTATTACTATTGAAGCTGAATGGACGAGTGTGGGAATGATTTCAGAAAAATCTAACAAGGGTCCAAACACACATTGCAGAAATAATTCAGTTAGATGCTGCTTTAACTGCCCTGGCTTAATGCTAGGGAAGCCTGGTAATTGCAGTTTTGTGAGACATTTAGCCTTTTCTGTCAGAGCTCTGATGCCACGATAAATTACAATTCCAGGATTCTCTAGCACTGAGCCAGGGCAGTTAAAGCAGTCTCAAACTGAATTATTTCTGCAGTGTGTTTTGGACCATTGTTATATTTTAAACTGAAGTGACATGACTAGGTTTTCAAAACACACTGACTTACCCATTGATGGTGAATGGCTAGTAAATTATATGTTATTTGTTTATGTGTCATTTTTGCTCAATTAATGCTAGAAAGATGGTGTATTTTTCCATATCATGACACAGTAACACCACAAAGGAGTTTATTGCAAAGGCCAAGGTTGACTCTGTCAAATGGTTCTTCTCCAACTGGATGGCAGGATATACAGTTCATGGGGGTGGTCCAATTGGTTATCCTGGATAAGACTGGTACCTTTCTAACCATATGGCCAATATCATTAAGGCTTGAGCCATAACTGGGGAGGCAGCAGCCACTGCATATGACACCACTTTCCACAAGTGGGCATCCCAGAGCAGCAAGGCACAATGGGACATCATCAATGACAAGCTCTGGCTGGTCAAGGTGAGCCCTCATATCAAAGGGAGGGGGGATCACTTACAGCCCTCCAAGTGGGCAGGGAAAAAGGAACCCCCAAAGGCTCTTGTGCTGGGAGTTTCGCCTGGGGAAGTGCATCCATACTCTTTGCAAGTTTGACCATTGCTGTGAGTTTTGCTGGGCCCCCCATGTGTTCCCACCCAGCCAGTGCCCAGCAACCCTTTCAGCCTGGACACCCCAGCCCAGCAGCCTCCGGTAAAAAGAAGGTAGAACCAGGCTCTGGAACTGGAGGGGTGGGGGTCTGAAGTGAGTCTGCTGTGGCTGCCTAGCCCAGTTTCAGCCTCACCCTCATGCATATACAACCTTCCACCCTGCTGCCACTACTACGTAATTATCCTGAGAGGAAGGCAGCAACCTTCTTGGCAGAAGGTTTCACCTGAGGTTTCCATATCCTAGCTGCAGATCCTAGAGGGGCCTCTGATACTCAGAACCTTAAGTCTGCCTAGGATGTTCTGCATGTTCTCCAGTACAAGAGCAAGAAGGAGTGCAAGGCAGGCCAGGTGGCAGGCCCCTTCCTAGCTTCACCCATGCCCTCCCCTTGGTGTGGTTCCCAAGAAATCACTGGGTGAATATCGCCTTATCAACCATCTGTCATATCCCCATGGGGCATAGGTTAATGATGCCATCCCACCTGAACTCTGTTCAATGTGCTATACCTCTTTTGACTATGCTGTGTGGCTCATTAGGGTGTGTGGGCCAGGAGCCCTTTTGGCCAAGTGGGACACCCAGTCAGCATTCTGACTGCTTCCTGTCCATCCTGATGATATTTGCCTCCTTGGTTTCAAATTTGAAGGGCCATGCCCATGGGTTGTTCCATTAGCTGTGCAACCTTTGAAACCTTTCATTCCTTCCTTGAGTGGGAAGTGAAAGGCTGAGCCAAATCTCCCCTGGTCACCCATTACCTGGATGATTTCCTGTTCATTGGGGATGCAGGGGGTGAGCAATGTGCCAAACCTTTGGCTACTTTCCAAGCTCTGGCTGCAGACCCCAGGGTTTCCCTTGCAGTGGACAAGACCAAGGAGCCCACCATTTTCCTCACTTATCTGGGAATCCAGCTGGATTCAGTGGCAGGTGTCTCTCGCCTGCCAATTGGCAACCTCCACACCCTCTTGGCTTTGATTCAGGCCACCCTCCTAGCTCAAAAAGTCACCCTCAAAAAATTCAGACCCTCTAGGTCACTTGAATTTTGCTTTCAGGGTGGTATCTCCTGGGAGGGCATTCTGTACTCAGGTAGCTAGGATCATGGCAGTGGTCAGGGTAGTGCACCATTGCATCCACCTCACCAAGCACATCAAGCAGGATCTCAAGTTGTGGGCAGAGTTCCTCTGGGAGTTTAATGGGTTTCTTTATGGCCCTTTAAACCTGGACAGAGCCTCCAGGTGCACTCGGATGCAGCAGGTAGCCTGGGCTTTCGGGTATTTTTTCAGGTCCACTGGTGCGCTCAACACTGGCCCAACTATTGGGCACAAGGAGGAATCCTCTGGGACCTCACATTCCTAGAATTCTTCCTTATCTTGGTGGTGGTTCACATCTGGGGGGGGGGAATCATTTGCCAACAAGGTAGTTTGTTTTTTGTGCAACAATCAGGCTGTGGTTAGGATCCTTAACCACCAGTCCTCTGAGTCAGAGAGGGTCATGCTTCTGGTGCGTTGTTTTGTTTTGCTGTGCCTCAGCAACAACATCACTTTCAAAGCCCATTTTGTACCTGGCCTTGATAATAACATTGCAGACTCTTTCTCACATTTTCAGGAGGCCAGGTTCCATCAATTGGCACCCAGAGCAGACCCCTTGCTCATGCCTTTCCCAGAGGATCTTTGGGAGATTGGAAGCATGCTGTGATGCTGGATGTCCTGGCCTCTTTGGACCCAGCTACTCTTAGAGCCTACAGGAGAGTGGTTTCCAAGCTTTTTGCCTTCTGTGGGACAGTAGGTCTCCAGATACATTGGCTGGCTCATGCCCTTACCATCCTGCAGTTCCTAGTTTGGTTACAGGAGAATGGTATTGCACCATGCACTATGTTGGTTTATTTGGCTGGTATTTCTCTTTTCTAAGAAAGGATCCTACTGGGACCCTTGTATATCCTGTATTGTTAGAAGGGTCACTGAGGATCGGTGGAGGACATCCCTCAGATGGGTGGATGGAAGGAGAACCATTTGCTTCAAACTCCTGTCCAGGCTATCTCTGCATTTTAAAGGGGTGTGTCATTCCAGACCCGAGGCTCCCTTGTTCTGAGCTGTCTTTGTAACTGCCTTCTTTGGTGCACTGTGGGTGGGTAAGCTTGTTCCCTCTTCCAAGGCGGATGAAATAAAGTGGTCTTTTCAGAGGGAGGATGTCTCATTTGTGGGAAATGCTGTGTTCTTAGTTTTCCACAGGTCTAAGTGTGACCAATTGGGAAAAGGGTCCACCATCAAACTTTATAGGTTCCATGGCTGCCAGCTGTTCCCTGTTTGAACTTTATGCAAGTATCTGGCATCCTGACCACTATCTGAAGGCCCCCTGTTCATCCATGGGGATGGGACTCCACTTACGTGGTTCCAACTGGTGTCAGTACTTTATCAGGCCTTGCAACAAGCCAGGCTACCAGTGGAGGACTTTGGAGGACAGTAATGCTGCATAGGGGTGGCTACAACCATGGCAGGATGTGGTCTGCCTGTGGACTCCATAAAAAGAATGGGCAGGTGAAAATCTGGGGCATTCACTAGTTATGGTCATCCAGGTTTGGACCCTTGCTCCAGGCAGCCATGAGAACTGTTAGGTTGGGTTCCTTTGCTGGAGGGCAAGGTAGCTTCTAGGTGGTTGGTGGAAGGCAGGACCCTGCTGGGGGGGGGGTAGCCTTTTGTCACTGTAGCATAGGTCATGGATCTAGTGGGCATGGCTTCCTGTGCTGTGGAGCACTGGCTCAGGAGTTCCTTGGGGCCCCGGGGGTGCTCGGAGTGTTGAGGTATTGCCATTGCGGGGGCAACTCCTGTTCAGTGTCCCCCAATGACAAGGAGTGGAGATGCAAACATATGATCAGTTGGTTACCCCTTTTGTCATCCTGAGGCCTGGCCATGACCTGGCGACTTGGTTCATTGATCAACAAGTGGGTCCAGACCTCATGCATTTGGGCCAACCCTACCTGTCAGCTGTACTCAATAAAGCTGTGGCCTTTTTGTTTCCAATTGCATGTCCAATTGCATGTTAATTTTTTGCAGTGCTTCCCCTCCCTCAGCAATAAAAAAGCTATGACACTTTTCACTACTTCTATTATGTATGGCTGACCAGAGGTTTATAGAAGGAATATTTAGAAATCTCAGCCAGACAATTTTAGTGCCTCAGCAGACTGCAAATCCAAAGATTCCATAGAATGTTACCAGGGCAATTAAAATAGGATCATAGTGCTACAATTCAGTAGTGTGAAAAGACCCCTTTCATATATTAGTTATGTGTATGTAAAGTGGAATCATACTGTTATAACTGTACAGTGTAACAGTGTTCCTGATCTTGACATCCATATTTACTCTGGCTCTACTGAAGACAATGAATTACTACATGCATGAGGCCTATACACACACTTAGAAATTGACATAAACAGGGTCATTAATTGTTAAGGAAAAAGCAACATGGGACATACAGTAATAGAAATA
>CM034703.1:55466042-55477260 GCA_020142125.1 Phrynosoma platyrhinos | reverse complement strand
AGAGCCAGAGGTGAAGAGCTACAACTCCCATCATCCCTGACATTAATTGCAGTAGTAAATTTGCAATATGTACACAGAGTCAGTGTGTTGTAGTGGTTTCAGCAATGGACTGATCAGCCATGGAAAGACTATTGAATGACCTTGGGCAAGTCACATTCTCTTAGCCTCAGAGGAAGGCAAAGGTAAACCCCCTCTGAATAAATATACTGCCAAGAAAACCCTGTGATAGGTTTACCATAGGGTTGCAATAAGTCATAAACAGCTTGAAGGCACACAATAACAATACTTGTAAGCCTACCTAGAGTTATTTCTCACTGTAAAAATACTTTCTTGGTGGAAGTTGGGGCAGAGCCAGTGAACAAGAACCTGTTCCTCCTGTGTGAACTGACTGAGTGAAAGAGACCATGAGAACAGGTCTGACTAGGCTTGTGTAATTGCTTTGGCACAGTCCTTCCTGAATCTCACATTGAATCAGGCTAGATTCAATGACACTAAGGGCCTTTACAGACTGCCAGAAATAATGCAGCTTGAGGCCACTTTAACTGTCCTGGCTCAGTGCATAGGGAATCATGGGAATTGTATTTTTTCTGGGACATTGAGCATTCTCTGTCAGAGAGCCCTGGTGCCACAATAAACTACAGTTCCCATGACTCCTTAGCACTGAGCCAGGACAGTTAAAGTGGCCTCAAGCTGCATTATTTCTGGCAGTCTGTAAAGGCCCTAAGATAACAAAGATTAACATGATTCAAGGGGGGTGCAGATGGGCGGCCCTGGGCTGCCCTGGGAAGTGGAGGATTGGGGCTGGGGCTGCCCCATGCCTCGGCCCCAATCCTCCCTCTTGCCGGCCCTGAAAGGGGCAGCAAAATGCTGGTCCTTTCAGAGCCAACAAATAGGGTGCCCAAAGAGACGCCGTGCAGCTCTTCTGCACCCCTTCTGGCACAGCGCATCAAGACACTGCACCGGGAGGACATCCTGACAGCGTGCACCATGATGATGTCTTCGGGGAGTGGTTGAGGTGGCTGCTATGCAGCTGCCTAGCTTCCTCTCCCCATCCCTTCCTCCAGGACAGCCCAAAGGCCTGTCTGTAGAGGCCCTCAGTTTCAGAACAGAATGCTACTGTCTGAAGTGATTTCTTTTAATTTTAAAATCAAAGACTAATATCAACACACACAAAAAAAAATCTCAACAGGCAAATCATTAGCCAGCATGGCATAGTGGTTTGGGGATTAGACTAGGGCTCTTGAGACAAGGGTTCATTTCCCTGTTCAGCCATGGAAAACCACTTGGGAGAGTCACTCACTCATTTGGGAGAATTACACACTCACAGCCCCAGAAAACCCTATGATAGGCTTGCTTTATGGTCACCATACATCAGCAATGATCTGAAGGCCACAACAACAAAATCTAACATACTGTGGGCCCTTGGCATCCACTGGGGTTTGGTTCCTGGACCTCCATTGATGTCAAAACCTGTGGATGATAAAGTCCCATTAAATATAGTGGCATTGTAAAATGTGTCCTTTATATAAAATGGCAAAGCAAGGTTTGCTTGTGTGTGTGTGTGTGTGTGTGTGTATGAAATATCTTCAAGCCATGGATGGTAGAATCCATGGTTAGAGAATTCATTGATATTGAAGGCCAACTATATAATAACTATTACATAGATACAAAGATATACATTTTTATAACAACACACGGATTATTTTTTTTTAAAGCAGATATCTTTTATTTGTTATGTATCGATTCTGCCCATAAAGTACCTTTCTATATAAGTGTACCTTTCTGATTCTATTGCTTAAGGTTCATATATGTGGTTGATAGAAGGCAACCACTTTCTCAAAAGAGTCATCATTTGCTTGTCCTCTCACTTGTCTAATTTGATATGCTTGGCTAAGAGAACTAATATCCATGCTTTGTTATACCCATTATCTATACACATCTTTGAATTCTCTTTCCAATCCCTCATAATATATCATATTATTATATTATTACACACCCCCACACCCCCACATGTGATATGTATTATAAGCTTCTATCTAAACCTTCACTAGTGTGTGCAGGGGGGAAATTTTTAAAATGTAATTGTTTCAATCTGGAACTCAAATACCCTGAAGAAAGATGGACACCAATATCTGTTCAGAATGTACATCATTCTAAATTGAGACAATGGTTTTGACAATGGATATTGTAATTAATATCCACATGACTGGAGAACATGCAACCATATACATATTGCCAATCTAAGCCACATAAGAGAATAATGGTGTGTACAGCTGTAGACTATACATGGATTTTCTCTTAATGAGATCTGCATGTGTACAGATATCCAAGATGTGATTGATTTTACACAGGGGACATTGCCAAAAAAATGGCCAATCACTGCTAGCAGCTGGGGTTTGCCAGCAAAATGACATCATCTGTTTCCAGCTAAAATACACAACCATACACAAAAGATTCCCCACAGTAACATTTGAGAAACAAACCTTATTGGGACATGTTGCACTTTGTCAGATCCCACCTGCTACATGTTTTAGTTTACAGCATTTCCTTAGAGTTCCAAAAGATGTTCCATGTGCAGTGTGCAATGTCATATCTTAAAAAAAGGAGGGCTCTGGAAATTAAAAATTTAGGGTTATCCAGGGAATGAGTGAGTTTTGTCTAAAATTAGAACTGAAAGCGGAATAGCAGGAAGGACTTAAAATGAAGATCCTAAAGAAGTAGCTTATCTGTATACTGCACATTGTAAAGCCGTATGTCTAGGTTATTATTTCCCAGAAACTGCACAATTTATTTTTTGGACTACAGATTCCAGAAATCCCTAGTTACAGTGGGATGACCACTGTCCATGCTGGCAGGGGGATTATGGGAGTTGTGGTACAGAAAGGTAACTGTCCCTTTCAAGCTTAAAGAAAGATAGTTTACTGGCAAGGATTTTAAAAATTGAACTGGAGACACCAGTTTTGTGTGATGATCTAAAGAAAGAATGGGAATTATGCAGCCTTCCAGACGTTGCTGAACTGCACCTCCCAGCAACCTTCACAAACAAATGACCCACATATAACAAAACAACTAAAATTCATACTGCAATGGTGGTATGAAAGGGCTGCTCATATCTGATGGCTGGTGCAATTTGAAGGCAGAAAGCCAGGAAATGTGGATAGCAACTCTCTTAGGCAATTGGTCTCTTCAAGTAGCCTCATATAAATTTTGCTTCCCATTGGAAGAAAAGATAATAGTTGACATTAATATAGTTAGATCCATCTCTGAATGGATAGATAGAGGCTGGAGATGGTATAAAAGCTATCTCTGGAGACATGAGAGTTAAATTGTGATACCACCCCCAGCAGGTGGACCTAACTATCATGGACAACTCTTATGCTGCTGATACTGTTCCTAGCTGATTAAAATCATTGAAATGCTGGTACAGGAGAGAAAGGGAGAAGCTCTGCTCTCAGGATTAAATTGTTTATAGTAAAGATAAATTTATTCTCTAAATAGATAAACACCTGTTATAGAAATAGGTAATGTGTACAGCAAGGTTTTGCAATGCCAAGTTGTTTTCATCCACAGATGATGTGAGATGTGGTTCCATAAGATCATACATGAAATATATTCAGTGATAAGCTGTGTGCCTAGACCAGGCCTGCACACCATATGGCCCAGGGGCCACATACAGCCCGCCAAAGAATTTCAGGTGGCCCGCAAGGATGTGGGACAACTTCAAGAATCCTCTACTGCTGGGTTTTCTCCTGAGGAGAAGGCCAGGCAGAGGAGTAGAAGGACAGGCAAACACTTGCCCTGCATGTCTTCTCCATTGCCCCACTTTCTCCTGAGGAGAAGGCTGGGCAGTGGAGGAGGAAGATGGGCAAACACTCACCCAGCAAGGCTTCTCCGCTGCTTGGCTTTCTCCTGAGGAGAAGGCTGGGTGTTGGAGGAGAATGGACAAATGCTTGTCTGCAAGTCTCATCCACCACCCTGCTTTCTCCCAAGAAGAAGGCTGGGAGGTGGCAGAGGATGAGAATGGCTGAACACTGCCCTGCAAGGCTCTTCTGCTGATTGGGATGGGCAAACAAAGCTCCTCTTCCACGTCACTTTATCCTGAGAAGGCCAGGTGGTGGAGGAGGAAGAGGAGCAAACATTTGCCCCTCAAGGCTCCTCCATCACTTGGCCTTCTCACAAGGAGAGGTCCAGGCAGAGGAGGCGAAGGACAGGACAAAGCTCCTCCGCTGCGTGGCTTTCTCCTGAGGAGTGGGTTGGGCAGACGAAGAGGAAGATGGAAGAAATATTAATTAATGCTAATTAAAATTATTAACTATTATTAATTAATAAATATTTAATTAAAACCTATTTTCAGCCCTAAGAAGTTTAGCCTATTTTAATTTTGGCCCCTACCTACAGCCAAGTTCTGCAGGCCTGTCCTAGACAATGAGATATCTGTGTTCCTTCACAAGGGGAGTGTGTATATGCGTGCATGTGCACACACACACACACACACTTCTTCTTCTTCTTCTTCTTCTTCTTCTTCTTCTTCTTCTTCTTCTTGCGTGCCTTCAAGTCATTTCTGAATTATGATGATCCTAAGGCAAACCTATCACAGGGGTTTCTGGGGTGAAGAGTGTCCAACACATCCAAGGTCACCCAGGAATTTCCATGGCTGAATGGAGAACTGAATCCTGATCTCCAGAGTCATAACCCAATGCTCAGATCAGTGGACTACACTGGCTTCCTCAGTATATTTATTACTATATCCATTTTTAATAAAGTAGCCTAAAAGAATTATAAGGTGAATGGTCATTCTCCTATATTTAAATTCCTGAGTTTACAAAACTTAAGAAGGTTTAAGTGGGGTGTTGATGGTAAATCTGCCTGTTTGGACTATATCATTGGTCATGGGCCCAGAGGATGATGAGAGGGACCTCCAGATAGAAACAAATTGGCTGGCAAACAGCAAAGAACCCTCAGGGACTCAGTCTAAACAGACAGGGGTAGGAAACCACTCCTTTTCATTTCACCACAGGCAACTCTGGCTAGGTTCTCTGGGAGTTGCAGTCCTACAACATCTGAAGAACTGCATAATTTCCTCCACTGGGGAGGTATACACACACACACATTTATTTGTTTTTGTTTTTGTTGTTGTTGTTGTTGTTGTTGTGAAGGGGAGAATTGTCTTCTATATAGTTAGGAGGCATTCTTGAGACTTGTTCTCTGAGAAAACATACTTAAGCTTGCAGGCTCATCTCTAAAGCTCAAATTATTTGGCAACTTTTAGGAGAAAAAAATGGGATATGCAAATTGAGAGTCCCCACAGAAACATCTAAACACATTCTAATGGTCCTGGGTCCAGAGGCTGGAGGAACGGCCATTTATTCCTTGCCCAAAAACGAGTTAGTCATAAAAAAGGAATAGGAATTGCATATGTTAATTTATATGAAATTAAATAATTTATAATTTATATGTGCATTTGGTTTTCTGTATATGGCCACATACAGAGATATAGCATTGCTGTACACCAGGAATGAGCAGCTCTGAAAGGCTAGCAGCCGCATTAGCTCCCAGGAAACCTTAGAGGGCTGCATCTGCTAGTGCAAAAATAAATAAATAAAATTATCTATTTTTCTTGCTCTCACATGATGACACCAGGGCATAATTTTCACCATTTTGGGTTTCAGAAAGAAAGAAAAAAAAAGGCCTCTCCTAGACATATGTAAAATGTAATACAAATTCACCAATAGGCTCTAGTGGACATTTTGAAGTATGGGGGGGGGGCATTTTTTTTTTAAATAAATGTCAAAATTGTTTTTGACCCTTAAGAAGCCTGGTGGGGATAACTCCAAACATGGTGGAAATGATTATCACTCACCCTACAGTGTATTTGTGCACACTGAACAAAATAACAACAACAACAACAACAATAGGGAAAATTATACATTTCACTCCTGGGATCACAAAAAAGCCCTGGGGGCCAACTTTGCCCATTGCTGGTAAACACAGATAGCTTCATATGCTGAGCAGCCAACAAATGATCATCACTGTCAGCTTTTTCTCAAAGTCTTTCACTCTGCATCTAATGGTGAAAAAAGAAAAATAGTGCTGTTAAAGTTAAAATTATTATGTGATGTATATTGTGTTCCCAGTACTATAGTGGGTGTCCACCACTTTCTTCTGCCCAGATTCTACAGATTCTGTCATTCCAGCCAGGATGAGATGGAGTGATAGGAGGTGTGTGTGACACCATATGGGGGAAAACTTTCATGCATTATCACTGCTGAATCAAGACAGACCTAGGACTGATGCAGACTGGCCATTTGGGGCAGCACAGAGCCACCCCAGGAAGCAGTGAATCGGGGTGGCATAAACCCCATGCCATGGCCTTGATCCTCCCTTTTGCCACCCTGAAAAGAGCGGCAAAATGCTGCTCCTTTTAGGGATGGCAAAAAGTTGCCCTAAGAGCCAGCGTTGCAGCTCTTCAGCACCCTTTTGGTGCAGTGTGTTTAAACACTGCACCAGGAGGGTGCCCTGACATTGAACGTTGTGCGTACGGCTGTGCGGCATCAGGACTGTGTCAGGGTGGGGTTGGGGCGTGCGGCCTGCGGCGTGCAGCTGCTCTACCCCAACTCCACCTCCAGGTCGGCTCTTTGGGCCGGTCTGCAACAGCCCCTAGATTGCTTCAAAACAACAACAAAGCAGCAAAAACAGCTGTAAGCATAAAGAGAAATCTTGATATCATCCTTTGCTGATTGCCTTCATTGTTTTGTTTACTGCAAAGCACTGAACAAAACTCTTCATTACAATCCACAGACAACTAATGCAATCCTATACACATCTGCTCACAAGTAAACCATTGAGACCAGTGAGGGCTTACTTTCAAAAAGTGTCATAAGACAGCACTTGTAACCACTGTAACAACTTTGTAAAAGACAGTTTCACAATTATGTCTCATTTCCAAGAATTACGAGCAAAATCTTTCCACACAGAAAGATTAGAAAAACCTTCAGTCAAAGCAGTGAATAGAAACAAAATGAATATGTAGCAAAAATACAAACACACACACACAAACCAAAATAAATGATGATAGTTTGAATTATTTTGAATCATAATGGTTTCATAATCATTTTGTATTTTGAGTAATCAAGCAGTTCCACCATGCAAGTGATTTCTGTTCTGTTAGATACCAGTTCATCGTTGCTGTGTTTCAGTGAGGATTACTATGGGCTGCAGCTTATTCATGTGAATAGTGAATGGACTGAAGCCAGGTAGATTTTTGCCAAATAGCTATACTGAGGAAAGACATAACCACAGTGAATGATTTGCAAGTGATGATACACTGAGGACAGGCTTTTTCCAACGAGTGTGTTTAGGTGGGAATAGTCAATTTATGTTATAATTCAATGTCTGTCTGTCTATTGTGCTGTGCTGTGTAAATACACATGCTTGGTCACAGAAACACCAAACCTAGTATATTATCTAATGAGATCCAAACAAAGAGTGTACTAAGCCTTTGGAAATGATCTGTCAATTAATTTGGGTACCTCCTAAACATACAATTTGACATTTCATTAAAAAAAAAATAAACTGAGAATGCACATATGTAAATTTATTTTGTTCAGACTTGTTATTTAGACTTAGCTTGATATCCTGAATGATTTTTGTGTACGTTTGGGACTTACTGAAAACTTTGGCCATTTCGGGGATACATTTCTGTTTGGGATTCATTTTTCATGGAACATGAAATGAAACCGTTTTATGGATTGTAAGTGCTACCAGTCAAACTTTTGTTTCATCTGAATTGTAAGCAAAATTATGAAAACCAACCTGGTAAAGCAAGATATATTTCCTAGTTGCATATAACTATAACTTGTTTGACTTATGAGAATCATAGATGAGACACAAATTTTAATAACTGGCTCAGCGTGAACTCCAAGAAGAATTGCAGACAGAAGAACAGTCAAGACAGTATATGTCACATCTTTAAAACCCACTCAGCATTAATAATGTGAATGTGTCTTGGGGGGGGGGTCACAAGAATGAAAGTCATACGTGTGGTTTTATGTTGATAATGTGCTGAGAGTGAACCCTATTAAAAGGTTTTAATGCAATTCAATAGAGCCCTGAGGAGTATTGAAGGGGAGGGGGAGCTGCAAGATGGGATACTTTCCACACCTAACTGATATTCATTGATTAGCAAGAAGGAAGGCACTTTCTCCTTTTAATTAATTTAATTAAAATGAAAACAACCTCTTCCTCCAGTGATCCAAGGTGGACAAAGGAAGGACATCATCAACACTTCACTTTTCAAGGACAGCCAACTTCTCCACCCACCACTGTTCATTTCTATGGAATGAATTTTATTATTTTTTAAAAAGAATCTGGCTGTGGTCCTAATGACACCAGGCAGATGAAAATTAAACCATTGATTACAACACCTAATGTTTTAGTCAATGATTAACCTTGTCAGAATGAAAACCTGTTCCACCTCTGTATGTGTAATAATAATAGAGATGCCAAACATAGAGTTTTTCAGACTGTTATGAAAATATATTGCAGTTCCAATAATAACTCATATTAGTGTTATTAGATCCCTGAAAGCATATGTTTATAATCCCCTAATGGCTAATAACTTAGTTTTCAAACACCACATAAATTTGACCACCAAACATGTTTTTGTGTAGTGCTGTAAAAATACTGGCATTGTGTCAAGTTGTTTAGAAATACAGGAATCTGTCTCTGATGAAGATACTCTGCAAGGCTGTTTGGACTAATTCTTATCAGGCAGGTTTGAGCAATCTGTAATCCTCTAGATGTTGCTGGGCTCCAGCTAACAGCCTCACCCATCAGGACCAGAGGTAAAGAATGATGGGTACTGGAGCTAAGAACTAACTGGTCCAAGGTTCCACACCCTTGCAATAAGGTAGAGATATAACATTATTTTTCAGATTTCTGATTTGATTCACTAATTCATGTCCTTGATTTCCCTTCCTGCCACTACCAGTGTAGTTTACAGCAGAAAATGGATGGTAGGATTCCTACCATTGTGCAAAAGGCACTGTTTCTCGGTTAAAGGTAGCAATTCTATCCATGGAAAATCTGGTCAAGCGGTTCTCCAAGATCTGCTCAATGTCATGGACAGCTCTGTCTTAAGTTACTATTACTGTACTGTACTTCAAGTCAACTCCTGATGATGATGACTCTTTCATCAGATTTAATTGGCAAGATTTATTCAGAAAAGGTTTGGTATTGCCTTCCTCTAGGGCTGAGAAAGTTATACTTGGATGAATATAACTCTATCCAAGCTCACATGCTGGTTTTCAGGGCTGAGCAAAGGTTTGAATGCTAAATCTCCCTCAGTCTTAATCTAGTACTCAAACCACTACATCATGCTGACTTGGCTTTACCAACCTCTAGCTTTGCTAATATGCCATGTTTATTTTCACTTCTGCTTTCTGCCTCACAGGCAGCTTATGTTGGAAAAGAATGCCCAACAACTTGGGACCTGCGTATCTATTTTTCAGCATATTAGCGAGCACAAAGTCTTCTTGGACAGGGCAGAGCAGGCTGTCCTGGATAAGAAATACACAGGATATGTCTCTAAGGAGGAAGTCATTTCCCAAATACTGGAGGTATGCATTTGGAATAATATTGTAGTGGAAAAATCAACTGTTGCAAATTAACTCCCAGCATCCACAGTTCCTTGCAGAGCTTGATGCAGAACAGGGGACCAAAATAGTTTTAAAACATAGGTTTATTGCTGGCAAGTCCCAACCGAATTAGCATTCAGATCATTGGGCCAAGGACAAGCCAAGATGGCCGTAGTTTTATGCCGGGGTAGGCAACCTTTCCCCTTTAAGGGCCAAGGGACTTCAGCTCCCAGAAGCCTCAGCCATGTTGGCCAATAGTCCCATGTTGGGCAATAACTCCTGGGATTCTGGGAGCTGAAGTCCCTCGGCCCTTAAAGGGGAAAGGTTGCCTACCCCTGCTCTAAATTTTAAACACACAGAATCCTGAGCAATGGGAATACAAATTTCAGACTACATTATACTATTATAATACATTATAATATTATAATAATTATTATAATACATTACCATGTTTCCATGCCAACCACATATCAAAATCTCTTATCAGTAAATAAACTGGTGTATACCAGGCAGAAGGCCCTTTTACACAAACAAGAGTAGCTGCCAATGATTTATTATGGCTCTCTGGCCCATGCTGACTCCTAATGAAGGTATTTAGTGCATCAGGTTACCAGGACTGAGGTCAAGCTGTATCTAAATAACCCTCTAACATTCTTTGAGTTTAAACCTTCCAGCATCTTCCTTAGAGGCCTGCTTCCCAGAATTCCCTTTTGCATGGCTGCTTGACCATTATTTTCTACACATAATAGCACACATCTCTAATTAGGCATGTAAAACATTAATTAAAGAAAATCTTCTGCCTCAATATGACACATAGAAGTAGAAGGATTTGAAGGATTTGTGGATTATGTGGGTTTGGAGCTACAGAATCTATTTGAAGCTCTCTCCTTTATCAATGATGATGAAGAACAGCAGCAAGAGCTACAGTGTCATTCTGCAGAGAATGTGCAGATGACCTTGGAAGATTCAGCACATAGAATAACTCCTGCCAATTCTCAGAGGAGATGTTTGGTGATATTAGAAAACTCCCTGCTGATGGGAACAGAAGTAGTGGTGTGAATAGGGTTACCATAATTCTCTTCCACAAAATCAGGACAAAATGTAGGGGGAAATGTAGGACATTAAGTAAAAATGGAGAACAAACTATCATATAGCGTCATAAGTCAGAAATGACTTGATTAGGCACACAACAACAACAACATTAAAATCCATTGATAAAATACCTCAAAATTAATAATTTAAAAACCATCTGGATGTCCTGGGTATACTGGTATGCAACTTTGAGCTTTGGGCTTTGAAGACTCTGGAGTCCAGGGTTTGAATCACCCTTTTGCTGAGCCCTGGGGATCGCCTTGGTAATCTTGAGGAAGTCACACTCTCTCAGTCTCAGGTATTCCCCCTCCCTTCCCTCCCCGGGACCCTATCCTTGGGGCCTGATCCATGCACCCTGGACTACCAGGAGGCAGAGGCAGAAGGCTTCAGCGATGCTCTTGCGGTCTCTGACCAGGAAACTCCCGTCATGCCCTGAATGAGCCAAGAGCTCCTCTTCCATCACCCAGCTCAGGTCCTTGTTGGGGGGGGGG
>CM034703.1:55443245-55457870 GCA_020142125.1 Phrynosoma platyrhinos | reverse complement strand
CGCGTCGGGGAGGCTTCATTTTCTTTGTTTTCCTTCTATTTTTTAGATTTTTTAAATTCAAATTAATTAGTATTCTACCAATTAATTATTGCTTAGATTATAAATCAACAATTAATTCCTTTAATCTTCACATTCTACCAAATTGATTATATCAGGAGTTTCCCAATTCACAGCAATACAAAATCTATTAGTCTTAAATTCATTAAGACTAAATCCATTAATTTCATTAAATTCATGAATCAAAATTTACAGTCTATTTAATTCATAGAACTCATTAGTTTACTTGTCAATCTTTCTTTACTTCCTTCTAGTCTTTATTTTTTTCCTTTTAGTCTTTTGTCTATTAAAATCAATTGAATCAAAGGTTTCCCAGTGCACAGCAATGCAAATTCCATTAGATTTAAATTCAAAAGAAGTTCATTAATCAATCAATCTTGAGTCCATTAATTACATTAAATTCATGAATCAATAATGACAGTCTGTTAAATTCATGGAACATAATGTTTAATTGGCAGTCCTTCTCTCTCTCTCTAGTCTAGTCTTTTGTCTTTTTACTTTGTCTTTTGTCTTAAATCTTTATTATCAGCTTTCCAAGCAATTCTTTTTTTTTTCTTTTGCAGTTCAATGAAGGCAATTGAAGCTGATTGCAGGTGTGAGGTGATTGAATCTAGTATTGATTGTAGTGCACTTGTAGAAGTAATACTGGTTGTAATTATAACTGTGGTATGTAGCTATAGCTGTAGTTGCAATAATATTTACAATTATATTTATAATTTATAATGACTGCATATAATTGGCATTTGTGGATGTAATTATAATTATAATTTATTTTCTTATCCTTGTAGTGAAATTCACCCTTCTTTCCTAATTCTAATTTTTGTCTGTTTGACTTGCCTATCTTCTTGTTAAGGTAGATTCTTTTTAACACTGCACTTAACTTACAGTTTGTAAGACTTTTAAATGCTGACTTCTTAATTCTATTGAAAAACTGAAGAAGCTCTCTCTATAAAGAGCTGAGGCTGCCCACTTTCTCCTTCTTCTTTGAAGCCTCTTCTGGTTTTTGAAGTGTTTTTAGTTGGACAGCTGGTACTTAAATTGCATAAGGTTCTACTCAGGGCTTGGCTCTCATGGCTCTTCCATCCCGTTTCACTTGTCGCAGCTTGATTTTAACTCCTCCAAGCTTGCATCAACTGCTTCACAGTTCACATTCTCACTCACCTATCCTGTCTCTCCCATCCCTCCACAGTGCAAGCAGGTGGATTCTGAGCCTCTATGAAGTCCCAACTGACTCTCTTATACTGGGGAGAGTTGCCCAGCCTAGAGTTTCTTCTGCAAATTGAATTTTCTTTTCTTGATGTCACCAGCTATTTTCTTTTCTATTAATGCAAGGGAGAAAGCCCTTTAAAGCCCATTAAAACCCTTTGTAGAGAGCAGGCTGTCAGTGCTCTGACAACCCACTCCTCATGCCTGTGCTCACCCACTGGAAGTTAAATGAGGAACTGAGAACACATGGCCCTCCAGCTGTTGTTGGAATACATTTTTCATATGTCAACATATACAATAGTGAAGAATGATGTGATTTGCATTGTAACAACAACTGGAAAAGTATACATTCTACCTGAGAGTTCTTTAAAGGTGAGACATTGAAGGCACAGTTGCAAACAATACCAAAGAGGAGGTAAACTGGGAGATGTCCAAAGAAAATAGGGTGGATGTACAAAGAACTTTCAAAGCAGCTAAAGAGAAATGTATCAAAAATGGAAGTAGAAAGAAATCACCAAAGAGAAATACAAATGAATAGCCAATACTTGCAGGGGGAAAGTTAGAAAAACTAAAACTCAGAATGAGCTCAGTCTCACTAGAAAGATTAAAAATGATAAAAGTAGGGGAATTGGCTATGTTCAGAGCAAAACAAAGAAATGATAGGCCCATTGCATAGATAAGATTTTAAAATGCTAACAAAAGACAAGGTTGAACTGTTTAATACCTTCTTTATCTTACTTATCCGAAAAGAAAACAGTGCTATAACTGATGAAAACATAACAAATCATGTAGTAAGAGGACTACAACTCAGAACAGGCAAAGAGGTAGTAAAGAAATCCCTAGGTACACTAAAGGGGGAAGCAGACGGAGGCGCCAGAGACGCCGCCGGATGGAGCGCTGCGGGAGTGCAGCCTCCGCACCACTGCACTCCAGCGTTGTCCCTGGAAGGAGCACTAAATCAGCGCTCCTTCCACAAGACAGGGAAAGTGCACCCTAAAAGCATAGGTCGCACTTTCCCTGCCATTTCCACCACAGCGCATGCGGACGCTGCGGCGGGAGGTTGTCCTTGGAGCGCCGGCTGTGCGGAGGGCCAGCGGCTCTGAGGACGACCTCAGGAAGCGGAAGGGGCACTGCGCATGTGGCTGCCCCTCCTCTTCCTTGCCTCGAAGACGACTCAATTAGTCGTCTGCCGAGGCCCTAAGTGAATTGAAGTATCTAGGGCCTGAGTTACAAGCTAGTAGATCAGAGGAGTGCTGTGAATGTAGTATATCTTGATTTCCATAAGACTTTTGACAAGATTCCCCCATGCAAGCTGGTAAACTGTGGGCTAGACAGTGTTACAGTTAGGTGGATATGTAATTTTTGATTGATAGAGGAAACCCAGAGAGGACTGACCAATGGTTGCTCTTCATCCTGAACAGAAGTGATTAATAGGCTGACTCAGGGCTCTGTCCTGGGCCCAGTGTTGTTTAACATTTTTATAAATGACATATAGGTGATGGAATTTTCCAAACTGTGGAGTGTAGTTAATACTTAGAAGTCAGGACAAGATTCAAAATGACCTTGATGGATTGACAAAACTGGTCCAAAATGATTTTCAACAGAGATAAATGTAAGGCACTGCATCTAGGCAGAAAAAAGGAAATGCTCAGATATAGGATGTGTGAAATTTGGCTTGAAAGCAGTATGTGTGAAAAGGATGCAGGGGTTTTAGTAAACTACAAACTAAATATGAGTCAGTAGTTTGATGCAGCAGCCAAAAAATCATCAACAGGTGTATAGTATCCAGATCAAGGTAAGTACTAGTCCCACCCAGTTTGTTTTGGTCAGACCTCACTTGGAATACTGTGTCCAGTTCTGGGTGCCACACTTCAAGAAGTATGTTGACAAGGTGAAACATGTCCAGAGAAGAACAGCCAGGTTGATAAAAGGTCAGGAAACCAAGTCTTATGAAAAATGTCTGAGGGACTGGGGTCTGTTCAGCTTGGAGAAGAAAAAACTGAGAGGAGATGTGATAGCTATCTTTAAATATGTGACAGGGTGTCATGTAGAAGACAGAGCAAGCTTGTTTTATGCTATTTCAGAGACTAGAATATGAACCAGTGGATTCTAATTACAAGAAAAGAGATTCCACCTAAACATTAGAAAGAAGTGTTTACTGTAAGAACTGTTCAACAGTGGAATAGTCTACCACAGAGGGTAGTGGACTCTGCACTTTTGGAGGTTTTTAAGAAGTGGTTAGATAGGCATTTTTAAGGGAGTTGTATTCCTGCATGGCTGGAGGTTGAACTGGATAGACCTTGTGGTCCCTGTGATTCTAAAATGACTGGTGCAGGGGTGCAGGGAGAGTAGGGCTAAGGCCTTGGTCACATCACACTTTGGCAAGATTGTGTGTGGATTGGTTGAAGTTAGTCAACAGACAGGAATGGGCACTTTTCTCATGCCAAAGGTATTCTTGCATTATCTCTAAGGTTTTTCTGTTAAGCTACATAACCTTGGCCTAAAATTAAACCCATTTAAACTGAAAGAAAAAAAGGGGGAAATGATATGAGAATTGAGGAAAGGATAGTTCAGCACTGTGTACAATGATAGGTGATATCAAAATGATGAAATAAATATAGGAAAAAATTAACCTGGAATAATTCTGTCTGAAAATTAGCATCACAAACCTTTCAGCATCAAGCACTGAAAAAGTCATCCTCTGCCCATGCTGTCATGCGAATACAATCTTTGCCAGCCAGAGCTATAGGGACACTGCACTTTTAATTGAGTGTCATAAAATTCAGGCATTTAGTGTTTTGCAAGTGCAAGAGAAAAGGAGATTACCACAAGACTCTGAGAATTCCAGAGACAAAGCTGAAATACCCAGGACAGCAAGATCAGAGTTGGACTGAATTATTGCAGTCATCTGTACTAAGAAGTGATATAATACAAGGTGGCAAAGATACACAGCTGTCTGACAGCAGATGGCCTTTTGGGGTTATTTTGTTTTTTATGTGAATACATGCTGAACTATATAACAAGCAAACAACTGTGTTGAACACTTTGTCACATGCCTACTTTTCAGACCGTGTCAGGATATGGGGAGTTCAGTTAAAGGGGATGTTAATTACCATAATTTTCTTATCAGGAAATCAATGGGAACAGGGAAGGAGGAAAATGATTAGATAGTTTAAATGTGCATACGCTAAATTGGAAAAGGCTGACAAATAACAAACCAGCAGACACATCCTTCCAAAAAGTATGTGTGTGCTGAAATCTTTTCATCCAAAATGATGATTCGCTTTCTACCTTTCTCTTTTCACAGCTTTCATGCTTTTTAAAGAAAAAAAAAGTAAGCTTCTGCAAACATTCAGGCAAATATTATCTGCATATTAGTGTACACCCTTTCTGAGTTACAAATTGTTCTTGATGACCAACTCAGTCACAAGTTTTTCAAGCCAAAGTTCAACTTTAAAGCTCCATCTGCCCAACAGATGATTTCCTGCCTGTTTCCTGCCCTACAGCAGGATTTCTACTGGATTCCATTCCTGTGAAGAATTCATTTCCTCTCTAAAGGACAGGTGGCTTTTTGAATCTCCAGAACTACACAAGCAGATGTAGGAAGGCTTCCCTAGCTCATATTTTCATGTTAATTTCTCCAATCACACTTGGAAGTCTGGCATTTCTATTTACCTTGTGCATCCTTGTAAATCAAAGGTGGAGGGAGACGGGTGAAGAAAGAATATCAGACATCTGTGAAACTGTAAATGATCACAGTTCAGATTTTTGTTTTATTGTTTCTGAGAATATGAGACAAAGTAGCTCCCTTCTAATGAAATTTTCTATGAGTACAATATTTAAAAGTTCTGAATTGATTAGGATTGCCTTAACTATACTTTGCAGAGGCATGTTTTGTTGGGAACATGACGTGACCACTTTAACAGAGGAGTCTTTTATCTGAAAGCATCCTCTCTTTGAAGGGCTGTTCAACTGATGTCCAGAAAGAAGAGGGAGAAGTCTTGAAGTTGCCCATTAACCTGAACAAGACTGAGAAGACACAACAATCCTTCACATGTACTATATTATCTGTTTAAATTATAGCAATTATATCAAGTTTATACCTGTAAATTAGCATGTGAACATTTTATGTTAATTGATGGGTGGTGGCTCCTTTTTTATGATAATTTTCCACTTTTTGGTGGCCACTAATTTTGACTTTGGAAACCAAATACAGTGCTTGTTATGATTCATTTAAGATAATTTCTTTGTGTGTTCTGTGGAGCTATTGCAGTGACCTTCCCTGAGTCTCTCACTATGATTCAATTTGAAAACCTAGGCACTAAAAGACATTTAATACAGATTTACATGGAGTAGTGACTGTCTCAGTGTGAACCACTGTAAAAAAAAAATTACTGAGCAGTCATGGATTTGACATAGCATTTATATTTTCTGCAAGAAGAGGAAAACCCTCTTAAGAAATAACTTCTTTCTAAATCAATCCATGAAGCAATTTTCCTAAAATGTGTGTATGTTTAAAAGTAAACTAGTTCACCTACCTCTAAAATTAGCTCATTAAGAAAACAGATCAAAGTGAAAACACTTCCTCTGAGCTGCTTTGCTCATGTTTTGCTTGTTTTGACCTACACTTTCTCCTTCATAGCAATCAAGTCTCTTGATCCATTTCATTGACAATGGCACAGCAGTAGGGTTGCAGAAGTGGGGCACAAGTGGATTCTGTCAAAGCTTTCTTTTAAAAAAAAGTTACAGTAAACAGGTTTAATTTTACTTTCATATAAAGTTTCAGACAGGATTTTCTCATTAAAAGAACACAGAGGCAGTGTTGCCAGGGGCTCTTAAGAGAAACGGAATGTTTTCAAAAGCATGAATATTTTTATTCTAGGAGTTTGCACTGGCCTTAGTTGCAAAGGCCATGGGGAAAGTGGGGGAGCTAGTGACTCATCAGTGATGGTTTGTCTGAGTCACTGATGAAATTCCTGCAACTACTCAGAATACATTTCAGATGTTTTTCCCCCCTCTCCACCAAAGTATTTCCATCAGAAATGAAGAATTCAAGAAGCCCTGAGACAACTGAATGCCATTTAGGTGGCATCTGCGATGCAGAAATAATCAAATTTCACACAATTTAAACTGCCATGGCTCAATGATATGGAATGCTGGGAATTGTTGTGATGCCACAACTCTCTGGCAGAGAAGGCTAAACTACAATTCCCAGCATTCCATAGCATTGAGCCATGGCAGTTAAAATGGTGTCAAACTGGATTATTTCTGCAGTTTGGATGCAGCCAAATGAGCATGACTTTATGGTGTCTCCAGTAGAAAATCCAAAATAATGTCTCCCCTCCTCATCTTGAAACATGGTGCTAAAATAGATACTGTATTAATATACTAAGTAATTTATAGTTTGTTGCCATTTAATGGCATACTTGAATCAGCCATGTTACATCATAATTGCCACCTCTCTCTCTCTCTCTCTCTCTCTGTCTATCCTTCCATCCATCCATCAAAATATTTATACCCCACCCTATATCCAAGGATTGCAGTGCAGCATACAATAAAATCAGTTTAGAACAGTTTGAAACAATAAAGTAATTTCAAAAGATTAAACGTATATTAAATCATTTAGTATTTAAGATTGTTCAAACCCAGCTTAAACAATTTCAAATAATGTTAATAAATAATGTAATGTTGATAAAATAATGTAGAAATAATACAATTATTAGAAATTAGATAAAACAATTAGGTTCTGAAAGTGTTAATAACAAGCCATGTTTTGACTTTAAGTTGGAATGACACCAGCATTGACCTCAATCAGGCCTCTCAAGGCCTTCCATAACCAGGTGCCACAATAGAGAGTTTCAGGAGGCCCTCTCCCATGTCCTCCTACAGTGTATTGCCTCCATCAGTGGGTCATAGAAGAGGAACACTTGATGGTTTTAGAAATGGAATCCTTTGTGAGTTGCAGATCCTGTCAGATGTGACATCTCCCTTTCCTTATGGATTTTTTGAGTTACATGCTATCTGGAGTTGTAAATATGGTGAACCTATCACTTGGCAAGAGTCATTCAGAAGTGGTTTACCTTTTTCTTCCTCTGAGGCTGAGAGGCAGTGACTTGCCCAGGGTCGGCCAGTGTGTTTCCATGGTCGATTAGGGACTTGAACCCAGTCTCCAGAATCATAGTCCAATGCTCAAACCATTACACCACACTGGCCCTGTATTTCAGCTACAGATACAAAAATAAGCAATGTATGAGAAGGATGAAAATAGCTCATTCTTCTCAAGATAAAATACAAAGTTGTTACCATTGTATCATTGCCTGGGGAACCACAAGCTGTCATTAAATCAAGAGTGGAATCTTCATAGCCATGAAGCACTTAATATATAGGGGGAAATGTCTTGATGCATCCAGTTAATCTGGCACTTTGGGGAGTCTTTTTAAACTGTCATGAAAGAAATGAAGAGGAATTTAACCACATATTCCTAGGGGAAGCCTGTAGCATTCATCCATCCCTCTTATCTCTTGCTAATATAATGTGCATAAGAAGAATTTGTTCATTAAAAAGAATAGGCTGACTCAATTTCTACACAAATAAGCATTTTAGGCAACCATCTTAAATTATACCTATTTCAGTTGTCATGTTAAACTTTCTGCAACCTCCCCAGATGTCAACCAGTTGGAAAAGAGAAGTATATAGAAGTCCACACTGTGTCACAATAGGGTTGCATAATAAGCAAATACAAGTTGTATAAGAAAACGAAGAATAGGGAGGGCAGTTATGAAACAACTAGAAAATATCCTAAAGTTTAAAGATATATAACTGAGCACAAAAGAGAGAATTGTATAAGCCATTGTATTCCCTATTACCATGTATGGATGCGAGAGCAGGACAGTTAAGAAAGTAGATAGGAAGAAATTCAATTCATTCAAGATGTGCTGGAGAAGAGTGCCAAGGATTCCATGAACAGCTAAAAGACAAACAAATGGGTCCCAGAACATATCAAGCCAGAAATCTCCCTGGAAGTCAAGATGACTAAACTGATGCTGTCATACTTTGGACACATCATGAGAAGGCACGACTCATTGAAAAAACAATAATGCTAAGAAGGGTGGGGGGAAGTAGAAAGAAAGGCCTCATGCTAGATAGATGGACTCTATTAGGGAGGTCACAGGTATGAATTTACAGGAACTAAGCAGGGCAGTGGAGAAATGGGAGTCTTGAAGATATTTCATACCCAGGGGTCAAGATCAACTCATGGGCAGTTAACAACAAACAGTTTGACTATCTCTTATCTGGAATTCTGAAATACTCCAAAGTCCAAACTTGTCCACACGGGTGGCTGAGATAGTAATACCTGTCCTTTCTGAGGGTTTGATGTACTCAAATTTGTTTCATGCACCAAATGGTTAAAAATATGTATAAAATTACCTTCAGGCTATGTATATAAGGTATATATGAAACATAAATGAATTTCATGTTTAGACTTTGTGTACATTTACACTATAGAAATAATGTAGTTTGATACCACTTTAACTGCCACAGCTCCATCCTACAGAATCCTGAGATTTTTTAGTTTTGTGAGGCACTAGCATTCTTTGGCAGAGAAAACTAAAGATGTTATAAAACTACAAATCCCAGGGTTCCATAGGATGGAGCTACAGCACTTAAAGTGGTGTCAAACTGCATTATGTCTACAACATAGATGCATCCTTGGGTCCCATCTCCAAGATTACCTTGCTATGTATATGCAACTATTACCAAAACAAAACAACAACAACAAAAACCCATCCTGTACCATCCTTGTTGTGGGTGAAACTTTCAACTTTGTTCCCAAGACCAAGATCAAAAGCATATGAGAGAAAGAGAGTGAGAGATCAGTGCATGCTGGTGCGGGAGGGGAAGAGCACTTTTGAAAATACATCTCTTCCTGTTTAGGTGCAGATATGTGGAAGAGCTAGTTTAAAAACTTAGCAGAGGTTAGCCTAGAGAAGTATCCAGATTTTTAAGAGAAATTAAAAGAAAATTTTCTTAATAACCTAGTGAAATATCCAACACTGTAGTTAACAGGAAAATATGAATCATAACAATGGGTTTGACCCACAGGTAGTCATGCTTAGAATAGACCTGTGGAATAAGTAATCACTACTTTAAGTCAAAATTTGAAAAAGTTACTTTTTTGGATTACAACTCTCAGAATTTCCCCAGTTAACATAGGCAATGGTCACAGAATCATAGAATCACAGAATTGGAAGAGACCACAAGGGCCATGCAGGAACACAGAATCAAACTACCCCCAACAGATGGTCATCCAGCCTTTGTTTAAAACAAAGAAGGAGATGCCACAACTCTCCAAGGCAGCATATTCCCCTATCAAACAGGTTTTATGGTCACGAAGTTCTTCCTAATGTTGAGGTGGAATCTCTTTTCCTATAGTTTGAATCCCTCACTCCAGGTTCTATTCTCTGGAGATACAGAAAACAAATCTGCTCCATCCTTAGTATGTGATCCTTTCAAATATTTAAACAGGACTATCATATCAACTCTTAACTTCCAGGCTAAACATACCCAGCCTCCTAAGTCACTGCTCATAGAGCATAGGTCATGGTGGCTTGAGAATTCTGGGAGCTGTTGTCCAAAAAGTAAGTTTTTCAGTCTCCAATTATGACTAATTGTAGATGGGACCTGATGGCACAAAAACTTAAAATGAACATAGAGCATAACCCATCCCCTCCTTGGTATATAATTTTTTGAGCTGCACAGATGGGAGACAATCCCAGCTGAACTGTTTTCCTATCAACTTTTGCCCAGGGGAACACTGTGCCTGTGCAGTGCCCATAGTTGTTATCAAGGTTGTAATGATATTACAGGATCCAGAAGCTCATTTTCTCTCCAGGCTATAAAAGTGGGAATCACACAGAAAGGCTTGGTTGAGCTATAACTCAACCAAAATAATAGCAATATGAGTGAAGTACAAGCTGAAGTAAGCAACAATATGGGCAAAATTCATTTTGAGTATTTATTTATTCGTTAGTTACATTTATATCTTGCCTTTCCTCCTGTATGCTCTAGAAGCTGACATGTTTTTCCTCTTCCCCTCTATATCCTCACAAAAATGACTCAACAGCCCATTGTGAAGAACTTGCACAAAACTGTGTGAGAAAAAGTGTGGGGTGCAATTTTTGTTTCCCAAGGTGTTAGCCCTTTTAAAGGAAATAAAAATACAGAATTATGAAAGTTAAACTTGTTAGAGTTTAGCTTTCATTAGCAGAATAACAAAAATGTGAGCCTGATTAAATTAATCTTAATATGCTTTCCTAAAGAATAAAGACTAACTAAAAAAATGACAAGCATGTACCGTAGTTTGGGATTTAAAAACAAACAATAATGGCTTTAATAAATACTGGTATTTACATAAAATAACTAAAACCTAATCTAACTGGACATGTCAAAGATATAGCCATGTTAATCTGTAGAATCAGTATGTAGAGTGAACTTGTAGCACTGTTGAGACTAACTGAAAGAAAGAAATTGCCAGCATGAGCTTTTGTAGACTTCAGTCTATTTCCTCAGATGCATTACTAACTGGAGATGGTTTGGATAAAGAGAGATAAATCTCATCATCTTTAGAAAGCAAGAAGAAACTACAACATACTGCTGACTGACTGCTGACTGCAGTTACAAGCAGTTTAAAATCTTGGGAGAGAGCTGTCAAACTGCCTCCAAGATTGACAGGAGTCACATGATAGATAGAATGAGAGAGAGGGGGGAAGCCCCTATCTATATAAGGAGAGACAGGAGAATGCAATGCATAATTCTTCCAACCAAAAGTGTTCTGACTTGGATGTTGCAGTTGATACAGGACCAGTGGATGTATGGTTGGTCCCCATTAGTCTCCTATTACTGGAAACATGTCAATATGTGCAGCCCGAGAATGTGGACAGGATTCCTGTAGAAGTGAAATCAAGAAAAGCAGAGTTCCTGCATATCTAAAAGAGTCAATGGCAAGGCCTTTACTGAAAAAGCCTTTCCTGAACTCCACTGGATAATAGTCAACCAGTCTGTTTATTCCATCTCTACAATATACTTTTGAGGTCTAGCAACCAGAAGGGTATGCAGTATTCCAGTTTTGGCCATACCATAGGTTTGGCCATATCATATTGCCATAGAAGGGCAAAATGTTGTCCATGGCTCTATTTTCAATTCCTTTTCTAATACTGTAATGCACAACATAGAATTTGTCCTTTTGTATATATAACTGAGTCAACATTTTCAACGAGCCCTCCATTAGAACACAATATCACTTTTTTGTTAAGCCACTTCCATCTCAGGGTGCATCTACACAGTAGATATAATGCAGATTTGCACCACTTTAACTGCCATTGTTCTATCCTACAGGATCCTGGGACTTTTAATTTTGTGAGGTACCAGCATGTATTGGAAAAGGATAAAAACCTTGTAAAACTACAGATCCCAAGATTCAACAGGATGGTGCTACAGCAGATAAAGTGCTTTCAAACTGCATTATTTCTAGAGTGTAGATGCACCTGCAGATCCCATCAGAACATATGTGGACTTTTTGCTGCAGTATGCACCACTACACTTTTTGACATTGATTCTCCTTTATCATTTAAATATTTGTTCCCTCAGTGTTGACATTGAAGCCTCTTGTGGTCCAGTTTTGTTCAAAGCATCCTAGTTAATTGGATGTCATCTGCAAATTACTGATCCCTAACTCCACATCATTTATGGACAAGTTAAAAAGAAACTGTCCAATACAGATCAGTGACAGACCTCACTCCTGGCAACATCCCAATGTGAAAACTGACCATTTATTCTTACCTATTCTTTAACCAAGGGATGCATTGGCTTAGTGACTGGAAGACTGGAAGGTTGGCAGTTTGAGACCGGAGTGCTGCATGATGGGATGAGCTCCCATCACTACTCCCAGCTTCTGCCAGACTAGCAGTTTGAAAGCATGCAAATGAAAATAGATAAATAGGTATCACTTTGGTGGGAAGGTAACAGTGTTTGGTGCAGTCATGCTGGCCACATGATCACCAGTCCTCAGACAACATTGGCTCTTCGGCTTAGTAATGGAGATGAGCACCACCCCTACAGTTAGTTATGACTAGACATTCATGTTGAGGGACTACCTTTACCTTTTACCTTTATTCTTTAACCAGTTTCCACTCCATCAGCAGGCATCTCTTAACACATGAATGCTAATTACTCAGGATTCTTTGGTGCAGGACTCTGTCAAAAAGTCTGTTGGGAATCCACTCCTGTATCACTCTGTTCACATGTTTATTGACACTTTCAAAGAACTCTAAAAGGTTATTGTGATAAGACTTAGTACGGTGTGATAGGACTTAACTTTACAGAAAGCATTTGACCTTGTCAATGTTATCTTTAATAACAATTTTAACTTCCACTACATTGAGTTCAACTACAGTCAGCCCGATCCATGCACGGGACACAATTGGGCTGCAACGGGACAAAACGGAAAGGTTCCGTTTTACCAAAATGGGCCAGCAGAGTGAAGCTCAGAGATGGGTGATGGTGGGCTGACAGCGCAACAACAATATTGTGTGTGATAAAACCCATTTTGCCCCGTTCCAGCCCGATCCCATCCTGTGCACTGATCGGGATGAAAAGTCACTGCAATAATCTCCCTAGTCTCTGGAGCAGCAGAAAACAAGATTGCTCCAGCCTCAATATGACATCCCTTCAAATATTTAAATAGGGCTATCATATCACCTCTTAACTGTCTCTTCTCCAGGCTAAACATATCCAGCTTTCTAAGTCACTCTTCATAGGGCATGGTTTCCAGAGCCTTTGCCATTTTGGTCACCCTTCTCTGAACATGCTCCAGCTTGTCATTATGCTTTTTGAATTGTAGTCCCCAGAATTGAACACGTATTCCAAGTGAGGTCTGACCAAAGCAAAATAGCATGGTATTATTACTTCCCTTGATCTAGGCACTATCATTCTATTGATCCATCCATTTGCAAATTGGCACACCAATTCATATTATTTCATATTATTCAATGGCAGCAATGTGAATGTGCACATGCTGAAGTTTGTGCATTCACATCACCAACATTGAGTAATATGAAATGTGATTGTACACAGTTTTTAGCATCCATGGATGGGCCTAGAACCAAAACCCAGCTGATATGGAGGGCCCACTGTAGTTTGCTTCACAAAGGGAAAACACACTAGCTTTTCACAGAGACATTTTGTGGAAATGGGGAGCACTCATTTAATACCTCCTGTGGAGGAAGAGAAAAATCCTTCAGGGATTATCCAGACTCTCAACAGGATATCTCAATGTGTTGTGGCAGCCTTGAGAATGGAGAATTTAGAGGGACCTTTTCACATCCCTACTTCACTCTGCTTATTTGCCATGCCAGTGACTTCTTCAGCCTTGCACTATATTTCCTGGCCAGTGCTATATGTTGATGCAGCAGTTTCTAAACAATGCATACACTTATAAATAATGGCTATTTTCCTCCCAAATACAAAAGTGGTGAGAATTTGATCCATCACTGCTAAGTATGTTGAAAGTAAAAGCAAGCAGTATATGCCTTTCCCAAAGCTAGGAAAGTTAACAGAAAAGGATTAGTGAAAGGATTAGTTTATTGTTAATAAGCAGATGTCATTCAATAGCTATCCATCTGCCTCCCTAACTGCCATTTAACTAAATCTATTTCAATTCTGTTTATGCTAGGAGTGAGATAAGTTAACTATTAAGTTTAGGTCAAATTCTCATTTAAGTACAAATTAAATATATACACTAAAAGCCTGACTAAAACAAAGCTGAAAAACACTAACCATGATTTTACTTCCATCTTACTCTCCACTTTCCCTTGTTTTGAGCCCAGAAGAGAAGAAAATGGTGAATGTACTTTTTGTTGTTGTTAACTGCCCTTGTCAATCTCAACCCATGGTGACCATATGAATGAGACATCTCCAAGAAGTCCTATCCTCCACTGTTCTGTTTAATTCCTGCAAGCCTATACCCATGCCCTCATTAATAGGGTCCATCCATCTAGCGTGTAGCCTTCCTCTCTTTCTGCTTTCCTACACCTTTCTTAGCATTATTGTTTTTTCCAATGAGTCCTCCCTTCTCATGATGCACCTGAAGTACGACAGCCTCAGTTTTGTCATCTTGGCTTCCAGGTAGATTTTCATCTTGATCTGCTGTAGGACCCATTTGTTTGTCCTTTTTGCTGTCTATGGGATCCTCAAGACTCTTCTCCAGCACCACATCTCAAATGCATTGACTTTTTTTCCTATCTTGTTTCTTAACTTTCCACCTTTCACATCCATACATGGTAATAGGGAATATGATGGTTTGTA
>CM034703.1:55416748-55433392 GCA_020142125.1 Phrynosoma platyrhinos | reverse complement strand
CCCTCGGCCCTTAAAGAGGAAAGGTTGCCTACCCCTGCTATAGATCATAACATCCTCTTGGAACACCTTGGAGATTTAGGAATTGGAGGCACTGAAGTGGTCCTGTTCCTTCCTTTCAGGTAGATTCCAGAAGGTGATGCTTGGGGACAGTTGCTCCTCCAAAATGAAACTTAATTGTGGTGTCCCTCAGGGCGCCATTCTGTCCCTGATGCTTTTCAATATATACATGAAGCCACTGGGGGTGATTATTCAGAGACATGGGGCGGGGTATTATCAGTACGCTGATGACACCCAAATATACTTCTCCATGTCTCGGTCAGCAGTTTTGATGACAGATGGCATTTCTTCTCTCAATCAGTGTCTTGATGCAGTAATGGACTGGATGAGGAAAAACACGAAAAGTGAATCCAGATAAAATAGAAGTACTTACTGTAGGGGCCCCCAAACCAAATATTGGGTTGCAACTTCCAGTCCTAGATGAGGTCACGCTTTCCTCAAAGGACTGTGTTTGCAGTCTGGGGGTGCTCCTAGATCCGTCACTTCACATGATAGATCAGGTGAATGCAACAGTCAGGAGCGCCTTTTATCAGCTTCGGCTGATATGCCAGCTGCACCCTTTCCTGGAAGTAAGGGACCTAGAAACTGTAGTACATGCACTGGTAACCTCACAACTCAATTTCTGCAATGCACTGTATATGGGGCTACCCTTGTGCTTAGTCTGGAAACTCCAATTAGTACAAAACATGGCAGCCAGGTTGGTCACTGGAAAATCTAGGAGTGACCACATAATAGCTATTTTGAAATCACTTCACTGGCTGCCTATTGGTTTCTGGGTGCAGTACAAGATATTGGTTATCACCTTTAAAGCCCTACATGGCTTGGGTCCAACCTACTTAAGGGATTGCTTACTTCCATATAATCCATCCCGCACCCTCAGGTCCTCTGGGAGGAATCTCTTGCAGCCTATGAAGTCCAGATTAACTGCAAGCTCCTAGAGGACCTTTTCTTCTACCACTCCCAGACTGTGGAATGGCTTGCCGGAGGAGATCCATCAACTTACCAACTTAGGGGGGAAGCAGACTGGTGGCACGGGGCCACCCTGGGAAGGTGCGCTGCAGGACTGAGGCATCCCCACGCCCCGATCCTGTGGCGCACCTTCCCCATCCCTGAAAAGAGCGCTAAAATAGCGCTCCTTTCACAAGTCAGTGAAAGTGTGCCGCAAAAGCTTGCAGCACACTTTCACTGACTTTTCCACCACAGTGTGTCCGGACGCTGCAGCGGGAGGTTGCCCTCGGAGCACCGGCCGTGCGGAGGGCCGGCGGCTCCGAAGGCAACCTCGGGAGGAGGAAGGGGCGCTGAGCGTGTGGCTGCCCCTCCTCTTCCCTGCCTCCAGGACAGCTTTTTAAGCCATCTGTCGAGGCCCTTAGATAGCTTCAAAAAAGCTGTCAAGACAGATCTCTTCTGGCAGGGCTTTCCTGAATAGAATTCTTCGGCTATAAACAAAACTCCTTACACTTGTATTATGCTGCCTTTCTGCCCAATAGACCATTTGCTATTAATAGATTTTAACAGATTATATTTTTTAAACTGTGCTAAGTTTAATTCTTTTTTTGGGGGGATAAGATATATGATCATGTACTATTATTATGTATTGTATTGGTTTATTTTAACATGTAAACCACTCTGATTGCTATTATAGTAGAAAAGCCGGATACAAATAAAAGTTCTATTTATTTATTTATTTATTTATTGCTTTCTGCTGCTTTCTCATAGATTCCCAAGGAACATCTGTTTCCAATGTAGTTGACAGAATATAGGCATGCTTTGGTCTTCTGCACAGTCTAATGCAGTTGTTCAATACACCAAGGTATTACCATATTGTCCATCTTTATGGCAGGTTTATTGTTTAAAAGAAACAGAACTATGGCATTTGTGGCTCTGATTGAACAAATACTTTCAGAGTTGGAGAATCAATATTCAGTGTTATACCTCTGATCATATAATCTTTGTCAAAAGGTCAGAAAAAGGAAAAAGTTTCATAACTTGCCCTTCCCCAGGCTGCCCTTCCCAAAGGTTGAGGCTACATTTTCACGTTTAAGTGGCTACACATCAATACCTGCTCAACTGTATTAAACAGATTGCTCAAAGTCAATAAAATCTAGACATACTGATCTAAGAAACTAACCTGCAAAACTGATTATAGCAGCTTATTCTATACTCTGTTTTAAGTTATTTCATCTGAAAGAGAAACATTTCTTCTAAAAGCCATCTGATTTTCAATTTCATTTACCCTTTTGGATGGAACAAACATGGGAATCCACAATCTGTCTCTCTGTGTGTCAATAGCACTCTTTCCACTCAAACAGAATCTTTCAATGGAATGAGCAATAGATACCTTGTCACATATTGGAAATTTAAAGAAAATTACTTGCTAACAGTGTTTCTAAATAAGCTGGATTTGGCCCAAAGTTTCCGCATTGCTTAAACTCTTGTCTTTTATCTTCCTCTGTCTGAACCATGGATTCCAATTTAATGGCTTTTCCACAAGGCTTCAGTTACACCATGTCTGCCCAGTTTGAAGGTAACACTCTAAGCCTACAAACAGCTGTGTGTTACACTAAAGAGTTTTAGGATGTAAGCATATGTGAACCTTATGCCTGTATTATGGGAAACTAAAAATGCTAAGATGTGATATGCTAAAATGACAGCCCTCCATTTTCAGCCTTGAAATTATGAGAAATGTATTTTGGGAGGATGAGTCAGTGTTTCTTGGAGATTAAAAAGGACTGCCTTCTTCCTCTCCTTCTCCTAATTTAATAATAAATGGGCAATAAAACTGCTGGAAAGTTTTTAAATCCTTCTATGACCATAATTAACCAAACACTTCCAAAGAGGGAATGTGAAGGTAGTGGCATCAAAATAATTCAATCTTTCATCTAATCAAATGTGTCTTTAAATCAGACAGCAAGAATGAGAAAGAGTATTTTGTAAAACATCAGCAAGTGAGCACATGAATGAGTACATTTATTTGAAAAGAAGCTTAGAAACAAAAAAATACAGCTTGCTTGTAATTAACACTTTTTCCAATCACAAAGGCATAATGTTTTATTAAGTTTTAAACATGTTTTAATATGTTTTTAAAATTAAATTTTTAGCAGGATTTGTCTATTTAACAGTTTTTAAAGTGCTGTATTATAAATTGTATAAATTGTATCTTGCTTTACTGTAAGCTGTCTTGGATCTCATACTAGGAAAAATAAGGACATAAACAAAACAAAATCACCATCCACCAACTGAGTTTATCCTAGTTAGGACTAACTAATCAGATTTACGACAATACCTTCACTTTCTTGTTGTATAACTAACTTTTTAGTTACTTTCACAGCCATAGCTGTATGGTCTCATGAAATGCTGGACAAGAAATATTACATGATTTAAGTACTAAGCTGTGATTGGCCTCATCCTACTTCCCTGTGCTTGAGTAATGAGCCAATGAGCCTATATATATATATATATATATATATATATATATATATATATATATATATATATATATAATTAAAATAAATTTGATGATGATGCAGATGAGAGGGGAGAATATCTTGTAGCTTTTTTAAAAAGCACAAAACTAACTTGAAATTATTTTTGTTATTTTTGAAAACAGAAAAATAAAGAATTAGTTTTTTTGCAAAAATGTAACTATAGTGGCAACTAACAAATGTTTGGGACCTTTGGAAATAAATGCAACTAATTTATTTTTAATGGTCACTTTCCAAACTCTAGACTTGCCACTTCTTGATTTTAAGATCATCCTCTCTAACTCTAATTTGTGGGTTTTGTTGTAGCCAAAAACAGCATTATCCATGCACAAGAATGAGGTGTCAATAGGCTAACTAAAATAAACTTTATTAAGAGGGAAACCCCCAAAACAACCCAGAGAAACTAAGGGGGGGGGGGTTGCAGACTGGCAGAAATAGTGCAAATTGAGTCCACTTTTAAGGTTAGGGTTAGGGAATCATGGGAACTGTATTTTATTGTGGCACCAGAGCTCTCTGACAGAGAAGGCTCAATGTCTCAGAAAAAAAACAATTCCCATGATTCCCTAGCACTAATCCAAACCCTAAAAGTGGACTCAATTTGCACTATTTCTGCCAGTCTGCAACCCCCCTAAGTTTGCTCAGTGGACACAGCATGTGAGTGACAGCATGCTGAGTGAAAAAAGAGCACCTGGAAGCCAAACTGAAGGAGGAAGAATGGAACAGATTCTAGGGAAAAGGCAGGGCTACCTCACTAGATTCTTAAACATGGGTACTACCTACAGCACTATATAATTGTGTCCAGATCCCAATTGTGTTCTTCCTGGCCATAATAATCTAAAAGAAGGAACAGAGCAGCAGAAGTCTAGGTCAGTGGTTCTCAACCTTTTCTTCACCATAGACCCACTTTATATTTTCTTGTGGCTGATCTCCATGACTTAACTCAAGATATAAAACCCTAATAATAATAGTGAACCATTAACAATTACACAAATGTGTAAACCTTCACTCAGAGACATGGAAAGGGCCTTCTTCCTGCCAGTTTGCAACTGGAGTGGACTGAAATGCAATGTGCAAGCCCAGCCAGTCAGTCTACCTTGGCTCCTGTCAGAAGGCTGCTCTGCTGTGCTGAGAAGGTGGGATGAACAGCCTTCAAGTAGTCCTGAATGATTCATGGCAAGCCAGATACTAAAATTTGCTAAACCATAGGAATGGAGTTTTTTAGATGTGCACTTTCAGACAGGCAGCTTGCAGCATTACTAGTCCAAAGGCACTGCATAGCTAATCCAGCTTTCTCTCCTTTACAGTTTTTTTTAGTAGTAGAAATTTTTTTTAGGGAGCAAGGGCAACTGTGAAAAAACAAAGGAAGTCTACAAATGGAAAATAGCTAGACCAGGGTGGGCCATTGCTATGGCCATGATGACCATGGGATTAGGTCTGCTGTCCACATCATATCAAAACTGTTTGCAGGTATGATTGTCCTCTACATGCATTACCATCTAATTTGTGAGAAAAATCTCATGGGGTAATGAAATGCTCAAATGAAGAGGAAACAATGATGCAAGATTTCCCTGATCATGCCATTCCTGTAGTGTGAAATATATTCCTACCTTATTCTAGGGAGTTTATCACACGGGGAGCCCCATGCAAAATCACTGTTTAAAGTAAAAAAAAAAATCGCAAAAGCAGAAGCTTTTAATGAACGGGATTTCTCCCGTTCTGCCCTGTGTGAAAAGTAAAAGTGCTGTTAAAAGGAGGTTAATACGAACGGAAATTGGACAAAAACTGCTTCTTTTTACTTTCAGGATCTTCCGAAAGTGAAAAAAAGCAGTTTTTGTCTAATTTCCGTTCAGATTAACCTCCTTTTAACAGCGACGTTGTCTGAAAAAACACCCGCTTTTGCGGGTTTTGGTTAATTAAAAACCCCGTTTCTGCACGGGATTTCCCCCGTGTGATAAACTCCTAGGACTGGGAATCCAGATGAAACAGTCAAGCTTCAGATAGACAAAAGTCATACACAGTTATTCATATAAGCTCTTCATACCAATAAAATTCAGATACATACATATGTCCCAGTTCACCAATCTTATTGATCTTTTGTTTAAAAGAAACTCAGTAATTTTGATCAGTCAAGGGATGTTACAGGTATCTTTCCTATAGAAAAGATGGATTTTCCTAACATAACCTACTACTGGAAGAGTATATGAATGTCTTTGTGGTTTTAGCCCATTTCTGTTCAGTCCACTTGTGAGTAAATGATGGAACAGTGGAGAATGGGGCCTTTTAATGGAGTAGTGTATTTTTCTCATTGCACTGAATGAAAATAAATTGCTGTGCTGTGACCTCTTGGTACATAATGAAATGACACGTCAGTTGCTGAATCTGATATGACTTGGCAGTTGAATAAAATGAAATGCCCTTGAAGGCCCTCTGATAGTCACAAAATAGCAGTTGCACTGAAGCAACTTTGAGTTAACTCTAAGAAATTTATAGTGAACCAGAAGCAAACCATCCCATCTGGTTTTAAATTCATTTTTTGGCTGCATAAAATGGCTGGCAACTATCTTTTCTGGATCATCTCTAGAAACTAGCAAAATCGTAAAAGGTCATATATTTTTCTCAAGTTTAATTGTACCCATTTATTTTGGCAAAAATCAGTACAGGTTAAACAGAACTCTTCATCAAGCAAATGGAAAGGTAAGCAGTGTCTTTCTCCATAGGGGAAAAACAAAATTTAATGTGCATCTTTCAGAATATCCATTCACACAAGCAAAAAAACCAACAAGCACCAGATGGTTTAAGTCAAATGGACATATTTCCAGGGAGTCTCTTAATGAAAAAGCATGATGTACATATGCACACTTTAAAAAATGTGATGGTCTTTGTGAAAGTACCCTGGTACCAAGTAGCCATTTGGTGTCTGCAAGAAGCAGTAATGAGAGAAAAAGGAAAATAAGCCATATTTCTAGTATAATGCCCTAATGGATTTGGTGTTCAGTTATGCTACAGCATTTTCCAAAATCTATATTGCAGAGCTGAAAAATGCAACCTAATTTCAGAGCTTGGAATAATTAGTTAAAGTAATGTAGTGGCCTGGAATGAATAATTTCTTTTAGCAATAAGAGCATAACAATAGTATTGTTTTTTCAAATGTAAGATACAAAATGGAAACAGCATTTCTTATTTTGGTGTAACAAGTAATGTATTCAAGTTCCTTTTAAAATGTATGAGGACCTTCTCTGCTGTGTCACCCTAATTTTGGAATATCCTTCCATTAGCCAATCATTTGATAGCTACATAGTTTTCATTCTCATTGTTGTTTAAGTAATTTCTGACTTATGGCGATCCTAAGGCAAATCTATCATGGGATTTTCTGGGGCTGAAGGTATGCTCTTTGCCCAAGGTCACCTAGTAGGTTCCCATGGCTGAACAGGGAATCAAATTTTGGTGTCCAGAGTCATAGTCCAGTGCTCAAACCACTACATCATGCTGGCTCTCCTTCATTCTGGTAACAAGTAAAAACATGGTGGTTTACAAGAGCCTTTGGGACCTAACTTGTTTTATACAGATCCACACATATGCATGGTTTTGAATAGTACGTTCAGTGGTGATTGAAACTCTGCTTAGCACAACAACACAAGCTGTGTTTGTTAGGATAAAGGAGGCCACACTTGTTTATTGGATACAACTGTAGAGGCTTGGCTCCAGCATGGATAGAGACTGAGGCATCTGTCAACATACCTGCCAACCAAAGGGAACCAATCACCAGCCCATTTGCTTGGAATGGAAACCAACTCACCTAGCCCACCTGCTGGTATATCTTTGGAATGACAGATTTGGAATTCCACATGGGTGTAAGCCACTGCATAGTTCCCCTGCCCCATGTGAATGGTGAGAACCACCTGCCCCTACACAGAGCATAACCCTGCTAACCCACACCCTCAAAGTCCCATTGCGGGACCTCCAACTCAATCCACTTCCAACTCAATCCACATCCTCCATTTTACTTGAATTAAGCTCTGGGTGCAGCTCTGACTGTTGAGAGGACCATGGGAGACTGGCCTCAGACGGTTTGCAGACTGGATTGAAACCTCTGACTCAGTTTCTCTTCTCAACTTTTCCCAGAGCCTGGGAAGCTCCATAGATTCTGGAAAGAAGAAGGTTTCATCAGTGGGGAAAAATAACCCTTGCCTCACTCTTCCTCACCATAACCCACAAATGGTGCTCCCTGGTAAGTCAGAGCATGCTCTTGTTTTGAAATATTTTAACTGTTTTGCCCCCAAAAGCCTTGGGGGCCTACCTTGTTTTATTGAGATCCACACACATGCATGGCTTTGAACTGATATTTGAGCTGGTTTTAGTATTTTAGCTGGTATTTAGCTGGTATTAGTATTTTAGCTGGTTTTAATCTGTCTCCATTTAACTAGTTACGGTAAGTTGTTTAATATGTTGTTAACTTTCTGAAATCATTTTTACAATGTACATTGTTTTGAAATGGTTATGTTAATTTTATTGTGTGCTGCCCTGAGATCTTTAGATAAAGGGCAGGCTATAACTATTGTTTGGGTCATTGTTAGAAGCATTTTAATAGGAACCCCATCCCACAGTTTTTATGCAATTCTTTCTTACAGAGTTTGAAAAGTGAGCAAACAGTATACATTGCTGGGGATAGGTAAGAGTAGAAGAAAGTAAAGAGATGTGGCCAATCTGTAGGAAAACATGATTGCCCAGTGTTGTTGTTTTTTAAAGATATCATGCTTCAAGACAGCCTTTCTTAACTTTCCAGATGTGTTGGAATATAAAACCCATCATCTCAACCCATTAATCAGATCATGGGATTTGTATTCCACTGCATATTGAAAATGTTTGAGGAAGCAACTTAACTTTTTAAAGAGTACTTCAGAAGTAACCAACAACAAATGTGCAACTTGTGGACAGCAGGGTCAAGCATTTTTTCTGTCAACCCCATGATTTATGCCAGTAACCTTAATAATTGATATAATGGCAGGTTAATGTGCTAAAATTATTTTCAAGATTGCTAATAATTAATAGTTTGCTGATAGTTAACAAAACAGATAACTTTTAAAGGCTTTTCTACTAACATTTCAATCTTTGCCCAAATCATCAGGAAGATAGAGTAAAAGAGTCTTGTGAACACTTGGTTTGAGGTTGTTTTCAATGGTTCAGGTTGTTATGGTCAAAATACACAAGATGTTTGAGACATGGTGTGTCCCTGTATGGCTGATATTTTTCTAACAAATTGCAGATGTGGCTAGGCCTGAGCTAGACTGGACCCTGGCTTTGGGGAATAGAGTCTTTAACCCTATTACCCTATTGTGGCCCCAATCAGAATCTCTCTCCCCACCTCCATCAAAGTATGTAAGACCAGGATTTGAACATCTTTCCTTCATTGTTTCACTAAGTTTCTCCAAATTGTGTGTTTTTTTCTTGTCCTTGTTTCATAATAGGTTTTAAAACTTCATTTTCTTCTTGCCTTAAAATATGTATGATTTTTAAAACACATTTTCCTAATGAGCACATTTACATATTTGCATATTATGTCTAACTTCACCACAGTTCTCCCATTAACTAAACCATGCTTCTGCATGTTTGTTTGTTTATTTGTTTCAGTTATGTGCTTCTGAACCATACTTATTTTGAAATGCAAACATTGTGTTGGTTCATATTTTATCTGATTGGAAATGCCCCAAACTTGTAAATGTACAAATGATATATCTTGCCACACAAACTCACTTCAGGAGCTTTAAAAATTATTCTTTCTTCAAGACTATCAAATTAATTGAAATTGATCATTGTCATTTAATGATGATGAATGGTGTAAAGTTCAGGATAGACAAAAGGAAGTACTTCTTCACAAGGCAAATACTTTAACTCTGTAATTCACTGCTACAAGAATTCTCTCAAATTCGAATATTTTACAATATCAGGTTATTTCCACCAAACTTATGAAAATATCTTCAAACTTAGTAAAATTCTTGTTAAAAGACAACCAAATCACAAATACATTGTTACCCATCCTAGCATGGGAGTGTGCCCTGTTTGAATTCAGCTGCATTTACTTTGATTATAAACAGATTGCTTCCTGCAGCAATGTTGTTAGGAAACTGTTGTGTAAATGATGCTAGAGGAGACCAAATATAAATAAACATCAATAAATAAATGAAAAATGCCAGCACATGTCTTGAAGCATCTTCTGTAGGGGGACAAGCTAGGATGTATTGTAGAGATACAGAAAATTGGGCAGAACCCAATATAATGAAATTCAGTAGAAATAAATGTAAGATTCTACATTTAGGACACAAAAACTAAATACACAGATGTGGGATATATGACTCAGCAGAACTACATGCAAAAAGAACTTTAGGATTTTGATCATAAAAGAAGGCTGCATGAGTAGAAACATAGTTTTCAAGTCGAGGAAAGTAATAGTCCTACTACATTCCATGTTGGTCAGGCATCAACTAGAGTATTGCATTTAGGGGGGTTGCAAACTGCCAGAAATAGTGCAAATTGAGTCCACTTTAAGGGTTAGGGTTAGGGAATCATGGGAACTGTATTTTATTGTGGCACCAGAGCTCTCTGACAGAGAAGGCTCAATGTCTTAGGAAAAAAACCAATTCCCCTGATTCCCTAGCACTAAACCTAACCCTAAAAGTGGACTCAATTTGCACTATTTCTGGCAGTCTGCAACCCCCCTTAGTTCTGGGTGCCTCTGTTTAAGAAGGATATAGACAAGTCAGAGTATGTTCAGAGAAGGGCAACAAGAATGATAAGAGGTATGAAGAACAAAGTATATGAGGAAAGGTTGAAAGAGATGAGCTTGTTCAGCTTGGTGAGGAGACATGACAGCACTCTAAATACCTCAAGAGCTATCACAAAGAGAAGGGTTTGCTCTCTGCTACCTTAGAGGTTAGGACCAGGTCTAATGGTTTGAAGTAACATGACAGTAGATTTTGATTGAACTTTAAAAGGAATTTCTTGACAGTAAGCACAGTTCAGCAATGGAACCAGTTACTTGGCTAGTTGGTGAAATCTCCATCTCTGGACATCTTCAAAAAAAAAGAAAAAAAAAAGAAAAAAGGATGGGCATCTACCTGCTGGGGATGCTTTAGCTGGAAATCCTGTCCTGAGTAGGAGACTGAATTCGATGGCCCATGATTCTGTGGTTCTATGACTCCATGGCTATGATTGAGATATGTGGGATATTCAATAAAATTCACCCCACCAAAATTGCAAAAACACCCCTAAATATACGGGATCATCTAAAGGCATCAGGTAATGTTGTATTGCATTTGTTGGAGTAAAATATGAGTAATTTTATTGGGCAACCTTATCTATTTTTTACTCCATATCAGTTCATGATGGCCTGAGACTGTATTTATTAAATACTTTTGGAAAAACTTGTACACACACACTTTCTTTAATTTTCTTTATCTGCTGTCCTTAGTTTTGTATTATCTACAAAAACCTGCAGAAGGGAAATTAAGTTTGAGTTCCCCTGCTGGAATCTAGGCAAGCTGGTCTTAACCAATTTGGCTTTCTCAAGGCACCCTGTAACTCACAAGGTACATTCCAAGCAATGTTGATATAGCTTTATAACAACTTTCAGGGGTTGTTTCTTGACCTTTTAAAATATATCACAGGAAAGTTTTTCTTCTTTTTTCTAGTTTTCCAGGAATCCATCACATTCTGAGCAAGATATCCAAATGTCAGTTAAAGCTCTACTTCTTTCTTTGTTTATGTCCTCCCTGCCTCATGGATCCCTGCCACCTAGAAATCAGCTAAGTTGTTCTTGCTTGTGTCTGTGTCTTCTACTCAGAGGCAGGAAATGTCACATCCACTTCTATAGTTAGTCTTTGGCAACTGCTCTTTCTTTCTTTATGCTTTCTCCAATAGAAGATTCTAAGCTTTACTCGTTTTCCCAAAACAAACCATTCACCACTCGTCCCTCCACATTTGTGGCTTTGACTTTTGAGGATTTGATTATTCATGGATTTTATTAATATGTTCTCTCTAGGAATATCTAGGTCCTCCAGTGAAACTCTATGGTCATCTTTAATCAAAAGTCGCACTGAAGGACCTAGAGATTCCTAGAAAGAATACTCCACTAGGCATTTGTAACTCCTCCAGATCAATTCTATGGTCAATGTTTAGCAGATGTTGATCACAGAGTTGCACTGGAGGACCTAGAGATTCTTAGAAAGATGTTCTCTGAGGTAAAAAGAACAGGGTTTTTGTTATTTGCGGATTTTCCACATTCACAGGGATTCCATGCCCCTAACCCCAACGAATGTGGAGGGATGAGTGTAAATAATTTCAGCACTGCAAATTTAGGGGGGTTGCAGACTGCCAGAAATAGTGCAAATTCAGTCCACTTTTAGGGTTAGGGTTAGGGTTAGGGAATCATGGGAACTGTATTTTATTGTGGCACCAGACATCTCTGACAGAGAAGGCTTAATGTCTCAGGAAAAAAATAATTCCCATGATTCCCTAGCACTAACCCTAACCCTAAAAGTGAACTGAATTTGCACTATTTCTGGCAGTCTGCAACCCCCCTTAGTGAGCAAAATTGTCAGAGATGATTAGGGATGATGCTCTAGTAAGGTACTTACCTCAGGCAGGAGATATTGTGAGGTGGCAGCAAGGCATTAGATGAAAGAGCAGTTTGCCACATGATCTGCCCTGCATCCCTAGTAGCTTGCATAGTAGGCTATCCTGCTCTTTTTCTCAGATAGCAAAACACCTTGGGTTGCCCTGGAAAAATCTAATATCACCAATTTGCTCTTCTGATTGGTTAAACATGTCACACTTCCTCCATGTGGTTTTATTTGGCTAGTTTTGCATTTAACCAGATTGCTTGTACTAGGAATGGCATAAGCATCTATCATCCTTGATATCTGGGGGCTTGCCAAGTACTGTAGAGGGTCTTTGGTCATCCCTGGCAGGTGTCTGAATCTTGAAGTATGATGCCACACTGAGAGCCAGTATAGAGTGGACAAAAGGGCCACCCTACTCTGGCCACCCCCACTCCGCCCCCACGTCATCCTCATGCCGCCCACTCAAACAGACAGCAGTCAACATCAGGGCACTCCCTTGCTGCAGTGTTTAGACACACTGCACCAAAGGAGCACAGAAAAGCCATTGCCATGGTGGCAAGGACAGCTTTTTGCCACTCCAAAAAGAAGTAGCATTTGCCAGCTCTTTTTGGAGCAGCAAAGTGCCAAATCGGGGTCACGGCATGTGGTTTCCACGGCCCCAATCTGGCACTCCCAGGGGCGGTACAGAGCCACTCCTTAGGGGCCATCTGTAGAGCACCTTAATGTAGAAGCATAAGATTCAATGTGTGAGTCCAAAATGCTTCTCCTTGTAATAATACACTCAGTTCCCACAGGTGGTCATTTGCCATCTGTAGGGCCACTGTAGGAAATTAAAGGAGTAACATCCTAATGGGATGCCCTTTTAATTCCCACATTTCAGTGGGAATCAGTGTTTTAACTGATGTTATTTGTTTGTTAATTGTTGTTATCCCCGCCTTGATCTATGGAGAGAGGCAAGTAAGATTTGTTGTTGTTATTGTTGTTGTTGTTGTAGTTTCTCCCACATTTTCAAGCCTAGATAGTCTTCATTTATGATGTATTACTTCACTGACTGAGGGTCAGGTCCCTGATGAGCCTTCGTTGGACCAGTCACCTTCTAAGCCTGATCTACTTCACAGTGTTCTAAAAATAAAGTGAGGTACAGAAAGAGCCATGGATGTGCATGAAGTTCATTGGAGGAAATGTGGGATATCAATCAATAACTGTACTAACTTGATACTAATATGGAAGTACGTTTGTGTGTGTATGCATGTGCATGCATGCATGCGAATGTGTGTATAAGGGGGAAAGTGACAGATGGAAATTCATTCAGACTTACTCAAGGCCTTTCTCTCTCTCTCTCTGTACCTTCTCTATAGTTGAGGACCATGCAACTTAGAACTTTACCATATGAGGCTAAAAAGCAAAAATTAACAGGAGAAAAGTGTCTTTGGCTGGTACTTATCAGACAACATTGTATCTGTCCTACTGCCACCCTGTTACAACAGTGCATCTTTTCATTGATAGGCAAAATCCATCAACAATCTCTTAATTTCGCTATTACAGTGAAGGTATTATAATGCAAAATGCCTCTTCAATTCTGGCATTTCAGTAGTCATGTGGCAGGATGGGGCCTGATTCTCTTCCTCTCTCTCCCTTCCACTCTTTATTCCAAATAAATAAACCAAAAGAAATGGAGTTCACCTGCTTTGGAATAGTGAGTGGAGGGAGAGAGAGAAGGAGAAGAGAAGAAGAAGGCCCCTTCATGGGGCTGACTTCTGTAATGTTGAAATTGAAGTGAAAAGACTTATCACATGGGGGGGGGGAGTTTTCAAGCATTGAAGTTGGGTGAAAGAAGAGGTGTAATTTCAAAGTGGCATGTTCCTGTTTCCTTTCATGACATGATAGCCACAAGACATGAGGCTGGTGTGACATCATCCTGAGATACGTAGAACTTACCATTCATGAATTCTCTCTGTAGCTTGAATTACTATGTTCAGACACTAGGTGACAGACTCTGCTAACCACCTGAAAGGAGATTGCAGCCATATTTATTTTTGCAGAGGGAACTTCACGGGGGTCAGAATCATGGTTAGGAAAACAATATTATTATAACTAATTAAACAACGTCAAACAAATGATAGGAGCAATCCATTATTTTACAAAGAGGCATAAGACATGTAAATACCAACTGCCCATTCAAATAACACATTAACAAAAACAAATAACCCTAGAAATTCAGTCTGTGTGTATGTGCACCTTCAAGTCACCTGTAAACTTATGGCAACCCCATGACTTTAATATGATTTTCTTAGGCAAGGAATCTTCACAGGTGCTTTTGCCAGTTAATTCCTCTGAAATATAGCCTACAGCAGAGGATCCCTGATGGTGCAGTGGTTAAATGCCAGTACTGCAGCCACAAGGTTGTGAGTTCAATCCTGCAGGGCTCCAGGGTCCACTCAGTCTTCCATCCTTTCATAGGTCAGTAAAATGAGTACCCAGCTTGTTGGGGACAATTGGCTTACACATTGTAAACTGCTTAAGGAGTGCTAGTTCACTGGTAAGCAGTAAAGAAATGTACTTGCTATTGCTATTGCTTGCTACAGCACCTGGTATTCATTGGTGGTTTCCTATCCCAGTACTAACCCAGGCTAACCCTGCTTAGCTTCCAAGATCAGATGGGATCTGATATGTTTAGGGCAGGGGTAGGCAACCTTTCCCCTTTAAGGGCCGAGGGACTTCAGCTCCCAGAAACCTCAGCCATGTTGGCCAATAGTCCCATGTTGGCCAATAGCTCCTGGGATTTTGGGAGCTGAAGTCCCTCAGCCCTTAAAGGGGACAGGTTGCCTACCCCTGGTTTAGGGTATTTAGGCCTGAATAAATTATATAGAATAAAATTTATAGAAGCCAAAGTTAATGGGAGTGGAAAAAATTGTTTTGCTATCTGCCATCATACATAAATTGTACATATACAGATCTGCTTCTTTCTCTATTTCTTTTCATGATGTTATGATTAGATATAGGTCAGCATCTGATCCTGTTCAGTATTTACAATGTCATAAGCTAGACCTACAACCTCAGAAATTACCCCCTTAAGCCCTCCTTAAAAGCCAGAGCCATACCAGCCAAAGGAGTCCGGCATCACTGGTGACCATCAATGATGATACATCCAGCCCAATGATGATGCATCCAGTGGTGAGTATCTTAGGACCCCACATGGATCCTTGTTGCTGCTTATTGCATAGCACTTGCTGACAAAAGGAGACTGGATGCATCATCCTTCAGTGCTCTGCTTTTCAGTGCCACAGAATTCCTTTGGTTGGTTTGGCTGCCTGGCTTTTCATATGGGGTTGAAGTGGGTCAGTTCAAGAGATGAATCATAACTATGCCATCATAGCTAAGGGCCTTTGCAGACTGCCAAAAATAGTGCACATTAAATTGAGGCACTGCCCTGGCTCAGTGCTAGGGAGTCATGGGAATTGTTTTTTTTTTTTTCCTGAGACATTGAGCCTTCTCTGTCAGAGAGCTCTGGTGCCACAATAAATTACAGTTCCCCTGATTCCCTAGCACTGAGCCAGGGCAGTGCCTCAATTTAATGTGCACTATTTCTGGCAGTCTGCAAAGGCCCTAAGTCTCCTAATCTCAGCTATTGTTGTTTATGCACGTCTGGATTTCTGTGATTTGTCTTTGTTCACATTATCGTTATCAGCTATTGGTATTTATATATTTTATAACTGGTTATAATATTATATTCTGTTCTTATCATTTATTTGACATTGTTTAATTGTTTATTATGATTCTATTTGTGTTTAATCCTCTGCATGTGTTTAATCCTCTGCGTGTGATTGCCCATTGTTGGGTTTATATTGTTTGTATTGATTTTATTGCTTAATAGCTTTTAAACTTTTTCTTGTTTAATTGTGTTTTAAGGGGATAGGAGGTCAGGACTTAGGGATTGAGAGGTTTTAATACTGTTTTGTTTTAATGCTGTAACCCACCTCGATTGTTGGGCAGAGAGGTGGGCTATAAATAAAAATTATTATTATTATTATTATTATTATTATTAAAACCCTGCCCTCTTGTAGGATCTTTTATGACTGATGAACCATGTATGACTGATGAGTGCTTCTGCAGGCCCCCAAATGGTTCAAAAATGTGTGTGAAAGAGATCTGCAGCTTTGTAATAATAATAATAATAATAATAATAATAATAATAATAATAATAAAATTTATTTATATCCCACCCCTTGGGGACCCAATCCGGGTGGCTTACAACAATAAAATCACATGAAATATCCCAACAACAATCCCTACCCCCCTTAAAACAGTATTAAATCATATAACAATTAAAACTACAAATTCAAACAGTTAAAAATTAAAACAGTTAAAACACACTACAAAATGACACATTGGCCTACGGCAATGTTCTCCCTCCACACATCAAGGAGCACCTCCAGGCTGCAAACATAGTCACTGGAGGAGAGTGTGACCCCATCCAGGATTGGAGGTTG
>CM034703.1:55399579-55414459 GCA_020142125.1 Phrynosoma platyrhinos | reverse complement strand
CCCCGAACATACTTTCATGTTTGTTCTGTATATTGATATCACTTGGGTTTGGAGTTCTATCACCTCTCTGTTCTCCATAACTGCTGGTACAATGTAAAATTCAAACTATGGTGATAATAAGGGTTAGAAGATGGTTCAGACAATTTTATATTTGTATAGGATTTTGCTTCTAAGACATTCAGTGTGGTCCTGTTTGCACTACTGAGCTGAGTATCAGTGAACACCATCAGGCTTTGTAGAAAAGCGGTGGCATTGTATTTTTTTTGCATGTTTACAATAAGATATGTATGTACACAAATTAGTCCACACTGAACACCATCCAAAGCAGCTTAAACAGTGTCACTCCTTTGTCCTTTGTAATAAACAAATGTAACTCATGCAAAGCAGCCTCTGTCAAGTCTCTCTCCCCTTCTTTGGGTTGGTTCTTCCAGGTGGATCTGAACATTCCCCATGGAATCAGACAGACTGTTCTCTGTACAGAATCTCATTAGGCTATTGGCCATGGCTAATTCATTTACGTACAGCCTGTGTTGAAATGGTTATGTGCGTATTTGCATGAATATTGTAGCACAGTGAACCATTACTTATACCAATTATCTTTGCGCTGGCAGACACACAGTGTGAATGGAGCAAGGGCAGGTTGATTAAGGCTCTTGTGTAGCAGCATTTCCTACATGATGAAAAAAAAAAAACCCTGCAGTCTAATTTTTAAAAGGGTTGTCTCATGGAAATCTTTGAATATAGGATTTAAGCCTATTTCCATTCTTTACATATTTAACTTCAAATCCACATTATAAAGTTAACATGAACAACACAAAAAACAATGTGCTTAACAACTGTTTCTTTCCATACCTATATTTTTATCACTTTCTTTCTTTCTTTGCAGATGGTGGGGGAACTGAATTCTGATGTACTTCTGTTATTGATGTCACTATGTTCAATACAATGGAATATCTTGACATTATGTTGCTACCATACCAGGGAGGCTGAATGTAAGAGCATACCTGGCACCATTTACAGACATAGAAGCCAAGGAAACACTGACTTCTATAGAACCAGCAGCCACACCAACCCTGCAGAGTAATGGGAACAGAACAGCTAGCTGCTGCAATCCCAAGGAAGCACAATATAAAAGTAATTTCATTGTGCAATCCTATATTCTACTATTTAGAAGTAAGCTCTATTTATTTCCAAGGAGCACAATCCCAGACATGCTGGCAAAATGAATGCTGTAAGTTTTCCAGAGTTTCAGATCACAAGAAGAGCCTCTACAGATTGAAGACACTCTTTTCTACATGAGGAAGGTGTTGAAAATAATGAAGAAGAGACCCAGACATTGCTTCCTTCTGTGTTTATTCAACACAATTCAATAACTAATGAATACATCTTGTGTTTCAGCTGAATCAGGCCTTTTGTGTGATGATATCCCATTAAAGTAAGGTGTCATTTAGCCCAGGAAAAGGTGATGCATTGGGTTAAAGCTCTTAATGATAAGGAGTTCAGGCTATCTTCCTTCACTCCTATCTATGCACCTCACAACCCTCATTACAGAGTGCAATCAATGTAAGCCTCCTTCGTTACTCTTATCTTAAGCTACTGCAAAGTATCAGATCTCTCATTTTACAAGTCACTTTCACTTCTGGCAAGGCAGAGAAAGAAGCTCAGTTTTGAGATTGGCTTCACCTGCCAAAATCAAGCAGCTGTATCTCTGCACTTGGCTCTGTTGTCTGCTCTAATTAGAAGTTAACACTTCCTTCTTAGTCTAGAAAATGGTGTCTATAAGAATTCTTCCTGATCTTCAGTCTTTGTCTGGTTTGTTTGTTTCATACATCTACATTCTGGACCAGTTGAAATTCCTAAACATTTTTGAAGGACATCTCATGTAAAGCCTGTTACAGTAATCCAATAGGATGTTACAATGGCATGTGCCACTATGGTCAGAACCTATTTTTCCTGGGATGAGTTGCCTAATCACCTGCTTCTTGTCAAAAGTAGTGATGGGTGAACTCCATTTTCATTGCCTTGATTTGTCATTTGAGAGGGCACACAGGAAAAAAAAATCAGGTATAATCTCCATAAAGGATTTCAAAAACATTAGCGATTAGGCAGCCTCCCCCCATTACGCCTTATAATAACTAATAACTTTATTCTTGTACCCCACCTTTCTGCCGTAACAATCAAGGCGGCTTACATAAAGTAAAATAAATTTAAATAAAACATATCCTACAATAAAACAATGATAATCATAATAATAATAACTAACCTCCCCCTTTTAAAAGAATTAAATATAATACTAAAATGAGAACATAGTATTAAAATAGCAATTGTTCTGGGACAATAGTGGGTGTTTAAAGTGTATAAAGTGGGGAGAGCACAGAATCAGTTGGATTGATCTATTCAGGGAAAGCCTGCTGGAAGAGATCTGTCCCCGAAACCAAGGATTGGGTTGCAACCTCCAGTCACACTCTCCATGAAGGACTGTGTTCACAGTCTGGGGGTGCTCCTTGATCCGTCGCTTCAGATGACTAGTCAGGTGAATGTGACGGTCAGGAGTGCCTGTTATCAGCTTTGGCTGATATGCCAGCTGCACCCTTTCCTGGAAGTAAGGGATCTTGAGACTGTGGTGCACATGCTGGTAACCTCCCATCTAGATTTCTGTAATGCGCTCCACATGGGGCTACCCTTATGCTTGGTCCGGAAACTTCAGTTAGTACAAAATATGGCAGCCAGAGTGGTCTCAGGTACATTGTGGAGAGATCACATAACTTTTGTATTAAAATCTCTTCACTGGCTGCCTCTCAGGGCCTTTGCAGACTGCCAGAAATAGTGCACATTAAATTGAGGCACTGCCCTGGCTCAGTGCTAGGGAATCATGGGAACTGTAATTTATTGTGGCACCAGAGCTCTCTGACAGAGAAGGCTCACTGTCCCAGAAAAAAATACAATTCCCATGACACCCTAGCACTGAGCCAGGGCAGTGCCTCAATTTAATGTGCACTATTTCTGGCAGTCTGCAAAGGCTCTCAGTTTCCAGGCCCAGTATAAGGTGCTGTTTGTGACCTTTAAAGCCCTAAACGGTTTGGGTCCAACTTATCTTCGCGACCGCCTCTTCCCATATAATCCTCCCCGCACATTCCGGTCCTCTGGGATGAATTTGCTACAGCCAATGAAAACCAGGCTCTCGACAACCTCTCAGAGGGCTTTTTTCTGTCATTGCCCCCAAATTATGGAATGGCCTGCTGGATGAGATCCATCAGTTGACAACTTTAAACAGTTTTTAAAAAGCTGTTAAGATGAATCTCTTCCGGCAGGCCTTCCCTGATTAGTTTCCCAGACTCAGGAGTCCTTTTATCCCTCCTACATTTTGTTTAAATGCTGCCCCTCCTATTATTGTTTGTTTGATTATGGTTTGTTTAAATTATGTGTTTGAATCATTGTTTTAATGCAAAAATTGTTTAATTCTTTTTTAAGGGGGGGGCTGTGGGATTTAGATGGTATTTTAATATTGTATGATGTTTTTAAATTGTTGTGAGCCACCTCGATTGCGTGACAGAGGGGCGGGATATAAATAAAATTTATTATTATTATTATTATTATTAAGTCAGTCTGGCTGAATTCGAGCTGCATTCTAATGGTGGTTTTTCAGGGGAAATCTATGCGATACCATTTGGGTGCAGCCCGAATTTTACTTCAATTTGGGAGAGGTAAGTCTTTTTCTCATGCATTTTAAAGATAGTGCAATAATCTCCTAAGGGGGAAAGAGCCTGTCTGAGTTTTAAGATCTTCAGAAGAAAGCTTTTCCTCACCCATACAACCATTGCATGTACATTGGGTGAGGACATGGGAAAGAGCTTTCTTGATGGCTATTCCTTAGCTGTGGAACCTTTTGCCACCAGAGATCTGATTGCCTCCCTCTCTGTTCTCCTCTCACCACCAGGCAAATAATTTTTTTATTTAAACATTGCTTTAGCTCTCAATTCATGTCACAGAATGGCCTTTTAATGAACTTTGCTTTTATTGTTTTTTTTACTTTTTAAAATATCTTTTAAAATTGTTTTGTGTGTTTTTAATATAATTGTTTAATTTATTTAAATTTTTCTGTTGCAAGATCTTAGCTGTACTTTGTTTTACCATATTGTAAGCTGCCTTGGGTCTTGTGCTGGGAGAAAGATGAAATATGTATAGCATAAAATAAAATAGTAAATAGAAATTCCTTCCCCATGTCTTCTGACTAATCTGCCATGTAGAAAGGACAAGAACAGGGGACTGTAAGGACGTTTTCACACAGGCGGCTCTAAAGCCGCCTGGAAGCCCCCTGGAAGCCATCAGGAGTCATTCAGGCGGTGAAAACAGCAGCTGCCGGAATGACTCCTGATTGCCTCCGGCAGAAGCGCCTGTAATTCCTTTTTAAAAAAGGAATTAAAAAGATGGGGCTAAAGCCGGCTAGCGGCAGGGATGGCACAGGGATGGCGCAGGATGGGGCGGGGCTTGCTGCGACGTCGTATGAACACGACGAGCAAGACCCCGGAGTGAGACAGGGATGACGCAGGGATGGCAAAAGATGAGGCGGGGCTTGCTGCGACGTCGTGTGAACTTTTCCTGCACAGAGCCGGAGTGGGGCCGGATGGAGGTAGGAAAGACTCCCTTTTTTGCCCCGTGTGAAAACGTCCTAAGACAGGGGATAAATTTGAGGGTGCAGGAAATGCAGGGCCAAAAGGTCATGTGCCCCTTATATACATTTTTTTTTTTTTTACTCTCTTTGGGCACACTTGAAAAGACCTACAAACAATATTTCTTCCTATATTAATTTCTCTTTATCAGGCCGTTTTATGTAGATGTGTGCTCTCTTATAGCATTTGACCCTACTAATAGGAATTTCTGGGCTTTTCATAATTATTCTATCATACCCCCCCCCCCCCGCCTTTATTATCTGCCTTTCAATTTGCTCATGTTGACAAGGAGGAGAGGATGGAGGACATATTTCATACGTCTGAAATAATGTATGAAGTGGAACTTTCTAAGATCATCCTTACTGATAGTTCTGCAAATATACAGGGCCAAAAGGAATGCAGAGCATTAATCAAAGATCCTATTTAAATTTAACTTCATTGTTTACTCAAATAATGCACTATTGATTGGGAAAATTAATCTAAATAGATCATGCAACATATGGAGGCTAAAAGTCTATTTTTAGTAAATAGTATTCACAATAACACAGCATGATTCATTGCCTAGTCCCAGAACTGGTGAGGCACCTTCCCTCCATTCCAACTGCCACTACTATGACCTCTGAAGGAGAGAAGAGCCGTCAAGGGAAAGACTGAGTACCACAGAGAACATCATGGGGTATAGGAAAGAAGAGGCTGCTGTATTTGCTACTGCCTTGGATCTCTGCTTCCCTCAGAGGTCTTGTTCCTTGCAGGACTGAAGGCCTGGTTCAGCAGGCACTGCTCTTTATGCTTGCCCTTTATTCTTGCACTGGGTATAGAGGGCAAAGGTTTGTCCTTTTGATGGACAGAGACAAGGATCTGTTACCTGCATTACCTTCTCAGCCTCAGAGGGAGAGAAGACGAGCAGCTCTATCAGGCCTAGCCTAGATTAAGAAAGAGAGCCCTCCCTCCAGTCCATCTGCCATGGTCCAGGCCTCAGAGGGAGCAAAGAACTGTTGGACCTGATCCATTTCCCTACAGCTATTCCCTTCTTCTTTTGTTTTTAGATTGTAAGCCTGAGGGCAGGGAACCATCTAATTAACCATTTGTAAGCCACTCTGAGAGCTTTTGAGGCTGAAGAGTGGGGTGTAAATACTCCAAAATAATAAATAAATAAATAAATAAATAAATAAATGATTCATTGTTTCCTATTGTGCTTGGACAGTGGGCCATGCACTGTCATTTATATTCTCATTTATTTATTAATTCATATTTAACAATGTATATCCCACTTTTCCCCCAGTGTGGCAGCACAAAACAAATTAAACAAAGTATAGCTAAAACCTATTGGATACAAAAGTTTAAAAAACATTAGGTAAATAATTCTATTAAAAGACTAAATTAAAGCAATTTAAAAACACATTAAAAGATAGTAAAATGAGGAAAAGCACAACACACCCCACTAACAGACCATCTGCTATAGTAAAAGACAAAAGCATGCCTAAATAAAAAGTTATCTGCTAGCCAAAGGAAAGAGAACACACAGAGATCAGCCATGTCTGCCATAGGATGGAGTTCCACAACTTGTGGGTTAATGCAAGTGGATTAGTCCAAGTTGAATGTGGCTGTCTCCACACCGTTGCCATTTCTAGGTCCTTTATATTGTGCAACCATGTAATATAAACCTTGTTACCTTTTATCAAACTCTTAGTGTTTTCAGTAATAAACGTACTCAACATTTTAAAGAAATAAACTTGATTGTTACATCTATGGATTTACTTTGTTGAAATGCTAGGACATAAAAACACACACATGTTTACTGAAGTGATTAATAAGCAGAACTTCAAAATATAACATGACCAAAACATTTTGATTTCCACCTTCTTCAGTTGCTAAAGATGACCGAGCTGCATACAAGGTGGAAGTTAAGACCACACCATTTTCAGCATTTCTCAGTGGATGATGGTATTGTCCTCTAAATGGAGGCCATGTGGTATTAGGGCCTTAAGTCTAAAAGCCCAGATATTTCCCCTTTTATTCAAAATTTCTGAAAGAGATGGTAGCTCAGTATCAAACAGTGATAAATCAGAGATGCTATGAAGTTCTGAGTTGAAATGCCTGTGTGTTTACACATGCATGCGCACACACAGATACACATATTTGCAAACAAAATGTGACTCATGAATGCATAAATAATTTGGGCATAATTTAATTATTTTTGGATTTGTAACATTGAGGGTTAATGTTTAGAAAAAAGAGAGAATTGTTTCTCCATTCCAGGAGACTTTCCTACACTCCAAACTTAACTCCTCTTCTCCCCCTTACATATTTAGACTAATATAAGAAACAAGTAAGGAATCTGTACCACTGTTGTACAATACACAGGATCCTGACAGCTGTATCTGACCATCATTTAGGAGTAGACATGGTGCATATCTGACCCCTCTCCCCATGTCTCAGTAAACTAATCCAGCTGCTATTTTGAGGATTAGGAAGTCCATCAGTCATTATTAATATAGCATGCACAAATTTCTAAAAGAAGAGAAAGCAGGGATCATTTCTGTGCCATGAGAATAAATGAAATGAAGTATCATATACCATTCCTGAATTAGAGAAGGGATAGATCAGCCTTAATAGAGTGACAGCAGCAATTGTTGTACTCCTCTCCTCTGATCTACCATGTAAGGGGGACATAGGGATGAAAGAGATTTTGTAATCTGTTGGTTTGAAGCAATAAACAGATTCCTTGAAACTGAGGGATAAAGGCAAAATAGTAAACAGAACCGGGGGGGGGGGAGAGAAGAGATCAAGAATGTTTTTGTGCTGGAATGCTTTAGAGAATGGTGGATAATTAGAGCTCTCTCACATTCATGTGTATTTCAATTAAGTAATAAAACATGACAGGGCTTATGTATCTCTATGACGGAAGCTAGCACTGTGAGTGCTAAGTTTTAACAGGAAGTCATAAAAGAGTGTAAGAGCTCCTCTCCATGTACAAATGATCTATATGCAAAAATGCCATGTGTGGCGCAGTGGTTAAATGCCTGTACTGCAGCCACTCACTCATAGACCACAAGGTTGCGAGTTCAATTCCAGCCAGGGCTGAGGCTCGACTCAGGCCTGCATCCTTCCGAGGTCGCTAAAATGAGTACCCAACTGTTGGGGGGCAATCAGGTCACACTTGTAAACCGCTTAGACATCCCATAGTGTGATATGAAGCGGTATATAAATAAGCTGCTTTGCTTTGCTTTGCTTTAATTTGTTAGTGGATTTCTAACAAGAACTCTCAAACTTTTTAAGCATAGAGGGATCCTTTATAAACCCAGCATAGATATGTCATGCCTTCTGGCCTTGATTTCTGGGTCCTTTATTTGTTCTGTACATTTTGGCTGGAATCATTTTGGCATGCTATGCTGGAGATGGCCTCTTTCTCTCCCCCTCCCTTCCGCCACACACCTGGAGTGGGCTGAGAGAGGAGGAAGTGGGAAATGGAAGCAGACAAAATCTGCCAGCACTAACCCCTTTGCTTCTCCACTGCCTTGCTTTCACAGCTGGATTCCAGGATTGGCAGAAGGGTGGATCGGGGCTGCTGCATGTGTTAGCGGCCCCAATCCTCCGTTTCTCAGGGAGGCCCATGGCCACCCGTCTGCAAAGCCCCTCTGTGGATGTGCTTCAATTGAGATTAGCAATTGGGTTTATGCTGGTGACTTTATCGTGCTGTTTTTCCACAGTGCAGATAACAGAAAGGTTACTCTAGCTGAGAAAGTGCTTTTAAGCTAGCTGTTTTGTACAAATATGTCACCATGAGCAAAAGACAGTCTGAGTACGTGGTAAGATTTTCATGCTAGAACTTGAATATGGACATTAAAAACAGGATGCAAACTGGTCTCTTCTGCTTGAGAAACAAGTGGCAAACATCCCCTATTAATTATCTGGAATGAATTGAATGTAATTCATTTTCATATACATCTAAAATGGTTATAAAATGGCTTAAAACTTACTGCCACTTAAATACTTTTAAGTACTCTAATACAAAGATCCCCAATGAGTCCACCCAGAATAGATTCTCCAGAACTTGTTCCAACTAATGCATTAATCGGGTGTCCACTATAGCACCCCTTCATTTTAAAAACCTAAATTCAGAAAGAAAAAGTGATAGCCCATAAACATTTCAAAATATATCACTATTGTATGTGACATAGGGCCTAAGCAGACTGCCAGAAATAGTGCACATTAAATTGAGGCACTGCCCTGGCTCAGTGCTAGGGAATCATGGGAATTGTATTTTTTTCTGAGACATTGAACCTTCTATGTCAGAGAGCTCTGGTGCCACAATAAATTACAGTTCCCATGATTCCCTAGCACTGAGCCAGGGCAGTGCCTCAATTTAATGTGCACTATTTCTGGCAGTCTGCTTAGGCCCTATACTTAGAATACTTCAAAACATTACTACAAGGACAGCTATTAGTATTATTACAACAATTGCCCGAGTGAATACTGGAGACAGCTCTTATCTTTAATGGTTGTGTAGAATCATGAATCTCAGCAGGTGTCACTTATCAAGCAACCAGGTAACAAGCATCACGTGCTGGAATGCCCTCTTCTGCAGGAGCTCTCTCCAGTTTTCACTCTGGCAAACCTAGTACTCCTAACACAACAACTATATGATGCAGTTTAGGAATAGTTACATCTGCGTTCCAGTCAAATGCTCATGACCTTTTCAGGACACTTCACTTCATTCCTTATCTCCCATGGTCTAACACCCCTCCCTAAAGAAATTTCTTGTTCTGTAACTACTGAGACTGCATAGTTCTTATTGGTGTCCTTTGTATTAGGAGACAAGAGTTGCTATCATGGGGGTTTTATCCTTTATAATATTTGTCCCATAATATTCATCCCATTTTGGGGGAAAAGGTATAATAATAATAATAATAATAATAATAATAATAATAATAATAATAATAATAATAATAATAGGGGTTACTCCAAGCAATCTGATATCTCACATTTATATATTTTGGTTCTAATCCTACTGGAACTATAATGTAGTTCAATATTAGAAGGAGTAGTTGTTCTTAATTAACTTCTTCATTTTCACCTGTCTAAGACTTGAAAATGAAATTTCTGGGTACCTAAATGTAGTTTATGTGAAAGCAGCTTAAAGCAAATATCTTTTATTTCAAAAATGTAATACCAGAAAGGAAAGTAATCTGGGGGGTTTTCCTACACACTTCTTATGACTTTATAAAGTCCAATATTAGCCATTTTTGTCCTGCAGTACACAAATGCCACAAGGCATTAATATTAGGCATTGGACAAATCTCATTAAGCCATTAGGCCCCAACAGGGGGTAATTATATTTTTATCACAAGACAATCACAATTTTGAGGGAAAGAAGTGCACCCAGCTGGGTCTCATGCCCTTAGGGCATCATTATTGCTTGATAATCTCACCTGTGCAACTGTCAGGTTTCATTGCCCAATTAATTTTCCTCCATAGACTGTTCAATAAAATGCCCCCTACAGTAATTTTGAATGATTTAATGACTTTATGCCTTTGGATTGACACAAAATGTTGTACGTCTTGAAAACTCATAGCCTGTATAGCTGGTCAGTTTGTTTATCGCTCAGTCCATTGTGTGACATTGAGAGTACATAAGGCAAAGTTCCAGCCATCAACAATTAGTAAGTCTCATCTCAAATTAATTTTGCCAAGTTTAAATGCATATGAAATTTCATTTTCATTCTCTTTCCTGCTCATTTCTAGGGTTGAAACTGGAGAGCATGGAAATTTAGGGTGTGGCAATTTAGGGCCAAGCTAAAGGGACGTGAGATGTATTCACACATTTCAGCAAGGAAGGAAGGAATCCCAGTCAGGATCAGGGCCACAGCATGCGAGGAGGAAGAGAGGTCATGATGACTTTCCCCTTCCCACCACACTGAAGCTTTTACTCAGTCCAGAAAGGAATCTAACGGTAGATTTATTTTAATTTTTTGGGCTTGTACCCCATCATTCTTTAACAGAATGCCACTCAATGATAAAATCAAATAAAATGCAAGTAAAGCATTAAAAAATCAGATCAAAACAGATCAGTAAAAGAGCAGCTGCCCTCTAACTGAAAATTGCTTCCCAAGCAATGCATTCAATGCCAAAGGCAGCACCTTTGTTAGCCTGTGTTAGAACAGTTACCAAGAAGGCTTACATTCATATCACACATGTTTTTGATGGTGGAGGAACCCAGGGCTGGTGAAACATAGAGGTGAGATGACCAAAACCAAGGCATCTTTTCTCTCTTTCACTAGATGGAAAGTATTTTTCAAGACAAGTAGATTAGCTCCAAACTACCAAGTTTTCAGATCTGGGAAATATGCATTCAGTGTGTTTTCAAGTCTATCACCCCATGATCCATCCCAGAGAAGTCAATATGTTTGAAGTGAGATTCCAGATTTCTAATTACATACCTTGAGATCTGGCCACCACATGCTTCTTTCCATTCTCTATAACACCGGGGGGGGGGGGGGGGCATAGTTTGGGAAAGTTATGTTTTGAACTGCATTTCCCAGAATGCCTTAGTCAGCATGACTGGTGTGTATCCTGAATAAGGGATTCTCGGACTCCTAGTCCAAAAAAGTAAATTTTCCACATTGTAGAATCAGGTCATTAGCGATCAGGATCAGATTAACATGAACAAGGAACCAGGCAGTAATACAGTGTGGTAGTGGAAAATCTGTAGTGAAACAGATGTGCTTCCCCACACCTATCTCTTCAGACTAAGGGATTAAGAGTTCTTTGCCATATATCAGCTAATTTCTATCTATTTAGAAGTCTCTTTTATACAACCTATGTTAAATCCAAACAGAGTTCGCATCAATACCCCCACCTAAGTATTCTTGAGTTTTGGAATCTCAGGATATTTATATGGGAGAATGAGCAGGCTCTCTTTTAATCTTTTAGGCTATTATATGCAGTAATAGATATATAAACATACACATTCCCCCCTAGGGAGAAACATAGATACAGGCTTTTCAATGTCTAGATGCTTTACTTTCATTACATCACATTGCAGATAAGGGCTCATACATACATTATTACATTATATTATATTGCAGGTAATACGTTACATTTTCATGAAGACCAGACTTTTACATCTTCTGAATTTAATTAACAGGCTGCTCTGTACCTAGCACATAGGGGAACATTACCATTTTAAACAATATTGGGGTATCCTAACCCATATACCTTCTGTGAAGGAACACACAGCCATCCAGGAGATTAATATCCCTGAGCATTGTTATATTTACCAGCATCCATTACAATCATAATGGATCTATGTAGCACAGTCTAGTGCAGGGATTCTCTTTTATCAGCATGGTCTGGGCATTTATCAGCTAAAAACACTAGCTAGGCTTTATTGCAGCTTTTTTTTTTTACAAGAGAGGCTAATAACTGCTTCTCTTCTACTACCTCATCCTGTTTTATATCTTTCCTAGCCTATTAGTTGACATACCTCATCTAATAAGATTAGAGCCCCTGTTTATGTATATCATTAGTATCATCCTTAAGATGATGTAACATCCTAGATAAACTTGGCTCTTGCCTGCTTTGCACAACATTACATCAGCTATCTGATTGCATCAGTCATTCCCTTTAACACAACAGCTGTCTTGGGTTCATTATAGGTCTATACTATTCTTGCACTAGCTTATCATTGCTGATAGGTTGGCTTGAAGCCTTGAACTAGGCTGTCAGTGACACACAAATTTTATAATACACAGACCTTTCTACTTTATAGTTTATGCTTTACAAACACACTATTTACATTTCCAACTCTTACATTTCATAAACTATAACCTAGGTCAGTGTGCAGCCTATATCAGTAGTAGTTTCAGTGCTGGACTCAGTCCCTTCTAAGCCTTGGAGATCCACTGGGTGAAGTTGGGTAAATAATATTCAGCTCAGCCTTTGAGGAAGGCAACCACAAACCTCCTCTGAGTAAATCTTGCCAAAAAAAACTCCTAGATTGGATCATTATCAGTTGGAGTAGACTTGTAGGCACATAGCAACAATAATGACAAATCCATCAAAAATCCAGATTTACTTATAACTGTAGGCATGATTAAATTCAGATGGAATGGCAAGGGCTCAAAAATATCAACTATATATGATTGCTTATTTATTCATTCATTCATTTATACTCTTACTTCTTTTTATCCACAAAGTCTCTTAAGGGTTTACAAACATATAATTTGACAATTCCTGCCCTCAGGCTTCTAATCTAAACAAAACAAAACACGAGTGAAAATGATAATGAGGAAAGAAGGGGATGAAAGAATTAAATTCAGTAGCAGCTGAGCCTAACAAGAGAGAGATGTAGTTGGTTGCTGCTCTTCTCCCTCTGTGGCCAGTTCTCCCCCTGTGGAAGTAGGAAGTTGGGGGGGGGGTGACAATCAGTCCATAAGTTTCCAGTCATATTCCTTTCCAGCCTGTTCCAAATATACAGCGTGATGACAGTTGGTCACATTAATGTGGAGTGTGGCCAATCAGTTAGTTCTACACAGCACTCTAACAAATTACAGTGGGCCCTCGGTATCTGTGGGGGGATCTGTTCCAGATCCCCTTGCGGGTGTAAAATCAGTGGATGCCCAAGTCCCATTGACTTCAGTGGTGGCACATCCATGCGGCCGTACCATCATTAGATGCTTGCTGCTCCCGGCACAGTCGCTCCTCCACCCTTGGCTGTCCATTCTGAAGCTGGACGGACCCCAAGGAAGAGGAGGAAGGTGAGAGTTAAAGCAGCTCACTGTGGGGAGCTGGGTACCATCCTTCCTTTCCAGCTGACTGGAGCTGGATGGCTGGTCCCAGAGCCCCCTGCGGCTGGAGGCCCCATGCCCTCAGGTGGACCCCTCCTGCTCTTTCTTCCTCCTCCTCCACTGGCTCCTCCCTTCCCTTCCTCTTCCAGCTATGGGGTATCGGGGCTAGATGGCCAGCTCTTGTGGCAGTGGCAAGGCATGACTCTCCCGGCCTCCTCCTCCTCCTTGTCTTCTTCCTCTTGCTCCTGCTCCCACCTCACCATGCTGCCCCTTCCTCTCCTCCTGCCTCCCACCATGCCTCACCTCATCTTTCTCTTCCTCATCTTCCTCATCTTCCTCCTCCTTGTGCCTTGCACTGCCACTTCCTCCTCCTCCTCTGCCCTCCCCCATTGGCTTGCCCTCTGCAGATGCTCAAATCCACAAATGGCAAGTCTGCAGATAAGTAGGGCCCACTGTATACCTTCTTGTAATCCTCTCTGTTCATATCTACTAAATTCATGTTGACATTCAGCTACTAAATAGCAATGAAAGGTACCCATCTTCATCCAGGTTAAGCCCTCAGTCAGCTTTAGTTCATCTCTCTTTCTTTCTGGGGATAATCTTTCCTTCATTCATCCTTCTTTTTTTTTTAGCATTTCCTTTTACTTGGGTTAGAAATGCCTCTGTTCTCCTCATCTTAGTGATATTTCTCTTCTTTCCACTTCCTCTCCTTTTCTTTCTCACTGGTTCTTCTCTCCTTCCATCCTCCTGGGTGCTTGTTCCATCTCCTAATTTCATCTCTAAGAGGTTACCACATGGTTGCCAGAGGTATGAAGTAAGCTACTAATGACTTTTTTCCCCAAATGGGAAGAATTTTCCAAATGAGGTGAACTTAACATAACCTTGCACAATGAAAATACAAACAGAAAATTAGAATTTCTGGAAGAAAGATTTGTTTACCAAGGATCCATTTTTTTTTAAATGAAGAAACCGGTATGGCATTAAAGCCCATGGAAACATTCAAGAGAAGATAGAAATACAGATATAGATAGAAACTGTTATTGACAGCACTGGATTACAGCCTTCTCGGTATGCCAGTCAACAGGAGGGATTTGCAATCTTTAAAAGTAAATTTACAAGTTCTGAGAAATATAGATTCCAAAGTTGTTAATTTAGTTATTGGATAAAGAAAAAGGCATATATAGTTAGAGTGAAGGAAAAGGACAGACAGTTTTGTGAACAACATATTTGTGCAAGTTAACCTTTTCCCATTTAATGGAATATATTAGCTGGAGATTTCAGCTGCAAATACTGTGCAATATTGTAATATTGAATTAATTCTTCAAGAACTGAAGAACAATAACCTGTATTAAGTCCAGGGTTCAGAGAGACTATAGAGATGTCAAGGAAAAAGCAACATGGGACATACAGTAATAGAAATA
>CM034703.1:55364140-55393062 GCA_020142125.1 Phrynosoma platyrhinos | reverse complement strand
TCCACTTTATTTTCAGTTTCTGGGCCACGTGTGATAACGTCCAGGGTGTCTGCATTGGCCCTTAATCTCTGAAGCAGCAGAAAAGATGCTTGTTCCATCCTCAATATAACCTCCCTTCAAATATTTAAACATGGCTATCATGTCACCCCTTAACCTTCTCTTTCCCAGGCTAAAGATACCCAGCTCCCCTAAGCTGTTGTGCCTGAGGCTAAGTCTATAAACTTCTCATAGGATATAGTTTCCAAATCTTTCACGATTTTGGTCGCCCTCCTCTGGGAACAATTCAGTTTGTCCACATTCATTTTGAATTGTGGTGACCAGAACTGGACATAATATTCCAGGTCTGACCAAAGCAAAATAGAGTGATACAATTACTTCTCATGATCTAGAGACTATACTCTTACTGATGCAGCTTAGAATCACATTGGCTTTCATAGCAGCATCACATTGCTGACTCATATTCAGCCTGTGGTCCACTAACACTCCTAGATCCCTTTTGCATGTACTACTGTCAAGCCAGATGTCACCCATCCTATATCTGCACATTTCATTTTTACTGCCTGAGTGTAGTATCTTACATTTGTCCCCACTGAAATTCATTTTGTTAGTTTTGCCTCACTCTCTAATCTGTTAAGGTCATGCAACATGCCTCTTCAAAAATCAAAAGAGAGAGGGTTGGAAGGCAACAGGAACAACATTGTTCATGGCACACCTTGGGGAATGGCTTTAAGCCCCACAGATGGACCAGACAGGGAGTTGTTCCTATACCTCGGAAAGCCTATTCCTCAACAAGGTCAGCCTAAGCCTGACTGGTTGCTTGAAAGAGTGGGTTCCTGGGAAGGTATAATAGCAGAAAGAATATGGTTCTTCTTCTTGGTTCAAACAGGGCCTGACAGTAAGACGGAGGCCCAGAGCAGATGGGCTGAAAGAAGTGGTTTCAAGCCACTTTGAGTGTGTGACATTTAGATGGTGTATGTTCCTGAAATGTCCTGAAACCATGCCATGGCTGTGCTAAGGGGAGAAAACCCAGACTAAAAAGAAGTGGAAATAAACTGATCTAGCCCAGAGAGTGTGCATCTTTGGCTGTGCGTGTAAACACCAAGACATGAGAGTGGTCCCAAAGAAGCATTCCATCCTAACCCAAACTCTAAAGCTGCATATAAATATACTGGTGCAGGTTCACATTTAAAAGGATGGAGTTGCCGTATCCAAGTGGTCCAGGTGGCAATGCAAAAAAGTGAAAGTATGACACCTCCAATGGTGCAATTACAACATACACAAACCAAACAACATGGAATAAGGGGAGTGAAAGGGGTATGAGGGTGAGGACATGATTGTGCATTGCCAGTGTTTTACTAGGTACACCTCTGCTCTGATGGCCTGTCTCAGTGTAGGATCGCAGGTACAACTGTGCACAATCAAAAGGGGACAGTCACCCACTGGGATTATGTCTAGACAGCAGGCAATTACCAGCAGTGTGTTTATGCAACAGTGTGTATGGAGGATGAGGGGGTGAAATACCAAAAAAAAAAGTACCCAGCAGCATGGTTGACACCACACCATGCATTCATGCCAGGTGCATTCAGTCCTCCGTGGGAGTGGGCACTGCGGTCAGCAGGGTCTTGACTCACTCTTGGAAAAATCAGCTTCAAACTGCTTTTTTCTGCCCATCTGTTTCGCCGCTGAGACTATGCTTTCAAATATTGTCTTCCTTTCTATGTGCTACATGGCTGTTAGAAACAATAAATCAGAGAAGTCCATCATAATGTGAGAAAAAGGTTATCCTGAACTAGGAGGGGGCATCGTAAAGTAATACTTACCACCTGGCTGTTTTTATGGTACATTAATGAAATTTTGTTAGTGTCATCTTTGGACCCTAAGTGCATTATGTTGAGAAAATCAGCTCATTGTGTTCTTTATTTTGTTACAGCTTGTGCCAGAAGTGACTAAAGTGTAAGATGGAGAAATAGGAGGGGGTATCGTAAAGTAATAATTATCACCCAGAAGTTATTATGCCATATTGATGAAATTTTGTCAGTGTCATCATCAACAAGTGACTTTTTCTTTTCCAAAAATGAAAAATCTGTTGTGGGGGTCACTGAATCTGACAACACAGATGACGTCATTCATGAAGTGGAAGTATGGTTTAAGACACAATATGCCTACAATAATGGTATTCAGAGGGTAAAGAAATGCTGGAGAAAATATCTAAATCTGGATGGTGACTACGTAGATATAGGTTAACATAAAAATCAAAGCAAACTTTCTGTTAATTTTTTTAAAAGGTGATAATTAAACCTTTACGATACGCTCTCGTATTAATGCCAGTGATATAGAAATTCATTTTAAAAACACAACTACCTACATCCTTTTGTTACATTGAAATAGAAACCAAGAGCAGAATCAACCCAGACTAGTCTACATATACAATCTGGACTGTAATAATTTAATTTAATAATCTGAGATTCTAACAGTCCCTTCGTTTATATATGCATCCCCTTCACTCCTCTCTTGAATCAAACAAGAAGTGTTTAACTTTTATTTTCTGTTTACCAACTTCAGACAAAGTCAGGATATGAAACTAAGTTTGAACTGAAATTTAATATCCTGGCTTGTTCCAAAGCTGATAACTGCAGTTTCCTGGTTCAAATGTAATAGGAAATTATACTTAAATAAAGACTTCCTGAATGGTTTACATATACCTCTTAGGCAACACAGTCTCAGTTTAATAAGCCACACGGCTAAGCATACTTTGACAAAATATATCAATAATCAATCTATACCAGTTAGCACTATTGGAAATGTCTACTAACATACTAGAGTTTCTAAGAAAATTCACTTTGCAAAGGAATTTAAATATCAAGTTTATGAAAAGCATTTAAAAAACATTTCTGATAAATGAAAAAAGATCCTGTTGCTTGTAGTTCTAGATCCTACTAGTTATAGTTAAAAGTTAAGCCAAAACCTATATGTCTTGCAATTTTCATGAAGCAAAATCCCACCTGGAGTAAGAAAGTATGGCTCTGATGGATTTGATTTCTCTAACAATGATTCTTAACAAGATTTCTGACAAACTACCTCCTGACAACAACATAAAATTCCATATTTGTGCAGGCTCATGCCTAATAAAGGAAGCACTCTCAGAGCATATTTTTGCAGCAAGATGCCTCTGTAAATCACAATCAATAATGCTGACAATGATATATCCAAGAGTGAAACACAAGATACTTTTACAAAGCTGAAACATCATCTCTGCATTAAGAAAAGAGAACAAATACACAGCAATTTTAGAAAAGCTGTCCTCAGATTACATATACAGGAAAATAGTTGACACTATCACCATGATCATATAAATAAAAAAGGAGATTAAAGAATATTTAAAACATAGTAGGGGATGTGGGTTACAATTAAACTGCAAACATCCTGATGTCTTTGGGATCACCTTCTCTAAGGCAAGCATACAGAGGTTTCATCAGCTCCTGCTTTCATAATACCTCCAGGGAGAAGAGCTTATTTGGAATTCTATTCTGCTATCACATAAAAAGCTTGATCTTATCAGTCCAGGTGCAAAGTCTTGCACACGTTGCAACATCTAACAGCTAAGGGGAAGGTCAGAGATCAAAAGGGAACCCAATCCAGCTGTGCACTTTTTCTTCCTTTTCTCAGCTCCTTGCTCTTAAAAAAAAAAAAAGCTAGAATGAAGTGACACCTTCTTTAACTCATTTCTTTAGTGTGTTCTCTTTGTTTACATGATGATGGTTCCCTTGATTATATTTCATTCTGTTTTCAGTAATCTACACAGCTGGGAAGCTTATCACATTCTTAAATAATATGGTTTACCTAATCCAGTTTAAAATTTAAAGTGGGTGGCATCCTGATATTATCAGGATTTAACTGCCAAAATTGCTGCCCAAGTCCATCCCAGGTCCATCCCCACTCCCAGGGGCACTCAGCACACCTCTTTTCAGCCAGAAGTTTTCCAGCTTGAGAAAATGGCCTTCAGAGAAGACCTAGGAGTGGCAATGGACTGGGGCTGGACTCAGGTGGTGATGGGCAGCCTCGGCAGATGACTTATTGAGCCGTCTTGGAGGCAGGGAAGAGGAGGGGCAGCCGCACGCGCGGCACCCCTTCCTCTTCCCGAGGTTGCCCTTGGAGCTGCTGGCCCTGTGCACGGCCGGCGCTCCGGGGGCAACCTTCCGCCGCAGCGTCCGCACACGCTGCGGCGGAAAAGTCAGGGAAAGTGCACCCTATGCGTTTAGGGCGCACTTTCCCTGACTTCTGAAAGGAGCGCCAATTTAGCGCTCCTTTCAGGGATGCCACCGGTGCGCCGCGGTGCGGCTGCCCCGCTCCAGCGCCGCACCGTCCCAGGTCGTCCTGGACGCCCTGGTCTGCTTCCCCCCTACGGCAGTTAAATCCTTCTCATAATATCAGTATGCCACCCATACTGATTTAAACTTGATCAGGTCAGCCATATTATCTAAAAATGTGATAAGCTTCTTGAACATGTGTCTACATTTTGGCACTGAAAATGGGCCTGATCTACCCACTAGTTTTCCAGGCAGGAACTGCTTCAATCTGTGCCAGAGTAATTTATTTTGTTGTTGTTAACTGCCCTTGAGTTCATCTCGACTCATGGTGAACCAATGGATGAGACATCTCCAAGATCCTCTGTCTCTACTGCTCTGCTTAATTCATGCAAACCCATACCCATGACCTCCTTAATAGAGTCCACCAACTAGCATATAGCCTTATTCTCTTCCTACTTCCTTCTACCTTTCCCAGCATTATTGTTTTTTTTTTCAATGCGTCCTCTTTTCTCATGGTGTGTCCAAAGTACAAGAGCCTCAGTTTGGTCATCTTGGCTTCCAGCAAGGTTTCCAGCTTGATCTGCTCTAGGACTCATTTGTTTGACCTTTTGGCTGTCCATGGGATCCTTAGCACTGTTCTCCAGCACCACATCACAAATGCATTGATTTTTTTCCCAATCATATTTCTTAACTGTCCAGCTCTCACATCTATGCATGGTAATAAGGAATACAATGGCTTGTATGATTCTAGATTCTAACTTTTGTGTTGAGTTGTATATCTTGGCATTTTAGAATTTTTTCTACTTCTTTCATAGCCACCCTCCCCATTCTTAGTCTTCTGATTTCCTGACTGCAGTCCCCATTTCTATCAATGTTTGATCCCAGGTATGGGAATTCTTTTACTATTTTGGTTTCTTCATTGTCTAGGTTGAACATGTGAAGGTCCTTGGTGGTCATTATTTTTGTTTTCTTTTTGTTCAACATTAAGCCTGACTTTGCACATTCCTCTTTGATCTTCCTTAGTAAATATTTCAGTCTGGGAGGTTTTCTGCTAGTACTATGCTGTCATCTAGATATCTTAGATTGTTGCTATTCCTTCCTCCTATTTTCACTCCTCCTTCTTCTGTGTCCAAGACTGCTTTTCTTATAATATGTTCTGCATACAAGTTGAACAGATAGGGTGAAAGGATGCAGGCTTGTATGACCTCTTTGCCAATTGGGAACCATTCTGTTTCTCCGTGATCTGGTCTGATAGTAGCCTCTTGTCCTGAATACAGATTCCTCATCAGGACTATCAGATGTCTTGCCACTTTAAGGGCATTCTATAGCCTTTCATAATCTATGCAGTCAAAGGCTTTGCTATAATCTATGAAGCACATACTGATTTTCTTTTTGAATTCCCTGGTGTGCTCCATTAGGCATCATATGTTTGTAATGTGATCCCTTGTGCCTCTTCCTTTCCTGAACCCCTCTTGGACCTCTGGGATTTCTCTCTCCATGTATGGTTGGAGTCTATGTTGCCGAATTTTGAGTATGATTTTGCTTGCCTAGGAGATCAGTGCTATGATTCTATAGTTGCTGCAGCCTCTTATGTCTCCCTTTTTGTGGATGGGGATGTATATTGATCGCTTTCAATCTGTTGGCCATCGTTTTGTTTTCCATATCTGTTGACATATGTTGGTTAGCACTAGAGTTGACTCTGTCAGTGTGGATTGCAGCAGTTCATTTGGAATATCATCCGTTCTGGTTATTTGTTTTTTGCTATTTCTCTTATGGCAGTTTCCACCTCAATTTTTAGAATTTGGGGTTCATTCCATGTGTCCTTCATTTTGGTATTTCATTTGTATAATTCTTCTATGTATTGCATACAACATCTTTTTATTCCTTCCTAGTCTTGAATTATGTTATTTTTATTGTCATAGATTGTCCCAGTCCTTGCTTTGAATTTTCCTTTGTCCTGGGTCTTGTGAAATAGATCTCTTGTTCTTCCCTTTTTGTTGTTGTCTTCTATTTCTCTGCATTGGTCATTGTAGTAATTTTCTTTATCTTTCTGCAACAGCTGTTGTACTGTTACATTCATAATTCTTAGTTTGTTCCTATCTCACTTTTGGTTTTATTCTCTTCTTTTCTTTATTGCTTGTAGTGTTTTTTCTGTCATCCATGGTTTTTTTCTCTTTCTTTTTGTTCATTGAAAGGGTCTGTTTGGATTCTTCTTTTATTATGTCCCTGGCTTCAGACAATATTTCCTCTGATTCTTGGTCTATTATGCTTAGTAATGTGAATCTGTAGTTGATGTAAACTGATGCTACCTAAAAATGCAGCCAGATTCTTTTTTCCCCCCAAAACAGTGCAGATAAAACCGTGATTGCCCCTCTAGGTTCCCCCCAGGGGTGTTTCCTACAGCTGACCCCATGACACTGTGGAAGCTATTGGCATTTCTCCCTTTGTTAGCATTGGGTTAAATCCAGGATTTATTATACTTAGCCTGCAATCCAACATCCTCTTAGCATAGTGTAATACCAGCATGCAGAGCTATGCCACCCCAGCACTACACAGAACCCATGCAGAATAGCAACACTGTGAAACATGTCAATTCCTGGGTAATGTGCAATGCAAAATGTGCAACCACAACAACCATAATGGTCTATGCACAACTGCAATGCACAATGTGTAACCACAATGTGCACTTGTTGCAATTGTTGCACAATGCCAATTCTATCACAGTCAACAGAATATTCATTCATTCATTGAATTTATATTTCACCTTTCACCAAACATAAGATCCAAGGTGGCTGTAACTTTTTAAAAATATTATACATCTAAAAAGATTTTAGTACAATTAATACACAATTAACTTCTATTTAAAAAAAACACAAATTAAAAGTGCAAGTAAAAAAGCAGTTTTAAAAACACGTATACATCATAATGAAAAAGAATACAACACATAGACCCACTAAATGCTCCATCTTCTACAACATATTAAAAATCAAATACTTCTTTAAATAATATTTTTATCTGCTGATGGAAAGACATCAAGGAGAGGCCAACCAGACTTTGCAAGGAAGGGATTTATCCAACTTAGAATGTGCCACTGAGAAAGCTGTCTCCCAGGTGTGCCTGGGCTGGTAGTGGGACTAAGAAACAGCCTTCCCCAGCAGGTCTTAGAGCTCAGCTAGTCTCATATAGGGAAATATGTGTTTTTCAAATAGTCAAAATATATCTATTTCAGAATACAGTGGAACCTCAGTATAAACTGACTTGCCATCCATGGATTTGAGCATCCCGTGGATGGCCTCCAAAGGTGGCAAGTGCATGCAGACTCACCACCATTGGGGACAATGGGGCTGAAGTCCTCCCTCCCTCCCTCCTTCTCTCCTTCCTTTTTTCCTTCCTTCCTCTCCCTGAGACCTCTGCCCCAGGCTTGGCTTTGGGGGTGGTTTGGAGGTGGAGGCTGGAGCCCCATCACCCAAAGGGAGCTGGAGCTGGTGCTGGTGCTATGGCCTGGGTCTCAGAACCTCTGCTCCCAGGCCCAACACCTAGGACAGAACCTCCAGGCTCCAAGACCCAAGCCCTGGTATTGGCTCTGGGTCCATCTGACCAATGGAGCTCCAGCCTCCACCCATGAAGCCAAGCCCGTGCAGAAGCATCAGAAGGAAGGAAGAAAGGGAGACTTCAGTCCCATTGTCCCCAATGGCAGAGCAGCTGAGTGGCCATGCTGCCATTGGTATCAATGGGACTTGAGCACCCGGGATTTTTGTATCTACATGGGGGTCTGGAACAGATCCATTGCAGATACCGAAGGTTGGCTGTATGTCTGTTGCATTATGATGAATAACTTGCACTGCATGCATAGTCCACACATGTATGATGAAATCAAAACGATTTAATTGAGTCACAGCTAACTTGCCTGATTCATTTCAGTGATCTACAGTAAGCATAGCTAATATCTGATTTCAGCTATTTTATGCCACTAATGCATACATTGTTGGAGAATCCTGTCATTAGACCCATAAGCTGTAGGGGGGCAATATTTGTGGAATTTCCTGAACCAAGAGCGCCACTTGGCCCCTACTCTTACAATCTTTAATTGGGCCCTAACAACAACAATAAAGAAGAACAATTCCATGTAACCATTTATATATTGATTCTATTGATAACAATTAAATGATTAATTTAATTGTTATTCCCATCTTAAGAAGATCCAATTGTTACTTCCAACTACATTAGACCCAATGAATCTATTGGAACATAGTGTTGTCATCATTTTTTTTATATCTGATTTTTTTCCCAGTCCAAGACTCAAGGCAGCTTACAAAAGTTAAAACATATAAAGCTAAGGAGTTCACATCATAGAGAATTTTAAAATATAATGAGACTATTACTAAAATTAAAAGTCAATACAAACTATTAAAAAGAAAAACAACAAATATAAACAATAACACATTATGAAAAGCATACACATGTACCACCACCACCACAAATAATCAGTTCTTAAAAGCCTTGTAAGTCAATAACAAATTTCATTGACTTAATACATCTGTTCTAAGTGGGATAAACAAAAGTATCTGGGTCTTTATCTGATCTTTCTGTGTATTCAGCCAATATTCTTTTTTGTTTTATTTTTTTAAAGCTGAAATTAATATTATAGCACTAAACAATAAGTAATTTCATGCTGCTTAGAAATAAAACGTAAGAGAAATTTTGACACGTTAAAAAGATGATACTGCTTTTTCATCAAAAACACATAACTTTTCTGCAATTCCGTGATTCTATTATTCTTTCCCCCATATATACAAAAACTGTACTTGACCATGAAAACCAGTCTACATTTTCTGCACTTCCCACTATTTCATGCCTGCATGTTGCTCTGAAGAAACCCTGTCCTGGTTTTTGAGATGCAAGTTTGCTTCTCCGAAAATGGAGAATCTGCCATCTACATCAATGAAAAACTCTAGTTGGTCTTAATATGTTGGGAGGGAAGCTGCCACCTACAGTTACAATACCATAATAATGGACCAGGAGCTGATCTCCTGCCAATTTCACTGATTTCAGATTTTCACTGTACTTTTTAAAGATAAGAACATGGGATGAAATATTTATTTCCTGCAGTGAACAGTTTCAAAAAGCCAGCATGAAGCCCAGGATGCACCAATTGCTGGGAAATGTGATGGCTTGGAGGATTAGTAATGGAATAACTCAGTGCCTTTCATCTAAGACAGTTCAATATTGTGTTGAAATGGAAAAACAAGCCTATGTAAAATATTTTTTTTAAAATAGGGAGTGAGCCCTATGCGGGCATTCAAGTTGTCATTATCTCTTTTCTAATACTCAGAACTTGAAAATATTTCAGATTCCAAAGAGCCAAAATCAAACTTTTCAGAGACAAGTCAAGACAGCCAGACAGCTAGAGGAGGCTATAAATTTCAATGAGAAAGGGTATTTTTTATAGACTGAGACACTGTGTCAAGAAAACAGTCAAGTATTGAAACATTTTTTACATTTTGGAAACTTTTTGCAAAAAAAAAAAATACACAAAAACGTATTTTACACAAAAAGCAATGTATTTTGCATAAAAATATCAGTTTGGGTGCTCCACACAAAGGGCTCTGTACAGCTCTCTATCCTCAAGGCAGCTACATTTACTAGCTGGGGGAAGAAGATAAAGGGAAAGGTGATAATGCATTTCCAGAGCCAGGGAAGGAGAAATAAGGTTGCTCTCCTAGGGCTTGTCTGCAGGGGCCAAATAAAATGGTCTCACTCCATCCTTACAGCAGCCTGTCTTCACAACACAGGGCCAAATCTCCAATTTGAGTGCAGAATGTCTTCATGATGTAAGGCCAGTTCCACACCTAATCCACCCTGTCCCTCCCTTAAACCAGATTTTGCACCACTCTGTAGTGATGCTGGGTGGCTGTCTATACATGCGTTCCCACTGTGGTGCTGATGCTGTTGGCAGAAGCTGCACTCTCTGAGGTCAGAAATGAGATGCCCAGTGTCAATCATATGGCTTGGCACCTTGTTTTTGACCTCAAATGGAGTGACTTACACCAATGGTGATGGCACCAGGTGACACAGTGGACAAGTCTGTGTAGACACCTACCAAGCATCATTACAGATTATGGAGGTAACAGGGGGAATTGAGGGCAAGTCTGGGGCCAAAATACTCTGGGAGTAGCCTGGAGTATTCTGGCCAGTGTAGATGAGTTCCTAAATCCCCAGAAAGTTACTTGAGATCCGGAAGAGAACCTAATTTTCCTTTTCCCATATGCACAGCTGCAGCCAGGATGGATTCTGACTGGTCACCTCCACCACCCCCTCAGCCATTAAGCTGTGGAAGTATCCTTGAGGGTGGCACCCCACCAGACTTCAGATCTATGAACTGGGTTGGAGTTTGGAATTTGGAGTGAAAGAGTCAAGTTTTACAACTTCTAGAAATAAGAACAATGCTATGCTACATTTGTTATTTGCAATGTTGCAGGTCTACCAGTAGGCATAATGAAATAAATTTTTAAAAGGCAGTGACCTCTTAGTAATTATCACCCTCATAATCCATTCTTCCCACATCCAATGTTCTTCAGATGTTTTGGACTATATCTCCCATTAGCCACAGCAAGCATGGAATAGTGGGAGTTGCAGTCCAAAACATCTGAAAGGTTGGGAGTAAGACTAATCTAAATATCTTTCATTGGGAAATGTACAGAATTGCACTGTTACCAAACAGTTATCTTGAGTCATCCATCCCTAGAAGCAGCAGAATTCAACTGCACCTGTTCAAGAGACCTATGTTTTTGTTATGCCATTCTTAAAGCATGGTTACTCTGTGTAGAATATGAATGAGCAGACCTCACAGAAGGTAGACAAGGTATGGCAGGCTGAGTAGTAGTTTCTCCCAGAATAAGTGTCTGCCTTCTTTGCATCTGGTTGCTGGGAGAAGCAAACTGTTCCAAGATTGAATATTCCTTATAGGAAAATCTGAAATTCTAAGTGCTCCAAAATACAAAACTTTTTTAGCACTGACATGGTGCCATATGTTCAGTGGTTTAATGTACACTAACTTTGCTTCATGCACAAAATTATTTAAAATATTGTATAACATTATCTTCAGGCCATGTGTATAAGGAGTATATGAAACTTAATTTTGTGTTTAGACATGAGCCCCATCCCCAAGACATCTCATTATCTATATGCAAATATTCCAAAATCTGAAAAAAAAATCCAAAATTCAAAACACTTCTGGTCCCAAGAATTTTGAATGCAGGAGACTCCAATAAGGAAGACTCGACCTTTAATGAGGATTTACACAAGAGCTGCTTCACGATTCAGTTAATCTCTAGTTGAGATTAGCAAAAGACTTTAGATCAAAGTGTGATTATTAAAAAAAAGGTGCCAAACTTTTATCACAAGGTGCCAAACTTTAAGAACAGATTATTATTACTACTTGGACAAAATCATACATAAGGAGACATGCATCTCACATCGCTACATGTCCTGATGCTACCAGCCCCAAAACCCACATTGTTAAGTCTTCACCCAACATGGCCATTTCCAGGTTGTTTGAGAGTGGGGGGGGGGGGGTGTCAGAAATTATGCATTCAGCTATGTTTCTTTAGCTGGATGCACTGTGAAATGCCTTGCAGAGACCTCTAAGGATCCTTGTGACATCCCTGCAGATTATATCCTTGCAGCATTTTCAACCAAAAGAAAATAGAAGGATGTATTACTGTTGATCTCCCCCTACCACTTGAACAAAACATTAGGGCAGCTGAATGGCTTGCAATATCAGTCTGGGGGTGGGCTTTTGGTCATTGTATGGTTGGAAGAGAATTCCAAATATGCAATGGTGTACTTTGGATTCAAGCCATTGTAAACCACTAACAGGATGCCAGTTTTGGAGTTTAAAATATATTGAAGACAACTGAAAATTGAAATTGAAAAAGACATTATGGAAAGGATGTATTGACCAAAAAAAGGCACCATTAACATTTATTTCTTGATTGAGATTTACTTGTCTATGTATGGCTTGTATGCTTCTAGATTAGGGGTAGGCAACCTTTCCCCTTTAAGGGCCGAGGGACTTCAGCTCCCAGAATCCCAGGAGCTATTGGCCAACATGGGACTATTGGCCAACATGGCTGAGGCTTCTGGGAGCTGATGACCCTCAGCCCTTAAAGGGGAAAGGTTGCCTACCCCTGTTCTAGATTCTAACTTTTGTGCTGAGTTGTATATCTTGGCATTTTAAAATCTTTTCTAGTTCTTTCATAGCCACCCTCACCATTCTTAGTCATCTGATTTCCTGACTGCAGTCCCCATTTATATCAATGTTTGATCCCAAGTATGGGAATTTGTTTACTATTTCTATTTCTTCATTGTCTAGGTTAAACTTGTGAAGGTCCTTGGTGTCATTATTTTTATTTTCTTGATGTTCAACATTAAGCCTGACATTGCACTTTCCTCTTTGATCTTCCTTAGTAAGTGTTTCAAGTCTGTGAGGTTTTCTGCTAGTACTATGGTGTCATCTGGATATCTTAGATTGCTGATATTCCTTCCTCCTATTTTCACTCCTCCTTCTTCTGTGTACAAGCCTACTTTTCTTATAATATGTTGTCAGAGTAAAGTGCATTCTGAAGAGAAAATGACGTAAATGTGACTGGGGCAAAGAAACTGGAACAAAGATGAGAGTGTTACCTTTGTACAATTGGGAGCCAGGATGACTCATTATTTGTACAATCTTAAGTCACAGGGGGCTGATGCAACACTAGGTAGTAGGTTGAGTCAGAATCTTCCAATTCTGCTGTGTCACATCAGTCAGGTGGCTAAAACTGGGTGTCATCCCAGGAGTGGGCTGGACTAATATCCCAGAAGGGTATACTGTGTATAAATGGGTGAGTTATATACTCATGTGTGGGTGATTATATATAGAGATACTGGCAGAGCACTTTGTTAGTGTGTACATAGTTTGTAATGAAAGAATAAAGAACCTCTTTGTGAGACAAGAGAGAGTCCAGATGCTTGTGGGGGAGGTTTTTCCTTTGCAGCATTTTCAACCTGCAAAGAACTTCACAGTGAAGACTGATCTTTGGTGTCTGTTACAGCGTAGGTCTTTTGCACATGTTGAATTCAGTTCACATGCACCCCAAGAAGAGTTATGAGGCCAATCTGTGTGTGTACACTGCTAAGATAGTTGTGTGAAGTTTGAGAGTGTGCATGGTGTGCAAAAGTTTCACTGTGGACTCTAAAAGTTTGGCAGTTATCAAGCTAATGCTGAACTGACTGTTTTCAAAGTGCTAAGTGAGTTGACTGTCTGCCTGGACTGAATTGGATGGTTGCCAGAAGTCCATTTGTGTCTGAAAGCTGAAAGCTCAGAGCAAATATAGAAACAGCCATAAGATTCCAGAGACTAAACAATGAAAACTATGTTTCTTGGTGCATTGACATTGAGGCTTTGTTGATAAAGCATGATCTCTTGGAGCTGACAGAATCACCCTGAAAACCAGACTTGTTAGATGATGATGGGAAGGCAAGGTCCACAATCCTGCTGTCCCTAGAGCCAAGCCAGTTGAACCATGTGCAAGGGAAACAGCCTACTTTTGAAGTGTGGAGAGCCTTGCAGGATATTCATCAATCTGGTACATCCTCATCAAAGATGATTTTGGGTAAATGCTTATACAGCTGCAAGTTACAGGATGGGGAATCTGTAATAGAGCACTTGCAGAGAATGCAGGATCTGTTTGTCCAATGTGAAAGCAAAGGGTTATTTATGGAGGACTGTCAAAAATCCTACATTCTGCTGGGCAGTTTGTCGAAGGATTGGGAATTCATAATGTATAGTCTGCAAGAAGTTGCTGAAAGGGATTTAAAGCCTGAGATGATAGGATCAAGAATCCTGGATGAGGTCCAGATGAAGAACTTTGAGGCAAAGGTGGACAGAGCAAGCTGAACACTGGAGCAATAAACACAGACTTCTTCATTCCAGGGTGAAAGTTCTGCAGTCTACAAGGCAAAGAAGTGTTTTTCTTGTGGAGAGACTGGGCATTTCAGACAGAACTGTCCACAGTCTTCTACAGCTCAGAAGAAAACATCTGAAAGAAAGAAGAAACCTCAGGAAGGGAAGGGGTTAGTTTCAATGGTTGAAGGGGTTATTTGTAATAACCATAATAATTGTGATTGGATTTTGGATAGTGGTGTTTCAGATCATTTGGTAAACAGAAATGACATGTTGCAAAACCCAAGGCCAACACTGTGGTTTTTGCTGATGGTGGGTCTGATAATGTGAAGCACAAAGGGTCTGAATACATACCTAGTCTTGATAGAACACTGATAATGTTTTATGTGCACCAAAGTTACAAAACTGTCTTGTTAGTGTTTCATCCTTAACAACTAATGGTTTTGAAGTGTTGCTTAAGGGGAATGAATGTACAATATCTGAAAATGGTACAGTATGTGGTAGGGCAGTTAAAAAGAACAAAATATATCAAATGGTTTCAAAGGGGCAATGTGCAAATGTAACAAACAAGCCATTGCATGACAACTGTGTACATTACTTACACAGAGTGATGGGACATGCAAGTTTCAAAAGCTTGGTGAATTTGGAAAATGTTTGCCCAGAACTAAAGGTAAATAAATGTAACAGGTCCCTTGACTGTTCAGTTTGCAAGAGGGCAAAGGTAAAATCACACCCAATATCAAAGGAAACCAATTGTACCATTGTGAGACTGTTTCAGATGGTTCATGCAGATCTTTCTGGACCACATGGCATTCAGAGTGAAGGTGGGAACAGATTTGTTCTGGTGGTGGTAGATAGACACACCAGATTTGGCTATGTTGCATTGTTGAAGGCCAAAAGTGAAGCTGCTGAACAATTGAAGCAGTGGATAAACACCATAGAAAGGGAATTTCCCTATAAGGTTGGCACCTTAATAACAGATAGGGGAGGAGAGTTTCTCATTCAGTCTGCACAATTGGCTAAAGAAAAAGGGCATATGTCATCATACGACCAACTCAGTTTGTCCAGCTGAGGACGGTTTGGCCGAACAAAGAAGTGGCTTAATAAATTAAATGCAGGACTGCATGATGTTGGATGCAGGCACACCAACTAGTTTGTGGGGAGAGGCAAGTAGAACAGCTTGCCATGTCATAAATAGAATGTACAGCAGTGCAGTGCAGCAAACTCCATATTTTCTATTGTAAGGCAGACAACCCAATCTGAATTACTTGAGAGTGTTTGGACAATATGCAAATGTACTGAGCCTAGCTCAGTTCAGGAGGAAAGGGGAACCAAAGTGGAGACAATTGCAGTGTGTGGGTTACCAAGGTTACAGCTATAGGTTTTCATTGGGGATGGAAGAATATTGTTCTCAAGGATTGCACACTTCAAGAAGCACTCAGGATGGGACAAACTCCATTGCAACCTTGATGTTTTTGTGCCATTGAGCAATGCAAACATCAGAAATGGAGGGATGGATTTGTCTGGGGTTGGGAAGGATGCAAAGCCCAGTACACCAACACAGAACACCATCCAAACACAAACACTAAATCCTGTGCCAGAACAGAAATCTGTCAAAGAGACAGGGACACAGACCAGTAGCAGTGACAGCAAAAACAAGGCAGAGAGGAAGAAAGTCTTCATTCCACGGAGGTTTCAAAGGGACAGGAAGAAGCCTGATTGGTTTGTTGTGTAGGAAGCAAGCACAGCAGTAGTACAGGAACTAGACAGTGTTCAGGGGGTGTTACATTGTTCCAGAAAGGAGCAGGAAAAGTGGAGTGCTAATAATAATAATAATAATAATAATAATAATAATAATAATAATAATAATAATAATAATAAAATTTATTTATGCCCCACCCCTCTGAGATCAATCGGGGTGGCTAACAAAGTTAAAAGGTACAGTACATTCCAACCCTATCCCTACCCCCTCTTAAAATTTTATTAAATCGAAGAAAAGTTAAAAAAACGAACACTATAAAACTGCAGCAATTAGCTGCAACAATAATAATAATATAAATGATAATAAATTAAAAAGAAAGAAAACAAGGGGGGGAAGAAAACGATGGCATTATATCACATTAGGGGAGCTTCTAGGAAAATTCTCCCAAAAGAGTTCCTGAGGCTGGGATTAACTAGCCTGGAAAGGCCTGCCAGAAGAGGTCCATCTTGACAGCTTTTTTAAAGCTGTCTAAAGATGTCAATTGGCAGATCTCGTCCAGCAGGCCATTCCATGAAGCAAATTCCTCCAGAGGACTGGAGTGTGTGGGTAACAAGGAACATGAACCCTTAAGGGAAAGGCAGGTGTCAAAGCAAATTAGAAGGACTGCAGGGCAAAGGGCAGTTGGCTGCAGAAAAAAACATGAAGTGCAGATACAAACACATGGGGATGAGGTACCACGATGCATGTAAATCAGTACAGAACAGAGTTCTGGTGGTGCAGTATGCCAACAAAGAGGTTAGCATAGCTGATACATTCATGATGGCAAAACCTGAGAAAAGCATGAAATATAGGCTTGCAGGTTGGGTATCAACATCTGAAATGCACACAGCATGTGGAGGTGTGAGAGTCACATAGGAGGCATATCTTATGTAATTTTGGAGGGGAATGTCAGAGTAAAGTGCACTCTGGAGAGAAAATGACATAGATGTGACTTGGGCAAAGAAACTGGGACAAAGGTGAGAGGGTTGCCTTCGTACAGTTGGGAGCCAGGATGACTCAACATTTGTACAGTCTTAAGTCACAGGGGGATGATGCAACACTAGGCAGAAGGTTGAGTCAGAATCCTTCAATTCTGCTGTGTCACATCAGTCACATGACTGAAACTGGATGTCATCCAGGAGTGGGCTGGACTAATAACCTAGAAGGAGATACTGTATATAAGTGGGTGAGTTGGCTACTCATGTGTGGGTGATTGCATATAGAGGTACTGGTAGAGCACTTTGTTAGTCTGTACATAGTTTGTAATGGAAGAATAAAAAACCTCTTTGTAAGACAAGAGAGTCCAGCTGCTTGTGTGGGAGGTTTTTCTCCTTCCAGCGTTTGCAGCCTGCATAGGACTTCACAGTGAAGACTGATCTTTAGCATCTGTTCCAATGTAAGTCTTCTGCACATGTTGAATTCAGTTCACATGTGCCCCAACATATGTTCTTCATACAAGAAATAGGGTGAAAGGATGCAGCCTTATCTATCCCCATTGCCAATTGGGAACCATTCTCTTTTCTCCGTGTTCTGTTCTGATATTAGCCTGTTGTCCTGAGTACAGATTCCTCATCTGGAATATCAGATGTCTTGGCACTTTAAGGGCATTCCATAGCCTTTCATGATCTATGCAGTCAAAGGCTTTGCTATAGTCTATAAAGCACATGCTAATTTTCTTTTGGAATTCCCTGGTAAGCTCCATCAGCCATCGTATGTTTGCAATGTGGTCTCCCATGCCTCTTCCTTTCCTGAACCCCTCTTGGACCTCTGGGATTTCTCTCTCCATGTATGGTTGGAGTCTATGTTGCAGAATTTTGAGCATGATTTTGCTTGCATGGGAAATCAGTGCTCTGGTTCTATAGTTGCTGCAGTGTCTTCTGTCTCCCTTTTTGTGGATATGGATGTATATTGATCGCTTCCAATCTGTTGGCCATCATTTTGTTTTCTATATCTATTGACATATGTTGGTTAGCACTAGAGTTGACTCTGTCAATGTGGATTGCAGCAGTTCATTTGGAATATCATCTGTTCTGGTTATTTGTTTTTTGCTATTTCTCTTATGGCAGTTTCCACCTCACTTTTTAGAATTTGGGTTCATTCCATGTGTCCTTCATTTTGGTATTTCATTTGTATAATTCTTCTGTGTATTGCATCCAACATCTTTTTATTCCTTCCTAGTCTTGAATTATGTTATTTTTATTGTCATAGATTGTCCCAGTCCTTGCTTTGAATTTTCCTTTGCCCTGGGTTTTGTGAAATAGATCTCTTGTTCTTCCCTTTTTTGTTGTTGTCTTCTATTTCTCTGCATTGGTCATTGTAGTAATTATCTTTATATTTCCACACAAGCTGTTCTACTGTTGCATTCATAATTCTTAGTTTGTTCCTATCTCCCTTTTGGTTTTTTCTCTTCTCTCTCTCTCTCTCTCTATATATATATATATACACACACACACACACACACACACACACACACACACATCAGTAAATGTAACAAAGTTTGATAAAATGACAATAATTTTCTGTATGGTTCTGACAAGGGTAAATGCTTTTAGTCCCATTCAGTTTAATGGGCATGATTTAAGTGTGTATTTAACTCTGTCATGAAAACCAATGGCATGGTGGTGGCGGCGGGGGGGATTTTGCTGGTTGCACTATGGTAAAATTGTGCCAAGTGGTTTTTAATATCACAATGAAAAAAGGAAGGAAACATTACTATCTCAATGGGACATATAAAAATATTGATAGAATTTCACCTGAGGTTGGTTGTCTCATAGCATGTGAAATAGTAAGGGATGACAGGGTTATACTAAGGGGAAATCACATCATTACATACTCTGCTTTAGAAATTAAGCATAATTGATGAATGCATTTAGCATGCATATAAAAGTGTTAAAACAAGTAATTTAATCCAATTATTGTATAGATAATTTAATAGATTTCAAGTGCCTCATAATTATTGCTTGCAGTAGCTCTTCTCAAGTCCTTCAGCTTTGCATATTTAATACCTCAGTCAATGATAATCAGAAACATAGAGGAAAAATAGACAAACCTTAATATGCAAGTATGTTTTTCAAATAGTTTTTTAGAAGGTCATTTCAATAGGTGAGCATGAAATCAAATCAATCATTCTATTTTGAATTTATCTTTTTATGTACCATAGATTTCAGTCAAGAGTCAGTGTGGTGAAGTGGTTTGAGTGTTGAAGTATGACTCTGGAGACCAGGGTTCCCACTCAGTCAAAGAAACCTACTTGGGCAAGTCACACTCTCTCAGCCTTAAAGAAAGGCAAAACTAACTTTCCTCTGAACAAATCTTTCCAAGAAAACCCTGTGATAGGTTCACCTAAAGATTGCCATATGTTGGAAATGACTTGAAGGCACACAACAACAATAACAACAAGACTTCAGGGGGCATTGTCAGTGATCACAACTAAGGCTAAGTTGAAACGTCACTAGTGAATTTCTCAAGCTTGAAATGGGGACTTTCACAGAGAAATGTTTATAAAACTAAACCGCTAATGTTATCACTTTTGACACTCATTATAAAACCAAATTAGAGTGAAGTCAATGCTACCTTCCATACCTCATTATTGAAAATAATACAAACATAGCAGATACTGTACTTTTCTTATTGTGACACAAGTTACTTCCAAAAATGTTCCACTCCTTCTACTGAATGAGTTCCTATATGAATGTTAAACACTTGACACCATCAATCAATGAATTGCACGTGTAAAGTATGCATTATGAATTTTTAAAAATCAACCAACAGAGTTTCCATATTACCTTGTATCTCCTAAAATGGAGAGAATTGGCATAAATAGAGGAAAGTCACTTATGTAGCTGCTCTCACATGCATGGTGTCGATACTCTTCTGCTCCAAATGTTTAGCTTTTCACAAGCCACCAAGAGGAGGAGCACCCACCCGTTTTGCTCTAGGGAAAACAGCTGCTGTCAAAGATATTGGAAAGGGAATAAAGATGGTGCAACATTCAGTGAGCAATTGCTAGGAAGTTTTTTAAACCAAGAATACTATTAAAGGTAAAGGGGAAGAAAATCATAGGCTATCTCAGATATTCTTGCCTATGTTCACATCAAGGCATCCATCTTTTTCTTCCAGAATGTAATGGAGGTAAGCATAAGTACATGACTACATTTTTTCTAAGAAAAAGAAATGATAATTTAGAAACTAATGTAAAGTATCAAGTAAACAAGAAGGAGATATCAAGGGATCCAATTCCAAATATAAATCAGCTCCACTGTTATATATTACTAAAATAAACAAACAAATCCCACAAACTCCAAGCCATCTAGTCAATTTATGCCACCCTTCTCAACACCTAGGCACATTTGCTCACTACAGGTCACAATTAGCTATCAGTAGAGGTGAGTACACCACAGCTAGGAGCTTGTACTTCTGCTGGCTTATACAGATAGTGAAGAAAATGGTAGCAACAATGAGGAAAAAGAAGAAAGAGATAGCTGTGGCCACAAAAGAACAACAAGGTGGCGACGGCAGTGAACTGGCTCAAGAGTCCCCTATTTCTTGAATGTTTGGCTTCAAGGGATGTTTGGAGGCAAGACACTATCAGAAGGGGTGGTGTGAAAAATCACATGTCATGTGGCACAGGCAATTGGCCAAGTTCTTTCCCTGAAGGCTGAAAAATAACTTGCAATACTTGCAGTTCTTCTCATTTCAAGTTTGTTTGTTTGTTTGTTGAAAATATTTATATCCCAGCCTTCAGCCACAAGTTTCCCAGAGTGGCTTACAATTAAAGTATCAGTTCTTTGCCCTTAATCTTATAATCACACAAGGAAGGGGGACAGTGGAATGAAAATTAAGTTCAGATGTTCCTGGCTGCTCTTCTACCCCTTCAAAGTCCACAACAATAGCAGGTGGAACATGGAGGGATGGGCCCCCATCAGCCACAGAAGTTCAGGCACAAGATGTCCAGTGAACTAGAGTCCCTTGGAGATGCTGTTGTTGTTAACTACCTTCAAGTCAACCACGACTCATAGATGAGACATTTCCAATTCCCCCTATCCGCAACCACTCTGCTCAACTCCTACAGGTTCAGGCTTGTGATCTCCCTGTGATGGATTGAGTCTATCCATCTAGTGTGTGGTCTTCCTCTCTTTTTTACTGCCTTCTACCTTTCCTAGCATTGTCTTTTCTAATGATCCATTTTTCTTCATGATGTGGCCAAAGCATGATAGTCTTAATTTAGTCATCTTGGCTTCCAGAGAGAGTTCAGGACTGATCCATTTGTTTGTCTTTTTGTCTGTCCATGGTGTCCTCAGCTCTCTTCTCCAGTGCCACATCTCAAATGTGATAATTTACTTTCTATTCACTTGGAGATAGTGGAAGCCAAAGTTGGAAAGGTTTACATGTTTGGGTTATTGTTTTGCTTTGTTGTTGTTATATATTACAGCTCAAAAAATCCCCCTGTGAGCATGTAACTTTTCCAGACTGGTTGGAAAAAGTGACACTTGCAAGCTGTGAATGATAGCGATAACCAGGGGTGTTCATCAAGCTTCTATCAAGGCATCTTTGGCTGTCTCTCAAGAATTATGAACAATAATCATTTTTACTGGATTCACAAGATTGCTAAAGCTGTTGGGCTGAAATCCTATAGACATTTTCCTGGGAGTAAATGTTGTATTTAATAAAAATGGAGGTTACTTATCAGTAGGCATGTATAGCAACAGAAGGCAAAATGAAGTTCCTATGATCACTTTAAGAACATAAGTGGGGCCTTAAAATATTCTTGAAGGCCTACTGCACACCCCAAGAATGTTGGCATTTTTTTTCCTTTTACTAAAAAAAAAATGTCCTCTGAGATCCGTACAGGGTGTAAAGGAAAATTCTGCTCTGTTTTCACTCCCTTTCCTGCTCTTTTGGACTTAGAAGAGGTCTTGGCAGGAGGTAAATCAACCTGTTCTACACCCTAAGGCCTGTTTACCCTACACAATTACAAGCATACCTTAGAAGATTATTACATTGAATTTAAAGCTGTCTTGAAGGAAACCAGTTATCTAGATCCATTTCAAACTGGCTTTAGGACAGGATATGGAGTTGAGACTGCCATGGTCGCCTTAACTGATGACCTTCGTCTGGGCATCGACAGGTGTAGTGTGACCCTGTTGGTGCTATTGGACCTCTCAGTGGGTGTTGATACAGTAGATCGACATCATCTTGGATCGCCTAGAAGGTTAGGAATTGGAGGCATTGTGTTGCAGTGATTCCATTCCTTCCTCTTAGGCAGATTCCAGAGGGTGATGCTCGGGACAGTCGCTCTTCAAGGGAAGAGCTTAATTGTGGCATCCCACAAGGCACCATCCTGTCCCTGATGCTATTCAATATATATATGAAGCCACTGGGAGAAATCATCCAGAGACATGGGGCAGGGTGTTATCAATACACTGATGAAACCCAGATATATTTCTCCATGTCTCAGTCTTCAGCTCTGACTTCAGATGGTGTCTCTCCTCTCAACGATTGTCTTAAAGCAGTAATGGACAGGATGAGGAAAAACAGATTGAGACTGAATCCAGACAAATTGGGGGTTCTTACAGTAGCAGCACCTAACTCAGGTATTGGGTTGCAACCTCCAGTCCTAGATGGGATCACACTCTCCTCTAAGGACTGTATTTGCAGTCTGGGGGTGCTCCTGGATCCATTGCTTCAGATAATAAATCAGGTAAATGTGACGGCTAGGAGTGCCTGTTATCAGCTTCGGCTGATACGCCAGCTGTGCCCTTTCCTGGAAGCTGGGAACCTCGAAACTGTGGTGCATGCGCTGATAACTTCTTATCTCGATTTCTGCAATGTGCTCTACATAGAGCTACCCTTGTGCCTAGTTCAGAAACTTCAATTGGTACAGAATATGGCAGCCAGGTTGGTCTCAGGAACAATGAGAAGAGACCACATAACACTGATCTTAAGATCACTTCACTGGCTTCCCATTAGTTTCTGGGTCCAGTACAAGATGTTGGTCATCACCTTTAAAGCCCTAAATGGCTTGGGGCCAACCTATCTTCAGCAATTACTCCTTCTGTATAATCCACCCCACGCACTCAGGTCCTCTGGGAGGAATCTGTGCAGCCTATAAAAACTAGGCTGTCTGCAACCACCTAGAGGACCTTTTCAGTAACTGCTTCCAGATTATGGAATGGCCTGTCAGATGAGATCTGTCATATTACCACCTTGAGCAGCTTTAAAAAGCCCGTTAAGATGGATCTCTTCTGGCAGGCCTTTCCTGAATAGATATCCCAGCCATCAAGAGACAGCCCAATCTACTCCCCTGATTCTGCTACAATTGTTGTTATTTGTTTATTTGTATTTTATTTTAAGTGTGTTTTAAATTGTCATTGTGTAATTGTATTTTAAGGAGTGGGTGGGATTGTGGGATATGAAATGTCTATTTTTATTATTATAAGCCACCCTGGTTGCGTTACGCAGAGGGGTGGGATAAAATCATCATCATCATCATCATCATCATCATCATCCCCAACGGGATAAAGTCACATTTAATTTTAAAAGCAGGTGTTATCACACACAGCCACGGCTGGGAGGGTGCAACCCATATGCAGCCAGATCCCAGCCACACTTACTCAGTGGCTTTTCAAAAACAGGAGTTTGCTGTTTTTTAAGAGCCACTGGATAAGCGCAGCTAGGATCTGGCTGCATATGGGTTGCACTCACCTGGCCGTGGCTGCGTGTGATAACACCCGCTTTTATAATTAAACATGACTTTATCCTGTTGGGGATAAGTCACTTTAAATTCAATGCATTAATCTCCTTAATTAACAAAGCCACTGACAAAGAAACTCTTTTTTACAAAGTTAGTTTTATACCCACCCAGCCCTCCTTTTCATTATCATCCCTTGTCTAACTGGAAGCTTTTAGCAGCATTAGCATTGGGAAGATGTTGAAGGAGGAATAGAAAAACATAGATATTTGATGCTGGCCTGAAGCATCATTTTTGCAGTAAACAGAGTGATGAAGCTTGAGCTGAGAAAGAATGGGATTTTACTCTAATTTATACTACTCTAGCAGTTGTGCCTACCTACAACAGGCAAGGTAAACAGCAATTGCTCCCAGAATCCTTTACTGAGGATTCATGTGGAGCAAAACAGAAAGAAAAGAGAACCAAAGGGTGCTCACCAATGGCTCCTCTTCATCCTAGAGAGAAGTGACTAGTGGGGTGCCACAGGATTCTGTCCTCGGCCAAGTGCTATTCAACATCTTTATAAATGACTTGGATTATATACTAAAGGCCATGCTTATCAAATTTGCAGAATATATCAAATTAGGAGGGGTAGTTAATACCCCAGAGGACAGAAGTATATATAATTCAAAATTACTTTAACATAGTAGAAAGCTGGGTCAAAACTAACCAAATTTCAGTGGGGATAAATGTAAGGTACTACACTTGGGCAGAAAAAAAAATGAAATACACAAATATAAGATGGGTGACACCTGGCTTGACAACAGTATATGTGAAAGGGATCTAAGAGCCTTAGTAGATCACAAGCTGAAAAAGTTCCCAAAGAGGAGGAAAAAAACAAAAATTGGAAATGAGAGCAGAGGGGAGGCATGAAGTACTATTATTCTCTGGAGAGGCAATGGGCCAATGCAGAGCCGCCCATAGGAGTGGCAGATCAGGGTCATGGCAACTACATACCGTGGCCCTGATTCTCCTTTTTGCCACCCCCCCAAAGAGTGGCAAAATGCTGCTCCTTTTGGGGGCGGCAAAAGGCCACCCTTTCAGCCAAGGCAGTGGCTTTTTTGCGCCCTTTTGGCACAGCATGTGCGCACCCTGCACCAAAAGGGCATCCTGATTCCATACACTGTGCGAACGGGTGTGTGGCATCAGGACAGCATTGGGATGAGGCTGCCCCACCACAACTCCACCCTGAGGCCGGCCCTTTAGGCCAATCTGCAAAGCCCCAATGAGGCCCTCCAACTCCCAGAGTTTTCCCATCCCTAATGCATAGGCTTGTTCCATTAATTCACCTGCAGAGTTAGCAATATCAGCTGCTGGTAGAGTGTGCTATGTAGCCAATAAACATTAAAAGATCAATAAAAGATGGGAGGAGAATTTAAAACAGAAGAAAAAATATTCTGTGCAAGTGCTATTGTATGCAGTCACAGTGTTCCACTACAAAATTCTCAGTGACTTTTATCAAGTCTTGATTTCACTCAGGTTCTTCTCATAATTATCTGTTTTAAAATACATTCCTGAAACTCTCCAGTGTACAGAGAAGGACTGATCCATTATTCTCAGATAACTATTTCAGATTAGCAGAAACATAGGCTGTAGCCACACTACAGAAATAAAGCAGTTTGAGATCACCTTAACTGCCATGAGTCATTGCTATGATATTCTGGGATTTGTAGTTTTGTCAGATATTTAGTCTTCCCTGTGGGAGAGCTCTGGTGCTTCAACAAAATACCAAAATTCCAATGCATTTAGCTATAGAAGTTAACGCGGTGTCAAGCTGCTTTATTTCTGTAGCATGGCAGCAGCCTTGGAAGACTTTTTTTAAATAGTCTTCTCCAACCTATGGGCTGTGCCAGAGGCTAGAAATGAGCCCAAGTCCCTACATTTGATCTGTGCAGCATCAATCCATTGATTGTGCTATGCCATCGTTGTGCTGAATATCAATGTTGCACAACTGAATGTGTGACTGCAGGCACAACTAAATGGGAATCTGCATCCTGCATACACATGTATCCTGCATGCATAATGAAACAATGTACAGTTCTGATTCTGCAACCTTGAACTGAATGCAGATGTTCCACATTGGACAAAGAAGTCCAGTTACTCCTATAGGGGAACCAAAGCATGCACAAGGAGACATGCACTGGTTCATATATTTTTCATGTTATCTAGGCAAAATGGGAGTCATAGTCCCATGTTCCAGGGGTGGAAGGTAGGATGCCAGCTTGCAAAAGGTTGCCTTAGAGATCATTCACACTCTAGAAATATAGCACTATGATTTCACTTTAATGAGCCTAAATACCCTGAAGGCACAAGATTCTGTCTGATCTTGGAAGCTAAGCAGGATCAGCCCTGGTTAGTACTTGGACCATAGACCACCAATGCATACCAGGTGCTGTAGGCTTTATTTCAGAGAAAGGAACAGGCAAAACCACCTCTGAGGATTCATTGCCTATGAAACTCCTGTGAAATTAATGGGATTGGCATAAGTCAACAGGCACAGACCACACATAAATCCACTTTAACTGCCCTAGGAGAATATTGCAGTGCTAATTAAACCAGTTTATCTGAGCCAGTTTAAAATTTAAAATGGGTGGCATCCTGATCTTATCACAAGGATTTAGATCCAAAATCACTGCCCCGGTCCATCCACGCTCCCAGAGCCACTCCGGCAGTTATTTCCTTAAGCCGGAAAACTCCCAGCTTTGAAAAAAACCCACGCTGAGCGGCCCTGGGAGCAGGGATGGCCTGGGATGGACCCGGGCAGTGCTTTCAGTGGCAAAATCCTTGTGATAAGATCAGGATGTCACCCATTTTAAATTTTAAGCTGGTTTAATTAGTGCTGCAATAATCAGCATGGTTTCATCCTATGGAATGCTGGGATTTGCAGTGTAAAGAGGGGCATCTAGAATTCTCAGAACTCTGGCACCACCCCAAACTACAAAGCCCAGGATTCCATAGGATGGAACCATGGCAGTAAGAGTGAAATAACAGCACTATGCTTGTGCCATATGAATGAGCCCTTAGTGTTCAGAGGATTAAAGATTAACGGCATTCCCATTCAAGTAATGCAGTACTTCAGATTTTCTGGATGAAGAAAAACCCAAGATAGGGGGTCTTGGACAGCTGGATAGTGAGAGAGAAGATCATTCTTGAACTACCATATATAAATGAGTTTTATTTCAGATTTGTTTGTGTATGTGTGTGTTTTGTTTACTGTTTTCCTTTGTTTGTGCAAATGCCTGGGGAAGAACATTAATTCCAATGCAGCTATTGGCAGAGGTGTCTACCATGTCAGTGAGACAGTGAATCTCTCTTCCATGTTTCAGTCTTAACTTTCAAGGTGCTTCCCACAGGCTAAACCTGTTTTGAGGATAGTGCTCCTAACACTGGATAACTGCTATCAAACTAAACCTGGAGTGGATTCACTGCCCCACTAACAAGGAACCCTACCCCAGCTGCTACTTATTTTAAAAAAATCATGTGCCACATAAGCTACCATTTAAGAATTGATCTCTTTTGCATTGTCCCAATCACTATGTATATAAGCAGTACAAAGACAGGACAGAAGCCATAAGGGAGGAAATGTTAATAAATTCAGAATTCAATTATTCTGGTATTTTGATTGTATCATTAAAACTGACCTACAACATTGTAAATGTTGAAGCTGCTCTCTTAGTTTGAAGAAGCTAATTTGAAATGTGAGTTAATTTGTTTGCTATGTGTTAACTTAAAATGTGGAGATAATTTCTATTTAACTGATCTCATAAAGCAGTCATTGTGGTTCATAAGATCAGTTTTGTCATCCTTATTACATCTCCCCTTGTGTTGATAAAAAGTGTTGCATATAAATATTGATTAAATAAATATTGATTATATTATTATGTGCAAATTAACTATGACAGTATCACACCTACTGGAATATTGAGGTCCTGGAGGGGTCAGTCTGAAAGATTCATCATCTCATCTCCTATCAGTGCTGAAACCCATAGGAAATGAAGTAAATAATTAAAATGTCAAATGGAAATCAATGTGAATGGACAAAACATCAGATTCGTTTTCTTAATATAATTACCACATTAATTTTGATGAAACAGTATTTGTTTGATCCTCTGTATGAAATTGTATAACTCATTCATTTTGCTCAAGAAATTGCAGCCATTTATATCGACCATCTTAAGTGATGTGTTCATAATGTTATATAATTACAGTTTTTATAGTGCAATTAAAAAAATCACCATTGTGAATTTATGCTAACCAATTTTTGACAGTCCTGGACATATCACAGTGAAGCCAGTATTTCTCAAGGCAATATTGGGATGTAGTCCCTGACATCTGAATGTCAGGAGGTGGTCCCAAATTTCTAGAAGCTTGCCTATATGGTAATGATCTTTGTTTGAATGCTCCATGTTGTGTCTCTAAGCAGAGTTCAAAGGGCTTATTTGGACTTACAATCTCCTGTATGATTTGGCTCCTAGCTATATTAAGGCCCTATTTCCCCATGTTAGCCAGCCTGAGTTTTGAGAACTGTGTCAGAGGCTTCAAAGCCATATTATCTGGAAAATCAGTATGCAGAGGGATCTTGTAGCACCTTTGAAACTAACTGAGAAAAAGAAGCTGGTAGCATGAGCATTTGTAGATTTCAGCCTATTTCCTCAGATACGTGTTTGGAGTGGAGAATCCAGAGACAGATCTATACAAGCCATTTGTGTGTGAGAATGTCAATTCAAAACCTTGTGGGTATGGAGATGAGGTGACAAGTTCAGTTTTAACAATGGTCATTGAGTGACAAAGGCAGGAGGAATATGAACAAAATAAATAAATAAACATGAAACATACATGTTAAGCCTGTGAGATAGTACCCATGGGTGAATGCATCAGCCATCTTAAGAATTATGCTACATAACTGCTGTGCTCCAAGAGTACATAAATCATGTTCTGATTACAAACATCTATTGTTCACCAGGTCTGCAGTCCAAGAAAATCTGTCCTCTGATGTTGTAGCATGATTCTGCCAAGAGTCTGGAAAAGTTACTTTTCCAGATGTGAAGTTCTTCCAGCATACTTGCACACACAGAGACAGACATACTGGTATATGCAAACAGGTGGGGGGGGCAGAGATATAGGGCCATTGTAGACTGCCAGAAATAATGCCATTTGAGTCCACTTTAACTGTCCTGATTCAGTGCTAGGGAATCATGGGAA
>CM034703.1:55342343-55355338 GCA_020142125.1 Phrynosoma platyrhinos | reverse complement strand
TGTGTAGACACTGAGCTAAGGAAGCACCATGATGCTTCCAGCCATGTGGTGGAGTACACAGCATGAAGATGGCATGGGGGCAGAATCAGGGTGGCCAGTGTGGTCACCACGCCCCCACTCTGCCCCCAGGCCAGCTCTTTATGTTGGACTGTACAGCCCCTTAATGTACTTCTTTAACTTTAGTCTAGTTTTTGATATTAGCAGTTCATGATCTATGCCACAATCTACTCCTGGCCTTGTATTTGCAAAGAGAACGGAGTTTCTCCATCTTCTTCTTCCAGTTATATAGTCTATTTGATTTCTATATGGGCCATGGGATGATGTCCACACATACAATCATCTCTTTGGTTTCTGGAAGAATATGTTTGCAATGAACAAACCGTTGGCATCACCAAATTGAAAGAGTCACTGTCCTGCTTCATTTCCCAGGCCAAATTCTCCTACAATGTTTAGTTTTGCTCTATTTCCTACTTTGGTGTTCCAGTTGCCTATGATTATCAACTTTCTTTGTGTGATCAATTTCTTCTTGGATGCCCACATAAAATCTTTTGATCTCTTTTTGATTTGCCTCTATGGTGGGAGCATAAACTTGGATCATAGTTATATTGATTTATTCTTTCATATTATATCCCCTGACTTCTTTGGCTACATCTTGTCTATTAATGCCACCCCATTTCTTCTTTTATTTTTATTTCTAGAGTGAAACACTGTGAAATCTCATTGTCTATGCCCCATTCCTGTCTACCTTGGCTTGTTCACATCAAGTATGGCTATGTCTATCCATTCCATTTCTTGTTTTACTAGGTTTCACTGATTCATGCTTCTCACATTCCATTTCCCTATTGCACATATTATACAGTTTAAAAAAACACATTTATTTTAAAAATATTATTATAAGTAAACAACCATGTATAAAACATATCACATCAATAAAGCAAAATAAAACAATTCATCTCACAACTCTGAATTGTGTTGCAGGTCTCATTAGATTCTGTTCAATGTTAAGTGGTCATTTTAAAGTCCAGATTTAAACTTTTTATCACCTCTGGATATGTCCATTGCTAAGCATTCTTTCAGCTTGAGTCCAGTTGCATCATTAGACATAGTGGTACTTGTACTTGTCCTCTATTATCTCAAGTGGCTGCTGGAATACCTTCCAGCCTGGAATGCTCACCTTCTGGTACTATCTCTTGTGTCATTTTGGATTGTCTCATCAAGGAGTTTTCAGGGTAAAGATCTTTGGGAATGTTTTACCTTTGCTTTCTGTGCAGTACTAGTTCCTTAGCATGAGCTGTGGTGTCCTTGCCATTATCTCTGAGATATCTTCCACCAATGTCATCCCTCACTACTGCTTCTACCCAGTAGCTGTTTGGCGCATTTAGTCTGGCTCCTCAGCCAAAGAGCCTGTCTGACATGTGAGACCTCAGAAGCAGTGCTATTATCAGCATAACCCCTTGCCTCACAGAAGCATGTAATCCCACCATCATAAAAAATTAGTTCCCTGGTGAGTATAGTAGGAATTAAACTAAATCTATACTTCAATATATGTAACTCATTTCCCAAGTGTTCAAATTGTGTGTTTTTTCATCCATATACACACTATTCCTCCTTGTACAGAATAATTCATTTTATATTTTACCATTATCAAATATTTTACAGATGACTTCAGTAATATTAATGCCTAAAATAAAATTCCATTTTGATTGTGAGTAATTTGGTGTGGAGAAATAGAGAGAATTAACCATTTCTCAATTGTTTTTGATTTGGCTCATGCTTTCCCCCCCCCCCTTTCCTTGCATTCCCATTTCATCATTTTTTTTTTACATGTTCCCAAATATTTATTCAGACATGAATGAACTTTCTGTAAAGACTGGAAGCTAGTGTTTTGTAAAGGAAGAAGTATACACTGCATAAAAATGGGAAACAGATAAGGAGCCCTGATAATATATATCACACAACAGGTCAAGCTTCACTGTCTGCTTTGAAGAGCATTAACTATGTATCTGTCCTCATCCAGTGCAGAAGTGGCGATTACTTGTTTGTGCATTTGAAGGTCTCAATTGCCATTCCTTTTATCAAAATGCATTTGGCTGCCTATGTGACAGCTGCCATCCATGCTTGTAATTCAACTGATCAGAGAATCCTTGGAGGAAAAAGGCCTCTTGCTTCTGTTCATTTAAACACACTACACATTTACCATGAGCAACTGTCTGGCATTTGTGTCAGATGGGCATGAATATGGAAAGGAGGTGAGGGATAGCAATCAGCCTTAATTTCTCAACAGCAGTAGCTTCATATTCAATCCAAAGTTCTGTTGTTCTTATAGAAATTGTGCTTCCTAGATGTTATCATCATTTTAGGGTTGGTCAGGATTATGCTTATTTGATTTTTCTAAGAAGCAAACAAAAATAAGGCCTTTATAACAACTGAAAGTTAAAACAAACCAATCTATCTGTATATCTACATATGCATACAAACACAAATACATATACCGCCCTGCAATAAATAACAAAACATGAGATAATTGATTGACTAAGGAAGTAGGCTCAAGTCTACAAAAGCTCATGCTACCAACTTCTATCTTTTGGTTAGTTTCAAAGGTGCTGTAAGATCCATTTACATATTGGCATAAAGCTGATACTGAGAAATTGGCCAATACCATTCTATCAGGTACTACCCCCCTCCCCCTCCCCACATGGGCCAATTTACTTCTGTTTTCCAAAAGTGGTAAAAGCTATAATATTTTAGAGTGGAGGTTATTGTATATTTGATATCATCTTGCAAATATTCTCTGTTAGTCCTGAATATCACTATCCCATTTTATAGATGGGCAATAAATAGTAGTTTGCTGAAGACCACCCAGTGACTTATAGCAGGTATTTCAACCTTGACTTTCAAATTCATATTTGGCATTTTCTCTCTCTTTGTCTGTCTCTCAATTTCTCTCTAATTTGTGTACCTTCAAATCATTTCTGACTTATGGTAACCCTAAGATAAACCTATCATGAGGTTTTCTTGGCAAGATTTGTTTGGAGGGGGAATTGTCATTGCCTTCATCTTGAAGTTAAAAGAATATGACATGCCCAAGGTTACCCAGTGGATTTCCATGGCTGAGCAGGGATTTGAAATCTGGTCTCCTAGAGTTTCAGTCCAGCACTCAAACCACTGCATGTGCTGGCTCTTTCAGCTTTCTGGCTGTTACCTAAAGGTAGATGGCTCAGTCTGTATCTATATTGCGTCATTTTCAAATGTGCTAACTTTCAGTTCATTTCTGCAGTAATCTGTGATTATTATTTTTATTCTACCAAAATTAGAATTGAAATACATATCCAAATACATATTTCCTAATGTATTTTCTTTTAAAACATGCACCACTAATTATATTTACTGTCAAAGAACATATCTCTAAAATTACTGCTTCAAAATACATATACACATATACTCATGAAAACACACACACATATACTCTCTGTGTGTATATATAAATATAGATCACACACACACACACACACACATATTTGAACTGAAAACTAACACAATATTTGTAGGAATGCAAAATTCCAGAGGATTAGGTATAATCTAGCATCTCATTGTAATAGTAGAATTCCGATCAGTAGAACAATAGGACTCTAGAAAAATCAAACTAGAGGTTGTGGTAAATTCAGGACAGATGCAAGGAAGTACTTCTTCACACAACACATAATTAAGCTACAGAATTTGCTTCTACAGGGTTTAATGATGGCCACCACTTTTTGAAAGGAATTAAATAAATTCACAGACAAAAAGACTACGGCTATTTGTCATGATAAGAATTACATGAATTTTCAACTACTTCCTTTTTTTTAATCTCAAGAAATTAACACATTTTTATATGTTCTTATCAAAAGAGAACCAAGCCAAATGAAAATCTGTACCATTTGCACTGGTCACATTCAATAGATAAAGTTATCCATAGTATGAAGATGGTGATGTTTTATTACTTGCCATGAAACTATTAAAGGTAAGGAGCCTGACTTCTGGTGGCAATGATTAGTCACTCTGTTTTATCTCTCTTCTTTTTCCAGCTTTTGAACAAACTCCATGGAAATTACCATCCTAATTAGGGATTTGCTATTTGGACTGAGTTTTATTTTGCTTTGCTGTGTTTTCTTCAGTGTTTTCTTCTACTTTGCTTTATTATTTTTTCTTTCTTCTCAATTCAAGCCACAAATTTCAGTTTTTACTTGATCAGAGTTCAACACAGGAGGCATTTTGTACAGACTTTTGATATATTGGAAAAACTTATAAATAACAAATGTCTCAGAGATTATCAGTTTAATTAGACTAGTAGATACTATAATTCAGCATGAGTAATATGCTTGGATTTCCAGGAATTCGAAGCCATACTTTGAAGAGCTAAGAATCTAAAGTCCTCTGCCTAGAAGGATGCATTAGTCAATTTCACTTTCTCTGGAGATTTTTAAATCTGAAATTCTTTTCATCGGTTTTATAAAAAAATTTGTGGATTTTGGAAATTTCTCATTTAAAAATGAACTAAATAATATTCTCACCCTTCACTAATTAATCTATGTATCATGAACAGTATCAGAGGCAGTATGTTTCTGAATTCCAATTGCCAGTGAATATAAGAAAAAGGATGCTTGTATGTTTTATTGTAATTGTGGGCTTCCCAGAGGTGTCTGGTGGGTCACAGTGAATAAAGAATGTTGCATTGTATGGTCCCTCACCATGATCTAGCAGGGCTCTTATGTTTGTACATTAACCCAGGGAGTGATGATGGGGTCACTTTGTGCTGGAAATTCATAAATATTGAATTTCTTCAACATCTCAGTTGTCAAGCTGACAATAACCCTTGATTCTGATTCTATATGTGACTCAGCAGCACTTCAGCACTTGCTGCAGCCCCATACTAGAGAAAACTTGAATAATTGATATTCTTGTTGTCAACTTCTACTGTGAAATTACATGATATAGCCTGGGTATCTACATTTACAAAGCATCAGATATCACTGATATATAGCTTTTTTAAAATGTATGTACATGTGTAGGTGGGAATGGGAGAGTCAATATAGAGGCAGCTGTCTTCTCCATTGTATATATTTGTTTTATTCTTTGAAATGAGCTTATGCTTCTATGAATGTAGAAACTTGGTCAGGAACCTGTCTCTGCAGGGTTGGAGTGGTGATCTCAGTGATGCATGGGGACAGGGACATGCTGGTGATCTTCAAATCAATGTTTTCAGAGCAAACATTATTTTTTATAGTTTGATGTGAATATCTTGCTTTGGAATATCAATTCTGACTATTTTGGAGGGACAGCATCTTTTCCGTTAAAGAAAAATGGGACATTAGCCAGAGGCAGGAACGGGACCCTAAACAAGAGGAGTAAAGAGATAGGAATTCACTACCAAGGTTTGGCAAATGTTGTGATGCCAGCTGTTAAAATACTGAAAAGCACTCCCCTATCATACACACTTTCATGTCACATATGGTGGAACAGTCAATGAAAGCTCAGTACCTATTAATCTGGGAATAGCTTGCTCATGGGATGAAGTTTTCATTCTGTGGAAGCCAATTACAGCATTCTGGTTGATTTGATGGATTATAATCACACTTACAGTCAGTTTTTTGCTTTAGTAGGAGTTCTCATCCTTATAGACCACTACAGAAAGGCTGAGTTTTCCAGTATTGTATACAGTACTGGATTAAACATTGTTATCCTGAAGAATTGTACTCTGAGCTAAATTCATACCTATTTTATTGACTGATTTTGAAGATTTATCTCCTACTTTTCAATCAAATGATCCTTAAGGTGGTTCACAGCAGGCTACACAATAAAACTCCACTTAGATAGATACTCATCTTCTGCTTGTATTCACATGGACACATATTGACTTTAGAAACAATATTGATTTTAGAAGCAAACACATTTTCTTTGCCTAGCTACTCCCAGACTGCAGTAACGCACTGATTATTTTATTCCTTCTGAGATACTCACACAATTAAAAAGTCCTCAAGCTTTTTTCAACACAGTTCAACACAGAGATCAAATACATGGAACATCTGTGCATTTGATCAGTTGATTCTGGTAACTGCTAAGAAATTATTTTTTCTGAATTAAAACTGAATACACACATTTTACACATCTAAAAGCTTTACTTTGAGAGAGAAAGAGGAACTTAGAACTCACTCCCTGTGTTTCTGTACAAAGGACAACCCTTGCATAGTGTTCCATCTTATTCAATACATTGACTGGCAGTAGTTCTCAATAAAGGAGATGTCAAGGTTGAAAGGTGATACCTTTTGCATATGAAATCCGTGCCATTCCACTACCAAGCTAAAATCCCTATCCCTGTGTCACTGATCTGAATGAAGCAAATCTTGAACTCATGCAGATATCCAATGATCAGTCTCCTCCTAGGATGCATAATTCATTCTATATAAGTGAGAGTAACTGAATGATCCAATCCCATGTCTTGTGAAAATGGACTGGAATCACCTGCCCTTGGGTAAGACTGAAGATTGGAAAAGGAAAGAACAAAGTAGCAAATCACACAAAGGAGCATAATGGGTAGCAGCTTTTTCTATGGGATGATATATATTGTGCCAGAGCTTGGAAAAATTAATTTATTGGACTGCTACTTTCAGAATTCCCCCAGCTAGCTTGGTCCATGACCATGCTGCCCAGAGGTTTCTGAGAGTCGTTGTCCAATAAAGTAGCATTGTTAAACAATGTATTGAATTTATGAGACATAAACAGCTATTTCAGGCCAAGCCAGATCACTAGGCCACTTGGTCTACAGTTTCCTACTGATGGTAGTTGTCCAGGAACTTTTCTTTCACTGGAGATATAAAGATTTTCAGTATGCAGAACACATGCTCCCTGAAGCATTATTTGTGCCTCATCATCTTACTGACAAAGTAATGTACTCCAGAAAATAGGAAAATCATTAGTTCAACAAGAGATTGCTATTACAGCCTCTCTGGTTCCACCATGGCTATAGTCTATTACTTTCAAGTTAATATGTGTTGGGTGGAATGGGGATTACTCTCAAAAAATGTCAGCAAGAATCTTCTATGGAAGTTACAGACCATGGAAGTCCCCCAGTCCCCACTTACCATGTGGCAGCAGCTGCAATCGATGGGAGTCTGTTCAATGGTGTTACTGACTGGGTGTGAGGAGTGAGGTCCACACCTGGTGACACCCCAAATGAGGGGGTTACACCCAGTGAAGTTCTCCTTCCACTGTGGCAAAGGGCAAGCATGCTTCTTGTGTCTTCATCACCAGCCCGGCTCTCACCCTGGAGAAGGAGCCAAGGCAGTGGTAAGGGCAGTAGAGGGGCGAGTGCACCTCTCATGGCTTTACTGCCAGCCCACGTCTTATCCTGGGGAGGGAGTTGAGACCACAGCGAGGATGGCAGAGGGGTGAGTGCACCCTCATGGCTTTGCCACCAGACCAGCTCTTGTCCTGAGGAGGGAGCCGAGGCAGTGGTGAGGGCAGTGGAGAGGTGAGCTTGCTCCTCATGGCTTTGTCCTAGCCTGGCTCTCACCCTGGAAAGGAAGCCTAAGTAGTGTCAAGGGCAGTGGAAATGGGAGCACACCCTTTGTGGCTTTGTCATGGCCTGACTCTCTTCCTGGGGAAAGAGCCAGGCTGGTGATGAAGCCATAAGGGGTGAGCAGCAGGAGGGGAGGGCAGGGCAGGTCACCATTGTCACCCTCCTCACCAGTGCCCCTCTGCACTAGATGTCAACCAAGGCTGGTGATGCCACTGCGGCTGTTCCACACTGGGGAAGCAGCTGACTGATGTTTCCATCCCTGGTCATATGAGCAATTTCTCATAAGCTTGCTTCTCCCTCTCACAGCAGAGATCATTCAAAGAAGATGGGTGGAAATGTACAGCTGCTTTCTAAGTAACAGGGGGACAGACTGTCATCAGTTAAAATGACTGCTTCCCAATAAATGGGGATTGTGCAGATTAGGCAGGAATGTACTGCATAGTACCAAAGGTACAGTGGTTACACATATGTAAATCCCATACAGATTCTGACCAACATATTTAGTCAAACAAAAATAAAAGCATAAATCCAAAGAGATCAGAAAATGCAATTACTATTTCAGAAGAAAAAAGGAACACTGGCATTAATTCAAACACACCCTCATAAAATTATAATTGTATGGTTATTAATTATATGCTCACTATATTCTTGAGCCATGTACTTTTGTTCTGCCCAGTGCTGAGAGACATGCATGATTAAAAGGTGAAATTGTACCTGGATTTTTGTACAAGAAGTGAGCATAAATTGTCATTATTTTTATAGTGTGCTTTCCAATTGTTTCTGACTTGAGGATTCTAAAGCAAATCTATCTCAGATTTTTCTTGACAAGGTTGTGTTACTACCCAATGGGTCCCTGATTTACCTTATATTTTTAAATATATCAAAAATGCAATAAAGCATGCAGGCGGGGTGACCCTTCTATGACCCTGTTGTGGATGCCATAATATTGAAGTAAATCTCTGCACATAGGCTAGCACTAGGAGTTGGCCTGGGCCCCAGTTAGATTGGATCATGACACACCTAGAGGGGATAAGGGAGACCTGAAACAAAGCATGGGGAAGGTAAACAATGCATCAGCAACCCTGCATGCTAATCCCCTCTTGTCTGGGAAATTCACGCTCCTCTTTCAGTTTGGTTTCATTCCATTGCTCCTATCTTGGAAATCCGATTCCAAAACACTGCATCCTGTCAAACTCTTGGTATCTTCCTCCAAGGAATATTCTTGGTATAAATATTGGTGTTATTAGAGCTGGTCTTTGGCTCAGCCTAACAGCAGGCAGAAACTCTGTCAGTTTGCTTGGCTTAGCACCTCAATATGCCCTGTGCTGTGGGAGCTATTGAGTCCTCTCTGCAGCCTGGACCCTCAGCAATTGGAGCCAAGATCCACATAGATAATTATCACCATCAGTGATGCTTCATACCTATCCAATCCCCCACCTTTAATTTCATTAGTCTTTGTGTGTGTGCATGGTTCTTTGAGTGTGAGGGTGTGTTTATTCCCCTTCTAAAAATAAAACTTATTCTTATTTGGAAGTCTGCCTCTGCAGCTGTGTGTTAATTTGGACCCCATAAAAGCTGGGAAAGATCCTCAAGACCAAATTACCCCCATCCTTCTGATTTGGCTTGGTGTCCTCTCCAGACACCAGAGCATTGAGGGTAACAATTGGTTCAGAGGGGGTTTGCCATTACTTTCTCTGAGGTGAGAGAATGTGACTTGACCAAGGCCACCCATTGGCCAAGCAGGGATTCAACCTCCAGAGTCATAGTGCAATGCTCAAACCACTACACCATTCTGGTCCTTGAAATTATCCACCTTAATTCTGGGCAGACAAATGAGGAGGAGGTCATTTTGCTGGATTTCTTAAGAGACTTAAGAAGTGTTCCAAGCATTTCTTGGAGGTGGTGCTCATCATGACTAGCTGCTCTTACATAGATGTGTAGATAAGCTGATGTGGTGAAGACCAAGCTACTGAGGTGCCAGCCATCAAGGCTTCCATGCCTTATCCCTGAAATGGAAGGAAAAGGAGGGGAGAATGAGGAACATGGTAGTGGTGGATCTGCTTATCCTTGCACATTGAGAGAGAATGAAGTGGCTGCTGCTGTCTTCCTCTTCCTTTTGGCAAGGATGGCACAGATGTGGTAATAAGAATGTTTATGTGTATGCTTGGGTGTTCATTGGGAGGTGAGAAGGCTGCTACTGAATAGCAGTTTTAGTTGCCCCCCTTTTAAAAAGAGCAACCCCTTGAATGGTAGTGGCAGTGGGACCATGTGAGAGTTTTTTAATTTTTGCATCAGGCCTTCAGCTTCTGAGCTTTACAGCTGCTTTTTCATTCTTTGGCAGGGATATATGAGACTCAGCAACATCTATTATCTTTCAGTTGATAGAAATAAGAAGAAAAATTAGGAAAAAATCTGCAGAGTAGCCTTCTATTTCCAGGAGAGTGTCAAGGGGGAATCTAATGAGTAAGACTGACTCAGCTCTAGTTGTTATTAGTTAGGATTAAGCTCCTTTCCCTTTCCCTTTCAAATGTTAAATGTTGGAGGAGTGCAACTGGACTTGTTTATTTCGTATTGGCCTTTTTAGTCATCAGCGCGCTTGCAAAAAGCATTGGATGAGTCCTTCCTGAATCTTTGTTTGCGAAGAAAAGCCAGAGAGAGAGTATCTTAATACAGATATGTATAATACTTATTTTTCTATGTAAGCCCATAATGGGTATTAGCTGAACAATTATATGTTCAGCTCTCAAGAAGCAGCAACACTAATATCATGCCAAAACCAGTCCATTAATTTTCTGTAGTCTTCCCCTCTTTTCTCATAAGAGTCTTCCTTCTGTTTATGTGGTATGTGTATTTCCTTTGATTCTGCTTTGAGATTATCTTATCAGCAGATTTCTCCACCACTCTGCAGCCACCCTGGCTGCTTGAACTTTCTGATCTCAAAAGTTCCAGAAGCTTTTCAAGAAGATGGTTTGAAAAGTTCAGGAAAGGAATTGTCCTCTTAAGGTAAAAATTGGCATGTAGCAGAGTCAGAGAGCATCAGTAACCAAAGCAACAATAACTTTACTGAGCAGAAGCAAAAATAACATAACATAGCATTATAGCTGGATACAAACAGGTATAGAAAAATAAGACGCAAACCCCAGCATGAAGAACAAATCACACAGCTCTCAGCATGGTTCCCAGCATGGAGAGCAAAACAGCTCCCAACATGCATAAAATCTACCACAACATTTGTAGGCTGTTGATTGCCTGTATTACAACCACCTGGCCTAATTGGACAATTACCATGCAGGGTCACATACACAGTGTCACCTACCATTTACCACACCTTTATTCAGTCACAATAGTGCAATGGAATCCTGCCTACTCTGACACCCCTCCTTGTTTACTGAACAAAACGTGTGCCTAAATGTTAGGCTTTATTTATATAATATTTTGAACCATCCCAAGCCTTAACACATGTCCTTGTGTTCATCCATAGATTTTATTTCTGCTTGCATAGTTTCCTCCCATTTCATCCTCTCATTGAGAGGCAAAGTTAGAACTTCATCATAGCTTTGAGGTTCAGACATTACATTACAAAACCTGATAACATTTGGGACAGAAAATCTTACAGGTGGGATCATTTATTTTCTTTCTGACATTGGTGAATCAAATACACCTAGATGACCTAAAACCTTTGGGTGTCCTGCCCCTCTTTTTTAACAGTAATAGGACTCTTCTCCTGTTCACCACTGGGTGGAGTTACATCTCTGAGTGGGCTATCTGCTCTAACAGAGGATTGAAGTTGTGATGACAAAATATCACATGGCCCATCATTCATGGGCAGAAATATTTCAGTGTTTGCATGAAAATGCCCCCAATTACTTTCAGCAAAAGTTGCATTTTGTGAAATTATCACATTTTCATTAAAGGTAAAAGTATTCCCCATTGACAAAATTATCAAGTCATGTCAAATCATAGGGGGTGGTGCTCATCTCTGTTACTAAGCCAAAAAGCCAGTGTTGTCAGAGACTACTCTGTGATCATGTGACCAGCATGATTGCACAGAACACGATTTACCTTCCCAGTGAAGTGGTACCTATTTATCTACTTGCACATTTACATGCTTTCTAACTACTTGGTTGGCAGAAGCTGGGACTAGTGACAGGAGCTCTCCCCATCATGCAGCGCCCAGGTCTTGACCTGACAACCTGCCAGTCTTGCAATCAACAAAGTCAGTGTCTTAACCACTTCAGCCACTGTATCCCTTACCTTTCCATTACCAGCATCAAAATGGCAACCTTTGGAACTTGTAGCATAACCTAGTAACCTTAGCTGGGCAGTCTTGGCTTGTCCTTTCTGTCTCTGTGACTTGGGAATATGCACCCAGGCATGATATCCAGAAATTCTCATGTGAGTGAGATTCAGCTGCTTGCCATACAACATAAAATAAGGTGTGTTGTCAATAATCGAACTCCAAATTCTATTAATTGTGTAATTAGCTGTGATTAAGACTTCTGCCCAATATTTTGAACTCAAGCCAGAGTCACAAAGCAAAGAATCTTTAACAACTTGGAGAATCACACCAAGGCATTCAGCTATGCCATTTTCCCAAGGAGAAAATGGATTAGTACACCTATGAAAAATACCCTTTCTTTTTAGCCATGATTGGAAATTGTTTGAATGATACTCCCCACCTTGGTCTGTTTGCAATTGTGCCATCTTGTGGCCAAATTGCCTCTTTTCATAGGTACCCAAGTTTTTAAATATTTGAAACTCTTGTCATTTACTTTTCAATAGATAGACCCATCCATTGCAACTGTAGTCATCAACAAAAGAAAAAATCTGACACCCCCCTAATACTGTTTGGGAGAGGCCCCACAATATCTGAATGTATTAACTGAAACAGCCTATGAGTAACCCTTTTCTTTCTTATAGGTTTATTTTTACTTTTAGATTGTTTGCACACAGCACAGTCAAGAAAAGTATTGCATTGCTTCAGTTTGCTATCACCATATAATGAAATAATTTTGCCTGTGACTTTAAAACTGGCATAGCCTAGGCATTGATGCAACAAATGAATACATTACACATGTAATGGTTAGAAAATGGTTTGAAAAGCTCAGGGTTGTTATTGTAAATAGCAGCCACAGAGCCCTGTGAATTGAGTATCATGTGGTAAAGCCCACCCTTTCAGGCTCCTTTAACATGAACCTTTAGCCCATTTCCTAACTATGGACCTTATCACATGGGGCCCAATCCAGACAGAATCCAAACAAAATCCTAATACATATTATTTTTCCGTGTGTCCACATGACGTCGCACAGAACCCCGACAGAACCCCAACAGAATGCATGAAGAACCGAGATCTTTTGAATTTCGGTTTCTTCAGGAATTACAATTGCACAATGGGAATCATTTCACTTTTGCCATAAAGTCTGATCACCAAATACGTATT
>CM034703.1:55328146-55342243 GCA_020142125.1 Phrynosoma platyrhinos | reverse complement strand
ATTTGCATATTGTGGGGTTTCTTTTGGTTTGTTACTGGATTTATTCTTCTTTCACTTTATTATCGCTTTGTGGCCCGCGTGTGATAAGGTCCATAACAGTGTTAATACTTCCTGGTTTCAGAGATTTAAAGTAACTCCTCTAGTTTGCCATGTGACATGAACAACCAGAATCGAGGAGGCAAACCTCTTTCTCCTGATTTAAGTAATACCCTAGTGAAACAAGCTGTGACTTTCTTCCTTACTTGTCTCTCTCCTGTTGTCTCCTCTTGGCTGTAACATTGTGCCTCTGCTGAACCAGACAGGAACACTGGAGATGGCGTCTAGATCCACATTTGTAGCATTTCCTCACAGCAAACACACTCTCCCTGCTTGCTGCCTCATTATCTCCCTGAAGCTAAGCTGAAGAATGTTTGGAATGTTGCTTGGAATTTGCTTGCTCTGCATGGCATTCCTTTCTCTTGGCCTCTTCCTCCAGCAGATGACTGGTGAGGTAATGAAGACTTAAGTGACTCTCTGGAAGAACTTCTAAATTTTGTGTAAACACATACCAAGATGGGTCAAGAGAGCTCAAAATAATAAACACTTTAGCACTCTCTTCAAAAAATGTTCCTCACTCCAACAACTCAAGAAATAAACTTTGCATTTCCTGTAAATGCTCGGAAATATCTCCATCTGGAGCCAAACACTCTCTATAGAGCTTTCTGGTGAGAGATATCTTGGAAATTGCAGAGGTGAGGACATGAATCCCATGCAGAGCCTCCCAACTTTCCTTTGCAGTTTGCAACTCTCTAATGTGCATAAACTGGCTTTCCTCAACACCCAGGATGATCCAGGAATGAGCCTTCTGTGAAGCCTTTCTCTGTGCTCTACTAGGCTGTGCTGGTGGGTTCACAACTAGCTCCCACAAACCTTCTTTTACCAGGAAAGAATGCATTTTCACTGACCAAGACAGATAATTGCGTCCATTCAGTTTCTCTAGTGTCAACCACCAATCACTGTACTAACGATAGCTGATGATCTTCTACACCAGGGGTAGGCAACCTTTCCCCTTTAAGGGCCAAGGGACTTCAGCTCCCAGAATCCCAGGAGCTATTGGCCAACATGGGACTATTGGCCAACATGGCTGAGGCTTCTGGGAGCTGATGTCCCTCAGCCCTTAAAGGGGAAAGGTTGCCTACCCCTGTTCTATACTCTTCTCAAGCAAATACTGAGTGCTCAACAAGCAATAATTCAGACTCTAGACTTCCTCCAGGACACAGCAAAAGCAGCATTCTGGGCCCATAACCATTGTTAAGGTAAAAAATTGGCTTGTAGCAGAGTTAAAGAGCTTCAGTAATAAAAAAAAAACTTTACTGAGCAGAAGTAAAGATAACACAACAACATTGCATTATAACATAATGGCTGAATACAAACAGGTATACAAAAACAAGAAACAAACCCCAGCATGAAGAGCAAAGCACACAGCTTTTAGCCTGGTTCCCAGCATGGAGAGCAAAACAACTCCCAGCATGCATAAAATCTAAAATAGCATTTGTAGGCTGTTGATTGCTTGTATTATAACCACCTGGCCTAACAGACCAATTATCGTGCAGGCTCACATACACAGTATCACCTACCATTTACCACACCTTTATTCAGTTACAATAGTGTAATGCAATCCTGCATAACCTGCATTATCAGCAGATTAGTCCACGACTCTGCAGCTACTCTGGCTGCTTGGACTTTCTGATCTCAAAAGTTCCAGAAGCTTTCAGAAAATGGTTTGAAAAGCTCAGGGAAGGAATTGTGCTGCCATCTTTCTCCAGACTTTGAGAAGTTGGGGTGGCTGCAGTAGGTATGCATTTGCAGTGGAAGACAGGACATTTTCCCCATAGAATCAGAGTTGGAAGAGATCACAAGGGCCATCCTGTCCAACTCCCTGCCATGCAGGAATACACGGTCGAAGCAGTCCTGAGAGAGAGCTATCCAGCCTTTGTTTAAAAAAGAAGAAGGAGGAGGAGGAGACTCCACCACTTTCTGAGGCAGTGTGCTCCACTGAAAAAAACAGCTCTTACTATCAAGAAGTTCTTCCTAATGTTTAGGTCAAATCTCTTTTCCTCTAGTTTGAATTCATTGCCCCAGGTCCTAGTCTCTTAAGCATCATAAAATAAGCTTGCTCCATTCTCAATATGACATTCCTTCAAATATTTAAACATAGCTATCATGTCACCCTTTAACCTTCTCTTCTCTGAGCTAAACATACCCAACTCCCTAAGCCATTCCTAGGGCATGGTTCCTAGACCTTTCACCATTTTGTTTGCTGTCCTCTGGATATGCTCCAGCTTGTCCGCATCCTTCTTGAACTGTGGTGCCCAGAACTGGACACAATATTCAAGGTGAGATCTGACCAAAGTGGAACAGAGTGGATGTATTACTTCCCTTGATCTAGACACTATATTATTGATGCAGGCTAGAATTCAATTGGGTTTCTTAGCTGCTGCATTACATTCCTGACTCATGTTCAGCATGTGGTTCACTATTACTCTTAGATGCCTTTCGTATGTACTGCCATCAAGTCAGGTGTCACCCATCCTGTATCTGTGCATTTCACTTTTACTACCCAAACAACTACATTTTTCCCTGTTGAAATTCATTTTGTTAGTTTTGGCCCAGCTTTCTAATCTGTTAAGGTCATTTTGAATTCTGATCCTGTCCTCTGAGGTATTAGCTACACTTCCTAATATAGGGCCTCGGCAGACGGCTAATTGAGCCGTCTGCGAGGCCCGGAAGAGGAGGAGCCACCGCACGAGCGGCGCTCCTTCCTCTTCCTGAGGTCGCCCTGGAAGCTGCCGGCCCTCCACATGGCCGGCACTTCTGGGGCAACCTCCCTCCGCAGCGACCGGACGTGCTGCGGGGGATAAGTCAGGGAAAGTGCGCCCGCCGCTTTTAGGGTGCACTTTCCCTGTCTTGAGGAAGGAGCGCTGATTTAGCGCTCCTTCCAGAGCAGCCGCAGGAGCGCCAGGATGCGGAGGCTGCAGCCCCGCGGCGCTCCGTCCGGCGGCGGTTCCAGGGCCTCCGTCTGCTGAGGCCCTTAGTGTCGTTTGCAAATTTGATAAACATGCCCACTTGAATTCCATCATTCAAGTCATTGATAAAGAATAGCAGTGTTGAATAGAACTGGGCCCAGGACAGAATCCTGTGTCATCCTGCTAGTCATTTCTCTCCAGGATGAAGAGGAGTCATTGTTGAGTACATTTTGGGTTTAGTTGGTCAACCAATTACAAATCCACCTGTCGTATTGTCTTGCCCATGTTTTACTGGTGTTTTTTTTATATATATCAAGGGAGACATTACTGAAGGCCTTACCGAAATCAAAATATGCTACATTCACAGCATTCCCTTCATCTACCATGCTTGTGACTCTATATATATTAAAAAAGATAAGATTAGTCTGACTTGACTTGTTTTTGAGAAACCCATGCTGACTATTGGTAATCATAGCATTCATTACAGATTAATGATCTCTAGACTCTTTCCTGGTATTGATGTCAGGCTGACTAGACAATAATTATTTGGGTCCTCTTCTTTTCCTTTTTTGAAGATGGCGACAACATTTGCCCTCCTCCATTCTGCTGGGACCTCTCCTGTTCTTCAGAAATTCTCAAAGGTTATTGACAGTGGTTCTGAAATTACTTCTGTAAGTTCTTTCAGTACACATGGATGTAGTTCATCTGGCCCTGGAGACTTGAATTCATTTATAGTCAAGTATTTCTGTCCTGACTCTTTACCTCTTGTGTGCTGCATTTCCCCTACAGTATCACCTGCTCAATTTTCCCCAGTTCTCCTTTCAAGAGAACACTGAGGCAAAGAAGGGATTGAGCAGTTCTGCCTTTTCTCTGTTCCCTGTTAGCATTTTGCCATCTTCTCCATACAGCAGTCCTACCATTTCCTTGTTCTTCCTTTTAAAAGGAAGACATTAATCAACCCATTTCACATCCATTTTCCCTGATATTTTCTCTTCCTTTGAACACTTTTTTCTTTTGCCATATAAATACTTTTATATCAAATTGAATGAAAATAGGCCAAAAAATAGGCCAAAAAATAGGCCATTACAACTGTTGCAGACACTGTGACATGGAATGTATGTGTTTTTTTAGTCCAGGGCTATGCAACCTCTGGTCCATTGACTGCATCAGCATACCTGATAGTGTGAGAGGGTTCTCTGGCACCTTCCAATCACATAGAGAGCCACTGCACTTGCTGCCAAATTCAGTGGAAACATCAATAGTGGTCAATAAATTCTAATTTCAGCCCCTGGTTCATTGGTAACATCCAATGAGTGCTCTCTGCAACAAGATAGCTGGTCACCCAGCACATACTTCTTGCTATTTCCAACAAATTTGCTCTGTTCAAATAAAACAGCAGTCTACTGCATATTTACTTCCTCCATTATAAAACTTCTGCTATCAACATAAACAACACTATATCCCTGAAATACTTCCAGGATTTCATAAATCATTTCCTGACTTGAGGCCCATAGTCATTCTGTGGCAGCTAGTAAAGATTCATTTAAAAAAAAAAATACACTCCCCCCCACCCCAAGAAAAGCTGCTAGAGAGATAAGTGTACTCATCCAGCTAATCAGCTGCAATTTGTGCTTCCAGACAGAGAGATGAGATCTGCAAATAGCACTCTTTCTTCTTTGATACAAACTTGAGTTTTCCCCTCCTCCAAAAAACAAGGCAACTGATGCCAGATTTTGTTTTGGTTTTTTAACAACAACCCAAAACAACAATATACAAACTGAGGGGCAGGGATGAGCTGTGTGAAGATGGATGTCAACTCATTTTTATCTGAGCTGACTAGCTCCTTGTTGTTATGCTCTTGCAGTTATACCTGCTGAGCATAATTTGTCTCTAGAAATGCAGCTTAGTAAAGCTGCACACACAAAATAAATTACTTCTCATAGCCTGTCATTGACAGGGACCCTAATATCACAGAATAAAGGTGTTGTGGACTAATTGACTCAAAGAGATGGACATCATCCAGAACTTCTCCCCAGAGTCTTGAAAAATTATTTCTTTGGATTATATCACTTAGAACACCTCAGTCAGCATGGCCAATGGTGGGCCCATGGCTCATAGCTCTGCTTTGCATTCAGAAGGTCACAGGTTCTATCTCTGACCTTTTAATATAGGGCTTGGAAAGAATCTAGGGCCACCCAGAGTTGACACTGTTGAGCTAGCTGAACCAATTGGTTCAGAATCACACAGTATTTCACATGTTCTTGAACTGCATCTCCCATCAGTCCTAGCCAGCAAAAGCAAAGGTGAGGAATGATGGGTTGAAGTCGAAGAAGATGTGGAGAGCAATACAACTCCCATTGCTGGTGCAGAAAAGCATGGTTCAACAGTCAAAGTAATGGGGGCAAAGGAGGTGTAAGGAAGAATACCTGCAATTCCCCCAGAAATATGAAATCTAACCCCTCATGGAATTTTCCTTCAGTCCTCAAATTTCTAGCATTGCTGAGAGTCAGACATTGAAAATTATTCACTCCTAAAATTCTTGTATTTGCTGTGTTTGCATTCCCTTGTTAACCTTGGGGTGAAACAGATCACCCTTTCCAAAGATGGATTGGGGCCACGGCAACCTCATGCCATGTCCCCAATCTGCCTTTTTACTGGATGAAAAAGAATGGCACAAAGATGGCTTTTCCTGTCCCGCTGTGGATGGAAGCCAGCTTTATGTTACTCTGGCAAACACCATGCTGCCGGAGCACCCAGAAACTGGCCCACATCTGGACAGCTGGAAGCCAGCTTCCAGGTGGCTTCAGAGCAAGTGACATCAAAATGCTGCACTCTGAAGCTGCCCAGACAGTGGCACAAAGGGGAGGTTTGTTTCATTTTTTTGTCTGCTCTTTGGAAACAACTTGTGCCTTCAAGTTGTTTCCAACTTATGGTGACCCTAAAGTGAACATATCATGGGGTTTTCTTGGCAAGTTTCTTCTGAAGGGATTTGCCATTGCCATTCTCTGAGGCAGAGAGTGTGTGACTTGCCAAGGGTATCCACGGCTGAGCTGGGATTAGATCCTGGTCTCCAGAGTCATTATCCAATATTCAAACCACTACACCACATTGGTACTCTCTGATTCTTTGGGTGCCTAGACTCTATTTTTAAATATTACAGTGAAGTTTTAAATTACTACAATGCTAAAAATTTGGTGGCTGAAGAAATTTTTTATCAAAAAATAAAATTCCTATTTGGGACAAAATAATCATATTTTGCCCTCCCCCCAGCTGCACTTCAGTTCTAAAGTGGAGGAAATACAGAAAATGTATTAAGTTTTTAAAGGGAATGGTTTCATAAAGAAGTACAACAATAATATAAAACATACAGATACTATACAGAATAATTTCAATTTTCTTTTGCATATAAGTTTATAGCCCACCAGCCATGATCAGCTCATGGGCTGAGTAGGGAGAGCATGTTGAGCCAAAGTCACCACTGCTACCAGTTATAGATCTGGAATTGTGATTATCATAGCGTGCATTTACACTGTAAAAATAATGCAGTTTGATACCACTTTAACTGTGATGGTGCCATCCTACCATATCCTGAGCTTTGAAGTTTTGTAAGCGACCAGTACTCTTTGGCAGAGAAGCCTAAAGACCATGTAAAACTACAAATCCCAGGATTCTATAAGATGGCACTATATCATTTAAAGTGGTGTCAAACTGCATTATTTCTATAGTGTAGATGCATCTCTTGTGGTATGGGATCTTCAGCCGTGTCTCTTCTTCCTAACTGTCAACATAAGACAAAATCCCTTGAAGACCATGCAGCTATTTCCCAAAGCTTCCCTGCCTCTTTCTACATGATTTGGTGGAATTGTTATGCTATGCATAAAAAAGAGTGGTACAGATATGGCTTTCGTACTGCCATCGTAAGAGGGGCCATGGCCCTTTGATGTCAGGGTCAGTTTCTCCCTAAATGTTGTCAGTTTGGAGTCTTATAATCAGTGAATTATTGGCATTCAAGCATAGATGTTTTCCAAATGTGGCTGCAAGCCATTCAGTCAAAATGGAAACAGGGCAATTGCTACAAAACAGGATGTTTTGTGAACAGCAGTCTGATGATGCTCTGAGTACTCACTATTCTTTAGCCAATATTTGCATTGTATAATTGAGTGCATATATCACAGGGGATTGTGTCTCTTCCCTAATAAGATGAATTGAACCTTGAGTCAGCTTTGAGGCATATGGTCATGTGCACCTACATTTAGACATTGTAGTTTGGTTATGAAGATCTGTGCAGTTATGGACATGAATATTCACAAGGAAGGCTTTCTCAAAACAATGCTGGAAAAGAAAAAGAAAGAAAATGCATGTAACCTGCTGTTCAATAAATCACATGTACTTTATTCAAATGAATGTTTGGAAACACACTTTTCAATAATGACCTAATTCTCCACACAGATATGAAACTATATTCCCAGTAAGCTATAATATGCATGAGAATCCTATAAACTGAATCGTTTCCAGGCTTATAGTATAATCATTTTACATAAATCTTTCTTTCCCCAAAGCATAAGGCAACAACTCATAGAACTATTTCTTAAATACCTGTCCAGATGTGAGCCAGAAGCAAATTTGTGCATGGTCGTTTTGTGCAATTCCATTTTAAAATATACTTCCTAAATTTCAGTTTTCACTGGTAGCCTTCATTTTCTGCACAAGTTTGCTGAGAATATATCCCATCCTTTCCCCTTCACCATTCACATTCCTCTGACAGCTGCTGCACAAGAAGCACATGTGAATAGTGCCTTTAACAGCTTTGAATCCTGGCCCATTTATTTATTTATTTTTACAGCTGTCAACCATTTCTGTCTGGCTTGTAACAAGACCTTTCTTTCAGTTTCCCTGCAAGAAGGTTGTTGGGTGTCTTTTTCATCTGATAGAAGGCTGGAGTTTCCTGCATTCTGTTATGTGAGATGTGAGTACTCCTAAGGTGTCATGACTGAACGCTGTCCCTGTGATCAGGTTCTGAGACTAAGCCTAGCCAGCACCAGCAGCAGCAAGCCCTGCAGGTAAGGCTACTGCAGCCACCCTTTCATAAATGTTACACCTCCCTGTCTTTTGACTTCACAGGTCTCTCAGGTCAAACCTTCATGATTTTAACAGCATAGTTATACTTCACAAGCTGCCTGCTTTGAATGCTTCCTTCTGCAGCTAGATCCTGCAGTGATAACTCCAGCTGCCTGATGCTCCCTTGCTTTTCTTTCTCGGTCTTCTGAAGTTTTCTTCTAAAACCAGTCTCCATTGTCCATGAATATTTATTGTTGCTATATTGAAGGGATTTTAATCCCTCATCTTAAAACACAAGAAAGTTGACAGATGAGTCATTGCAATCCTGGTGGATGAAGATGGAAATCTTTCATTATCTATCTCACTGTGGAAAACAGAAAGGATAAGAACAAAGAGAGAACAATTTTCTTTCATAACAGAAATAGTGTGAAATTCAAAGCATTTCAAAAGGCCTATAAACCACTTAACTTCTATTAAAATCTAAGTGAATAGAAACTTCCATGCTGCAAGATTATATCTGGTATAATTACTGTTCATATGCCCTTCAAGAGAATCACATTTAGGCAGAGATGGAAAGAATATTAGAAAATATTCCAAAAAATCCTGATGAGAAGAATCCTTGACCAATGTGAATCTTCATAATACCAGACATTCTGCACAAAATTTGTGCATGATTGTTTTGTGCAAAAAAATAGCATTTTCTGTGCAGAAAAGTGACGAGGTTGGGATCTTATTCTATGGATAATTCTCACATGGGTGATTTGCATAGAAAACACATTTTCTGTGCAATAAATGCTATTTTTGCATAGAAATATCACTTCTGTGCAGACAATGCAGTTTTCTGTGCAAAACAACCATGTGTGAAATTTGCACAGAATAAATCCTGAATGGTCAACCAGCTTCAAAAATGTCTTCCTCTCAATGGGAAAAAATTACTAAAATTACATGGTATTTCTTTTGAGAAGAAGTTTAGGGGGGATGCAGATGGCCATCCCTAGGCCACCGCAGGAAATGGAGGATCGAGGCCGAGGCTGCTGGATGCATCAGCCCCGATTCTCCTGTTTGCCACCTTGGAAAGGAGCACCAAAATGATGCTGCTTTCAGAGGCAGCAAATAGGCTGCCCCAAGAACCTTCTGCATGCCAAGATGCTGCACTAGGAGTATGTTCTGATGACATGCACCGTGAGTAATGGTGTGCACCATCAGGATGTCCTTGGGGAGGGGTTGGGGCAGCTGGCGTGCGGCTGCCCCTTCCCTTCCCTGCCTCTAAGATGGCGCAAAGTCTGTAGAGGCCCTTTGTGAAGAATTAGATCACTAGAGGTTTGAGCTTCTGGTAACATTGCTTGGGAAAGTATATGTACTAATTCTGCTTCTTCAAAAGGGCAAGCACTAGCAAATTTCCAGTAGTTCTTTTTTATTCTTTTCTTGTTTTTGATATTAGTTGGCTTTGAGGCCAAATCTTAACATGATGACAATATGATGGGAAATGCAGCCCAGCATCTGGAGGTCCACACTTTGCTCACTTTGTCCTAAGTGATGATATGGAAAACATAGTACAATAAAATGGCTGGAAGGCACTTTAGTGGTCATCTAGTCGAAAACCTACAGCTCTGCAATCTATGTGCAATGACAACATTTCTTAAAAATGTCCATCTAGCTTAGGATTTGAGAACATTTTTTGGCACCAGAGCCTCAAATTCCAATTTAGAGAGAGTCTTCAAGACTGTTTTCCAGCAGAGGGAAGTAGTCAAGAAGCCAAGCCCAGTAGTAGAGTGTGAAGGACCAAAGTGAAATAAGCATAGTTAAGTCTAATTCTTACCAATCTAGACATTGGCCAAAGATGCACAAAAGGTGCGCTGCACACCTTGTAAAATACAACAACTTACAAACTATACATTTCAACTCCATGCAACAGGTTGCAAAATTCACAGCTAAATTCTCTGTAACTTCTTTGGGGGGGGGGGTTAAACAGAGGCTGGATGGCCATCTGTTGTGAGTGCTTTGACAGTGTATTCCTGCATGGCAGGAGGTTGGACTGGATGGCCCTTGGGGTCTCTCCCAACTCTGTGATTCCATGAATGTCTAGCAAACAATCTGTTGAGAGTACAGTCACATGGAAGAACATGAAAAATAAGTACAATGTTTAATTGTATAATGTATTGGACTTTTATTTGTCATTTTTCCTTAATGGTTTGTGTTTTAACTGGCTTTAATCTTTTGATAGTTTAATTATTTTTTAACTTTTGCATGCTGTGAATTTTAACTATGGCTGGTATTCATTATTGCAGTTACAGATTCATAACCTAGAGTTATGGATCTGTAACTGATTTATATTCATTAAGACTACATAGTAAGACTTATTGCTGGGTCAGGTAAAGGACATCTGTTCAGCTAGTGATCAGGGCACAAGAAGGAGGTTTCCATCCCACTCGTTCTCCACCAGCTGCAAGGCTGCATCCATCAGAAGCAGGATCTCTGTGTCACAAGGGAAAGGGAAGGTTAATATGGAACCTTAACCAGCCTGGCTGTCTCACCAGAAGTGGTTACCTTGCTCTGCCTAATGGTAACGGCAGCCCTGAGATTTGTTTATGCATATGCTAATAAGATAGCCTTTCTAATCCACCAGTTGAAAATAAATACAAAATGCTATTTATGCAATATTTTGTAAAAATGTAAATACGTCTCAGTAGGCATACATTCTTCATTCATAATGCTAAAAAAATTCACTTCTCAGATTTTTAAAAAATGTCATTATTACAGGTGCAGATCAAGCACTCTGTCAAATGTTTGATCAGATAAAAATGTCTTTCTAACTAATGGTAGTAAGTCAAAATGAGAATTAGAGCATCAAAAACTGAAGAACATCTACATAAACATTTGCCATGTAGTTGGCATTGTAGTTCACAATGTTTCACTGCTATCAAAAAGAGTTTGAACGTAAGAACTTAAGATCACTTAATGCTAAAAATTCTAGCTATGATACCAGAAAGAGAGAAACAGAAGAATTAGCTTATGAAGATGGGTTTACACCCAAAACATGTCAGCTGAACTAATAAAAAAGCCATTTCCATAACAACATGGCTTAACATACAATTCTCCCCCACAAGAACACTAAAGTATACCTCTTATTTTCTGCCATGCAGAAAGGGCCTGAGCCATCTCCACACCTTTTCCTGACTGCTTTTTCTAATATCTTCCTTGACAGAATCACTGGGGGTAGGGTCCACAAAATATCTTTATGCCTTTTTGACAAAGAGTTATGTATATTTTTGTTAACCAAATAAAAGCATTATCAATATGGATTTTTGAAAGTATCCTGTATGCATTTGACTCACCCATCCCATGATTGCTTGGGCCATGTTGTTTTTACCACTCAACAATCCTGAAACAATTTATCTGATGGAAAGACTGAATTCTGCAAACGCTTATGCTACAGATCTCTTTTTCTCACAGGAGCATTCCAACATCTCTTTAAGATGCAACAGATACAGCAACAACTCTGTGAGCCCTGGTGTTCCTCCATTTACCGCAATAGTCTTATCTTTACAGCACAGTTGCTTATATTATGTTTACATCTAATGACACTATACTGAACTAACTGGAATTTTTATGAAACAGATTTCAAGTAAGCCTTTTAAAGCAATATTCACTTGTTATACACTTAAAGACACTTAACAGCAAAAACTATTGGGGGTTGCAGACTGTCAGAAATAGTGCAAATTGAGTCCACTTTTAGGGTTAGGGTTAGTGCTAGGGAATCATGGGAATTGTTGTTTTTTTCTGAGACATTGAGCCTTCTCTGTCAGAGAGCTCTGGTGCCACAATCAAATACAGTTCCCATGATTCCCTAGCACTAACCCTAACCCTAAAAGTGGACTCAATTTGCACTATTTCTGGCAGTCCGCAACCCCCCTAAGTTAGCCTAGATGTTAATATTTGATTTCCACTCACATGAAGACCTCCAGCCCTCTAACTTCATGAGATGAATTTTAAATTCTTCCTCCAGAGACATGCAAGAGACAATCTAAACATTCTGTTCACTCAAGAAAAAGAATTAGCTTTATCTCTGTGTCTGGGTCATCTTGAACTTTATGCCTAACATCTTGAGATACTTCCTTAGCACTATCAGAGTCTCATAATTTTCTCTGACAAATTGAGGCTGAATCCAGTGCTGCACTAGAAAACCTCTGCTGGGGCAGTGGGACATGTTTCTATGCCCTTATTCCCTGCAGCTTTCTGTACTGTCTGAAAATCTGTGGCATAAGATTTCTCAGTGCCTTCCCCAAGCATATTTTGAAGGCATAGAAGAGGCTGCTGGTTAGAGGCAGTAGCTGATCTGTCAACAAAAGGGTAATTAGATCCTGGACCAGATATTTTTCAGATAACTGAGGGATGCTCTGGGATGGATTTTAGGAGAGCATTAGATCCTACAGGAAAGAGATAAAAATCTTGAAAATTAACCTCCTCTCCCATCAGGCTAATGAAGACTTTTCAGTGGAGGGCACCTAGGTGGCTTCCAACACAAGTGTATTTAAGAAAAATCGTACCTGTTCAAACAGGACAAAAATCTTGTCTTTAAGCATATGCACATCCATGCAACTTGAATCAATTTAATTGACTAAAACGTGATTATTAAAGTTTAGTTAACTGAGTGACCATTGTGATTTAAATGGAATTGATTAGTTAATTCATTAATATCCCTTATAATCTGCAGTCTGAAGCAGAGAAAAAAATCTAATAAAATAGTGTTAAGCTTTGTGTTATTTATCAAGTGGAATTATTGCTGCTCTCAACTTCCTGGTGTTCTCTAATGCCGCTAGCCCTCAGTGCCATTTGTCTGAGCATTTGCTGAAGCCTCATGGCAGGATTTCACCTTTGTGTTAAGGTTGACTGCATCTTGATTAAAGAAAACAGAGCTGATAGATTTTACTGAAGGACACTAGTTTGCAGGGGTACACAGTAACTGATTAATCGAGCCCCGGAGATTCAATTGATTAATTGTATTTGTTAACAGATTAACATAGTAATCTTGGTTTTATATGCCTTAGCTATCAATGTGGTTGCAAAACATTCCCTCAGAGGCATCCTTTTTATTTTATTCCCACATTTACCTATGCCTCAAAATAATTGTATGTTTTCCCTTAACATATGCATTTCAGTGTGTAATTGAACTAAGAATATGATTCAGACAGGTGGAGAGTTCAAAAGATGACTGTGCTGCAATCCCCTGTAGCAGTATGGAACAGGACTGGCTCTGCCACAAGCCTTAGCAAAGTAGTCAACCTAAAGTCTCTTTTTCTCTGCAGAGGTATTGCATTATGATTCCACTTTCACTGCCATGGTTCTATCCTATCGAATCTTGGGATTTGCAGTTCATGAAGAGATATTTAAAATTCTCAGCCAGAGAATTATAGTGCCCCACCAACTACACATCTCAGAAGAGAGTTTATTAGGTGCAGCCATGTTAATTAAAATGGAATCATAGTGAACTTCTTCAGTGGCTGGCTATACTGGATTTTTAGAACCATGAACAGGCCATACAGGAGGAGAAAAGAGGAACATGTGAGCCTGGATGGGGACTAGATTCACTGGAGTAATGCAGAAACATAGGGGGGTAGCAGACTGCCAAAAATAGTGCAAATTGAGTCCACTTTTAGGGTTAGGTTTAGTGCTAGGGAATCATGGGAATTGGAGTTTTTTCTGAGACATTGAGTCTTCTCTTTCAGAGAGCTCTGGTGCCACAATAAAATACAGATTGCATGATTCCCTATCCCTAACCCTAACCCTAAAAGTGGACTCAATTTGCACTATTTCTGGCAGTCTGCAACCCCCTATAGTTCAGTATTATGTCCAGACACAGCCATTGTATCCAAAACTCTGAGCATAATACAATATTGAATCCAATGTTGCATGGCAAGAGAGGTGTGTTCAACAATAGGCCTTTATTGCTCTCTTTTCATCCTGCTGCCTCTCAAACCTCTGGAAATCTGTTTCAGAGGGCTTTTCCCCCCTCTCCCATTTTCTGCATAAGGCA
>CM034703.1:55281946-55300474 GCA_020142125.1 Phrynosoma platyrhinos | reverse complement strand
AGCAACACACAAGGCAAGGTATAGCTGTGGATTTCCTGCACTGGTAAGGGTTTGGAGTAGATGACCCCTGAAGTCCGTTTCAGCTCTATAATTCTATTATTCTATCATTCTATGAAAAAGACAGTGCCCCCTCAATCTGCCATTTTGTTGCAATAACTATAAAATGATTAGATTCTCCAGATAAAAGATGCACGAGGCATGCAGCTAATTTGGAACAGCAATTTGGTTTCAAGGGAATTGCTGTAGCTGGTCAAAGACACAGAACCTTTCTTAAGTTTTCATGTAATACTTGTTTGTAGCCCATGAACCTCAATATTTATATTTGGTGGAAAAGAAACTATGCAAGAAACTGTGCTATTGCTTCTTATGCTTAACACCTAGATAGCTAACCTTGTTAACATTGTAATAGCCCTTTACAGCTGAACTACTGCTGATAATGACTTTTGATTATATGTCAATTCAATTTTTAAAAGTGTCAGTCTTGTTCTTTGGTATGTTTTCTTTCCCCCTTTGGAACTTGTTTTTAAATTCTTTGGGCTGTGATTAAAAATGCCTGTCTTGCTCAATGAATTTGGGTCATACATTGCAAGCAAGATAGAACCTTCTGTATGAAACAAATAATAGAACAAGCATCAAGACTTTTCCTGAAGCTTCATAACAATACACCTCCAAAAAACTGAAATCATTGTCTCATTAGTATACTATTGTTGTTTTTCATATTAAATTCACATTAAAAGGGTGTAACCATAGTAGTATATTAGTATAATACTCCTTGACAATATTCAATCAAAACTTGCTTTAAAAATGTATCACTACACCAGTGAACATCAGCTATGGATTCTGAAGGGAAAAGAGTTTATGACAGTGTTTAATTTCTATAAAAAGAAATGGCAAATATCAAATCTATCTAAAAGCCTATTTCTCTAATCTTCATTTATGCATGACTTAGTAGTCAGAGGAAAACAGTTACAACTATTTCCACTTCATATGTTCTAGCAGTTAAGCCTGGCTGTGGAAAAAAATGCCCAAGCTATATGCTTTTAGCTCTGCACAATATAAATTAAGATCAGGATTAGAGATCTATTCTCACATTGAGAATATGTGCCAATCTAGAACATAATTTGGAATCAATCAAGACCAGGAATTTTAGAAAAACACCTGAGGAAACCCTGGTTGTGTGTTTCAGAAAAGCACTGGATAAGAATAACAATGATCAGATATAAAGAAGGACAGAACTTCCTTGGCTCAAGGACTACCAAAAGGTGCATTTACAAGAATCAAGGGAAAGGAGAAAATAATTAGAGCTAGACCCACTGTTGGTCATAAACTGCCATAGATGTACCAGGAAAAGGCTAACATCCTTTTACATAAGTATCAGGTGTGCCAGTAAGAGACACAAGATACTTCAGGTCCTACACTATATAGAGACAATGAATAAGTAACAATGTCCAAAGAACAAATTGCATGTATCCTGACTTCACCAATCATGGGCCACAGAGTTGCTATTAATAATAATTAACCTAATAACTCCTTTTCATTTATGAAATCTGCTAAAAGAAACAAAAGGACTGGATTAGCCAATGGGGACTGCCATGATAAATGCTTCTTACAAGAGAATACATAGTCTTCTGATGTAAAGACAATGTTGTCAGGAATACTCTACCTCAGTTTGCCCTCTGTTCAACACTACTCTTGGGATGCGCTAAATGCTTCCTCAGCTGTAACAAGTGAATAATTCATCTATTTCCTTCCACACCACAACATGAAAGAGTAAAAGGTCTTAGAAAGTTCACCAGCTAGTGAATAATGAAAGTGTTTACAAATAGGATGGACTGCAATGCTTATTAAATATGCAGTGATGGTGTCATGAATCTCATTGTAGCCCAGGTTGGTTACTGGTTTCTTGAAGTCTAGTACCTTGATTCATGCACATTGCTTTTCTAATGATTTTCCATGAAATTTAATTCAGCCAAGAAAGGGTTGCTAGCCTATGAATGAAATAAAGAGCAGGTAGAAAAGGGGTAAATGATTAAAATAAATGCTGAGACTAAGGAATATCCAACTTATTGTCAAGATATCCATGGGCCTTCAAAAGGAAACATTCCTTCAACTAGTGTGCAATTTTTTAAATGAATTTCATTGCAACAAAAGACAGTCATGCCCTCTATCTCAGATGTTTTTTTAAAGGAAAGAGGAATTCCTGAATGATAGGTCTATCATAGAGATAAGCTGTGAGTGCTAAAATTGAATCTCCTTATTCTGCAATCTTGACCAGCACAAGCTATTTTACTGTCTCAGATGAAACAGCAAATGACTCTCCCTACCTGAAGTCAAAGTACAAACTATCCAGAGGCAGGCAAGTTATATCAGTGTATAAGACAGAAAATTCCACAGGGATTCACCACATCTGTGGCATGGTAAAAATGCAAATACAAGGGCCCAAGGGGGTGCAATGGAATAGCTTCCATCAGTAGATTGTAATGGAACAATCCTCTTCCCATTGCAGCACCCCCTTATACACCTGCAGCTATATTTCAGCAGCATGAACTACAGATTGAGAGGAAGGGAGGAAAATTCTATCTTGCAGGATGCCACCATGATTTGGGATGTAAGTTAGTTGCAACAAAGTAATAACAAAGTAGGGCTAGACTTCTCAGAGACATGACAGTACTTTTGTGGACAAATAGATCAGAAGCAGAAGCTCTGTGATATCATGTTTATTATTAATGTTCAAGAAACTCTGACACCTGTTTTAAACAGAACAGTAGAATATGCAGGGCACCAGTCTGATCCAACAAGGCAATGCCTATGATCTTTTGCTTTCTAGATTAAGACAACTAATTGGTGAAACAGATGACCCTGAAAGTCCAGCTCTATGCTGCCCCTTTGAGTGCCAAATCAGGGCTGCAGCAACTGCATGCCGCAGCCCCAATCTGGCATTTTTCAGACCCAAAAAGGAATGGTAAAAATGCACCCTTTCTGTGGCAGCAGAGGCTTTCTGGCATTTCTTCAGTGTGGTGTATGTAAACCCTGCACCACCGGAATGCCATGATGCTGCCCACTGTGTAGTCAGTGGGGCAGCATCAGGGTATGTGTTGTGCATACATCACAACCCCATGCCACCCTGAAGCTGGCAGTTTTTGCTAGTCTACTTCGCCCCTTCATGACCAAGCCCAATGATGCCAGGCAATATGTTTCTCAAACTTATGGTGAATAACAAACAGTTTACAGAAAAAAGAACACCCTCAGAAAGACACACACCCCCAACGCATTGGGAGGAGTTCTCCATTGCACCGGCTAAATTAAATGATGCCGGACGCTTGATTGGCTGGGCGGGGGGAAGTCCCGCCCCTTCCTTCACCGCTCAGCCAATCGGGAGAGGGATCCTCTAGGATCCTGTCTCGATGGTGGTCTCACTTATCGCAAGATTGCCGCCGAAAACTGAAGGGGCTATAAAGCCCCAAGGCTGTCTCGTGGTTGCAGCCATTTTAAAGGAGCAGACAAGCAACCCATCCCACCTGCCCTTAGTTAATAAGTGGTTTATGTATTTATTCTGGGGCTGGGAGGGAATTTTCCCAGAGTTATTGTGACCTGAGTTTTTTGCCCTCCCTGAGAATAAATTGGGTTATGCTTGTCTTTGATAGCATATATTGCTATGACTATGTGCAATTGTTATTCTGTTTATGTTGCATTGTGGACAAGTGAAGTTAATCTGTCACAACTGTCAGGGTTCTGGTTATGTTATGTTATACCAAACTATTTTAATGTTATGGCAGGCAGGATTCCCCCCCCCCCGGGGATAAGTTAGTTAATTGAAATTACGAAATTGGTTCAAATTTAAGTGGACAAAGAGTATACTTCAAGGGGTTAATCAAATTGTTGCTATGTCGTCACCAAACAAATTGATGATGGCATGGACAATTTACATCATGAACTGAATTATGATGTCATTTCGTTTGGGGGGAGATAATTTATTCGATGTTGGTTTATTTGGAACTTGATGTTCTTGACACATGAATTAAAGGGATAGATTGACACAGTTGGTTAAATTAGATATGTAAAGGAACACATGTGTCAAGAACAATGAAAATTTTGGTTAAATTGAAGTGTGAAAGAATTATTGATTACCCTGTACAAATAAAGTTGTGGCCAAGTTTTACAACCATAAAGTTGAGTACGGTGTCATTTTTGTGTCAGTGCAACTGTGTTAGTATGGAAAATCAGTATGGAAAAGGATCTTGTAGCACAGCATCTGAGGAAGTAGTCTCAATTCTACAAAAGTTCATACTACCGGCTGCTTTCTTTCAGTTAGCCTCAAGTTAGTGCTATAAGTTCCCCTTGCAGCCTAAGAACCATTAGAATTATAATGATAAGATTATCCTTCATTTTGTTTTTGTTTTGGTTTTTAGATTAAAAGCCTGATTGTAAAGACTCAGACTCAGAGCTGAAAGATTTAAATGGAAAAAAAACATTTCCACATATTCTGGACGAGACAGTAACCCATTTAATTCAAGCTGGTTAAGTATTCTCACCACGGTTTGCATAAATTAAAAGAACCATCTAGTGGAAGTACAATGAGATACATATAAAGCAAGATAAATCTTCTGTACAGCATTGATCACCAACTATTGATCCTTTTGTCCCTGTCTCATTTTCACCCAGATTTATCTGCATAGCCTGGGAATGAGGTATCATCTTTTAATGATCCTCTAGTGTATTACATCATTAATACTGTGAATACAGGCAGGAAAAGTTAATATTTTAAAACTGAGGTTCTGATTTATGGATTTAATTAAATCTCAGTTAGTAAAGACCATGGAGTTAAAAAAGTCCAAGAAAACACTTTCCTAAATTCTGGCAATCCCATTCACCTGCAGCTGTCCACTGGGTGACCTTCAAAACTTGTTTATTGGTTTGGGGAACCTCTCCATTGCATGTTTGGGGCAATGCAGAAGGGATGAAAAATCAGTTTGCTTTTGCCTGAGTCTACTGGGAAGGGCAAGAAACTATCCCCTCCTCTCTCTTGACCCTCCCTCACTTTGAACAGTTTGCTCAGTTTAAATAAGCTGGAGGCAAAGGGGGAAAGTGGTAGGAGGAAACAGAAACCGGAGCATTTTAAAAGCAGCTTAAAAAGTCGGATGGCAGGTGATTAACTAGGGTTATCCCTGCCAAATCACAACAGTTGGAAGGTGCAGGTAAGAAGCCAGGGCAAAAAAGTCCTGGTGCACTATTGGGTCTCCATTAGTGCAATTCTGGATCCAGAAATAGTGCAAATTGAGTCCACTTTAACTGCCCTGACTCAGTGCTAGAGAATCATGGGAACTGTATTTTATTGTGGAACCAGAGCTCTCTGACAGAGAAGGCTCAATGTCTAACAAAAAAATACAGTTCCCATGATTCCCTAGCACTGAGCCAGGGCAGTTAAAGTGGACTCAATTTGCACTATTTCTAGCAGTCTGCAAAGGCCCTTTGTTGCAAAGGCACTGATTCTAAGCTCTGACTTTTCTATATGGGGTAGATTATGAAAGAGAGGAAAAAACAGATACAAAATACTTTTCATTGGCTCAGTATAATTAAATAGGAAGCTATTTTATTGCATTTTTCTTCTAGTTAAGAATTAAAAAATCAGACAGTTCTAGAGGCCATGTAACTAATTGGCACAGAAGTGCACAAGGAGATAAATTTATGTACAGGAGGGAAACCTCTGATTTCATTCATTCAAACTGGAGTCAGGAAGCAGTTTTGTATAAGGATGTCACAGGCTTAGCAGAGTTATTTCAGCTCTGTGGAATAAGCATTGTGAGTCATCAAGTCTTTAAAGCTTGTCAAGCATTTAAAACTGATGCATGAAGATCAGGCAACTGGAGAGATGAAAGTCATCTGCATGGTACATAATGTTGAAAAATTAAAGAGAGAGCCAGCGCATGAACTGAGAAAACTTACTATAAAACCCTGAGGGGCCTCTTAGCAAAATGAACATAACCAAAATGCAAAAGCTATAATATGACATGATATCATTATAATGTCTAAAATAAATTAGCTAATTACATTGTTCCACCAGGGCATCACAATTCAGTTCTTTAAAAAGAGTACTTAAATGAGTCCAAATGGTTAACCACTACCAGCCAAAGAAAACAAAACATCACTTCTTTTGAGGCAGTATATTTACCACTGTTCCCTGAAAGGCTTGGTTTATCACACAGCTACATTTTTCTATAATAGCAGCCAAAGCCAGTTTTTGTTCTTTTGCTGTAGCTAGAAGCAAACTGACTTGTTATAATTTTGTCTTAATAGATGTTGGGACAACACCAGAACAAAGGAAGTAGCAATTGCAATGAGTAAATTCTTAGAAGTCATGGAGAGCAAGGGTTCAGTTAGCAGATGGCAACAGCATCTGCTGAAACACTTGGACATATTCCAAGAGGAGACCTTTAGAACCTAGAAAAATGAAGTTATTTGTATCCAACAAAAATCAGTGCATCTAAGTAACTAACAATGTTTAAAATGACTGCTATAGTCAGTTTTTAATCTACATCTGTATGAGCCATGGCTTTGTGTGTTGAGATTTTAAAAAGATTGCTACTCACCTGGACTCCCCTTGAGACCTGTATTCTATCTGTACAATTTGTATGCAGAATATATCATATGAACATCAGGCTCAGACACAGAAAAATGTGTGAAGATAGGAGGAAGGAATATAACAATCTACGATATGCAGACAACACCATACTAGCAGAAAACATCACAGACAGATAGGTCCTTTTCAATCACAACGCCATGTGAAAATCTTCACCGCAGTCATGCAACTTTCCTGGGGAAATGATTCTTTAAACCCCCAATTTTCCCCATGTGATAAAGTCTTATGGGATTTGATATCACTGTATCTTGAGTTGCACTGCCTCACAAGTATCAGTCAATAAAATGGTGCAGTGACAAGGAAACTGTCACTAGAATGGGGCCACTGTTTTTTAATTTCTACATATTGCAGGGGCTATTGCTTTCATTTATGGCTATGAAGTTCTCATAGTGTCTCCTTCCAGCTCAAGAGGTTTGCTATACTCCTTGCATTCCCAACTTTCAAACAAAAAATTGTCCATGAAACTTTTGTTTTAATAAAGCAAATCTATCCCCTCTAATGAATTGATTATTATAAACATTAGGCACCAGTCTAATTCCCATAAACAGTAGAAAGAGCAGCAAGCTTGTGTATGGAATGAGCTGTTTAAATTTACACCTAGAGGCATCTCAACACAGATGCTTGCCCCTACAGTCATCCTCAGCCAAAACAAAGAGAACTTACATGTCAGGGAGAAGACTATAGTAGACTATGGAGCTATGAAAAGGGATTTTTTTTTTCATACTATAATTCCCAGAATTCTAGGGGGGGAAAACTTTTCCAAGCCCTGGGTAAAACCTTTTTTTTTTTTTTCTGAATGGGGATTCATTCTGGAGCCGCCCCCTCCATGCACAAAAACAAAGAGTCACCGATATTCAAGCCCCATAGACTTGAATGGGGCATGCTCCATTGATTTTAACTGAGGTCACCCCTCCATAAATATTCAAAACCACAGACTTCAAGTCCACAAGAATGGAGGAGCAACTGTACAGTGATTTTTCACTCATGGGCCTTTGCAGACTGCCAGAAATAGTGCAAATTGAGTCCACTTTAACTGTCCTGGCTTATTGCTAGGGAATCATGGGAACTGTATTTTTTTCTGAGGCATTGAGCCTTCTCTGTCAGAGATCTTTGGTGCCACAATAAACTACAGTTCCCATGATTCCCTAGCACTGAGTCAGGGCAGTTAAAGTGGCCTCAATTTGCACTATTTCTGGCAGCCTGCAAAGGCCCATATTTCCCAATTATAGTCAGTAAATGCAGATTCAATCATTCCCCACTTACAGTTTGAAGTGGTACTGTCCAGACACTGGTTTATCACCTCATCTACAACTAATAAGAGCTAAGCCCCAGTCATACATGTTTGGCAACTTTATTTCCTTGCTTATGAGTTTCCCATTTTCCTTGAATTTATAGGTGCTTGTGAGATTAATGAGATATTGTCTAGCCTTAATGTTATTACCTTAACATTTTACTCTTGTTCATTCTCCAGAAGTCAGAGATGATTGCTAAGGTTTCAAACCATGATATTCCCTTTCAAAAGGGTATCCTTGACTGCACAGCAAAGGCCTGAATAACACATGGCTTCAATCTTCTAGTCAAAATGAAAATATCAGTCAATACTCTTTCTGTTGATAAATCAACTGGTCTTTCCTAGCTTGGTTGTTCAATTGCATTATTACTCAGTATCTGAGATTCTCAAATATTGCCAAGTATACACAATTATTGCCACAGTGTAATCAGCACTTGGATTTTTTAAAAAAACAAAAAAACCTACAAATTGCACAATCCCCTAGTTTGCATGGATAGTGGTCAAGCTGGTTAGAAGATTCTGGGAAGTATATTCCAAAAAAAGTAATATTAACAAGAAGAACCTAGCTTTTGAACAAATAATAATAATAAATTATAAAAGAAACTCTTATGTGGTCCAAAGGCCTGATCCATCAGATAATGTTGTTTTCTCACATAAAGGGTTGCTACTAGTAAGTGGGCCAATCCATTGAAATTGGTGAAACTTAAATTAGGGGTGAAACAGACAGGCAGGAAAAAGTGGTTTGAAGCTGCCTTTTCAAATGCCGCATTGAAATCCCACCACCCACACCACCCACTCCCAAGGTAGCTGAAGCGTACATGTCATGACCACATGGTGTGGTTTCAAGCCACGGCTCTGGTTACTTTCTTTTTTACTGTTCCCCACCATTCCTGTGCAACTTTGCAAGAGTGAGCCACCCAGTGACTGCCATCCCATTAGATGGCTATCCCTGTAAACCTGCACACATTCGCATGTGCTAGCATGCAATATTTTGACAAGTTTAGTCAAAAGTGGATGGGGAGGCTCACTAATGGTTTACAACTTACTTGGAAGACATTTTCCTGTTTTGTTTTGTTTTTCTCTTTTATGCTCAGGAAATCTTGACGAGCCTATGCCATATATATCTGTATGACATTCACTGCCTATAATATTAGATAAAAGACAAAACCAATAATATATAACACCGCGGGGGGGGGGGGGAACTCCCACAATTTTCTCCCAAAATATTAGATTTGGTATGATTTGATTCTTTTTCTCCAGCACTATTTACTTGAACATTTCAAAGTGTAAATTTCCCCCAAGGGTTCCTCCCACTTTGATTCTCATTTTTTCTCTGTTATCTTATTTGTTTCCTTGTATTCTCTTATGTCATATTTTTAGTCTATATTATCACTTTTAACTGGACAGTCCACAAATATAAATATTCCCTCTCCTGGAGCTTTTAGAGGGAAAATTGCTACCTTCCCTCATAAATATTTGAATATTTTATTAAACATAAAACTGAATTTCTTGTTTTTCCTCTTCATCCACCTACTTCACTGCTTGTAGGTTTGAAATCCAATAATTATTCCTCCTTCTACCAAGTACAAAATATGTTTATAATTTCTGAGGCTGTCTTATCTCTTGCTTTTTCAAATCAATCGCCATTTAAATTACCATTTTAACGTGCTCAGTATCTCTAGAATCCATTTTCTTTATCTAAGCTGAATATGCTTATTCTGCTGGAGTCTCTTGTAGTTTCATATTAGACTTTCATAACAATTACGTTCACTGTCTTCTGTATATTTTTGATCCCAAGCCTCTTTATTCTTTTTCTATCTACTGCCCAGCTTGTTCTTTCGAATTGCTATCCCAATAATATATCTTCTTTTTTACTCCATCATTACTGTCTTCCTTGCTCTTCTTATATGAATGATTCTGACATAAAACACACTGGGATCACAGTCATCTACACAACTATTACCTAATTGGTTCAGTGTTAAGTATAAAGTTCATGACCTTACATTTGGATCCTTCAAGTTTTTGTTGATTTTCACACTACTTTCTTTCTCACTTTCTCCACTTAATTTCTAACATTTCAGTTTCATATTCTTCTTTTATAAGTCTTCTCTCTCTCCCCCCCAAATTAATCCATTTACCTCCAGGGCAAGTTACAGTTTGAAATTTGCCTTACATAATGCCCAGATACTTCATCTATTCCCACTTTAACATAACCATAAAACAGTCATTAAAGCATTCCTTCTCTAACTAAACTATGAGTAAGATCTTGCATCATCAGACATAGCCAATGCCATCATCACAGTTACTTCTGCCAATGTCACTCCAAATAAACTTATCTCTTAGGCCAGGCAGCACCTCAACTCAAGGATTTCCAAAGTGCTATAGATCACAATGCTGGGAAATGACTATATTGTTCTTCTAGTCACAAGACACACTGAGATAGACAGCTGGAGAGACCCTTTGAGGTCCTGTCACAGCTGCTGGTTTCAATATACCCCACAACTGAAAGAACACAGCAGTTGTCATTTTCCAGTGTCTCTATCTGAAGCACCTGTCTGGCTGAGAATTCTGACTGTACTTCCCTAAACTGCAAATCCCAGGATTCCATAGGATGTTGCTATGGTTGTTAAAGTGGAATTGTAGTTCCACTGTGTAATTTGAAAAGGCCCTCTCTCTCAACCTTACGCAATTCATAGGGTATTGTGAGAATAAAATAGAGGACAGCATATTTGTCACCTTGAACTCACTGGAAAGAACACAAGCATATAAATGGTAACTAATAAATGATGTAGTGTTATATTTTGTTTTCATCCAGTGTAAGAGATTATAGAACATACTATAAAGGGACCTTCTATTTTCTTTCTTTGAATTGTACCCCTGACCTGTGTTCTAAAATCTAGGCACAAGATTTTATCATTAGAAGGAGAACGAAATAAGTGCATGTATGTCAGGCACTGGCAGAAGAACCTGCTTCCAGCTGACAGTGTAGAGGGAAATGGGAAGCTGCCAATTTTTTCACATTAAATAACTTGCTTGTAGCTAGTAACCATGGGATTCTTTTCTCAGATAAACCTATCCCTTTGTTATATATCTGTCACATTAAATAAATATTGGCTTTGTTCCCTGAACCTCTTGTTTCAATTAAGAGTGACTTGTTTTCTTGGAATACTTTCATCTGCCAATTCAGTTATACCTTCCGGTCTACTTCACTTCATTTTATTGGCAACCCTAGCTGAACAGAGAGACAAAGCCACAAAAGAAAGAAAAATATAATATTCTACAATCCCAACTTTTATAAAACAGCATTTTCCCTTTTCACAGTATTAAAAACATGATTTAATCTAACTTTGAATAATAATGTAGCTCCCATGTCATTAATGAATACAAAATATATTGTGCTTGTTAATCTTTTTTCTTGGCATGTAGCTTCATCCATAGAGAGATGAACCTGTTTTGATAAATGTACACATAGCTGTTATTGATATCTGACTACAACCTGTGTACAAGCCATGGATTTATCCACGCTCAGCTTGTAAATGAAATGGGAAGGGACCTCTCCACATAATTATAGGGTGAGCTGCCCCCTTCTGCTCAGTCCATGAGCTCTTGCTGCATATATCACTGAAGAAAGATCTTAGTCTTACATTTGGATGGGGGGGGGAATTATTACAAAAATAGCCCTCTCAACTATACATATACACATTAATTGTGAAACCTAAGGAAACAACAGAAAACCACAAGAGAACAATAGGATGTGAAGCAATGTGTCGCTCTTCCTTTTTTAAAGTCCTTCTATGTCCCAATCCACAAGGCCAGACCTCCCATGGCTCACAATGCAGTGTTGCTGAAGAGAGAGGAAGTCTGCTGCAAAATAGAAGGATGTGCATAGAATCACAGAACTGTAGAGATTCCAGTGATCATCTACCCCAGGTTCTGCAGATGCAGGAATAAAGACCTAAAGCTTCCCTATCAGATGCCCGCCCATACCTTCCAATGGTCCCAGTTTATCAGCAACAGTATTGATTAATCCTCTGTTGTAGAATACTTAAAATACCTGGAAAATATTTTAAAAATGTTTTTCAAGTGTTGAGAAAACCTGACTTGAAGAATCTTGGACTGACAAGAGTCTTTGCAGTTTAGGGCTTATTCTGCACAAAATCTGTAGGTGCTTGTTCTGTGCAAAAAAACCCATGTTCCTATGTAGAACATGCTGTTTTCAATGCTAAAAATGTTGTAATTGGGGATTTATTCAGCATAAAATTCACACATGGTTGATTTAAATAGAAAACGGCATTGTCTGTTCAGAAAACAGCATATTTTGCACTGGAATTAATAGTTTGTCAATATTATTTTCAATGCAAAAAAAATCTGTTTTCTGTGTAGAAAAATGCAGTTTTCTGCACAAAACAACTTTGTGTGAATTTTGCACAGAATAAGTCCTAAATTGTGAAAAATGTGTGGTTTTCATAGACTTTCTTGCATCAGGAAGAAAATTGCTGATTTCTTCCTTCCTGAAGAAACTTGATAAAGAATTACATTGCTCCTTCTCCCACTGTCCCTTTTGTCCTTAGCTCAGTTCAATTCCTGTAAACTGAGTGCAAAGTACAAAAATACACTCAGCTAATTCAGCAGGAGGGAGAAGGGGTGGTGCTTTTCCTTCCCAGTAAGCTCAGGCAAAAGTAAATTGATGCAGCCTTTTCTAGCTTGTGTGCTCCTCTTCATTAGTAACTTTGTCATTTTAACCACTGTTGGTCATATGTATCTTAATTTTCATCTGAGAAGTGCTGGAGGATATGATTTATACTTACAATCTTTTCTTTCCTTGTTCTTGTAATTGGAATCCATTATTTAGATCTGATGTTCTGGAGTATCAGAAGGACAATGGGGTTCATAAGGGTGTCTATGTGACAACGTATTAGGTATATGCCTATCATATTGCCTCTTAGTCTTTTCTTCTTCAGATTAAATGTACCAAGTACTCTCAACTATTCCTTAGGGATGGTTTCCAGATCCTTTACCATGTTTTTCAGCATCTCTGTACATATTTCAGCTTATAAATATGTCTAGTGACTGGAACTGCACACAGTACTCCATTTGAAATCTAACCAAAGTGCAATATAGCACAATATATTAATTCTCTTGATCTGGACACTGTGTTTGCATGAATGAAATCTAGAATTGCTTCTGCACTTTCTGATGCAACATCTTCACGTTGTTGATTCATACATTATTGATTCATACTGTACAGACCATCCAAAAGGACCAGCCTGGGGGTGGAGTTGGGATGGGATGACCACATGCTGGCTGCCTCCACTCTGCCCTGACACCGTTGCCACGCCATCAAAGCAATTGCACAGCAGGTGGCAAAAAGGCACATCTTCGGTGCAGCATTTCCATGCACTGTGCCGATGAAGCGGCAAAAAGCCAATGCCACCACAAGTAGGGCACCCTTTCTGCAGTGCAAAAAGGAGTCACTTTTTGTGGCTTCTTTTTGCACCACAGAAAGGCCAGATCGGGGGCATGGTGTGTGGTTGCCATGGCCCTGATCCGATGAGGAAAGGGGCAGGGTCCTGCCACCCCTTAGGGGCCATCTGTATAGCCCCTTAACTTGTGGTCTACAATGGTTCAAAACACACTGCAGAAATAACTACTTTAACTACCTTAGCACAGTGCTAGAGAATCCTGGAAATTGTAGTTTATTGTGGCACTACCTCTCTCTGACAGAGAAGGCTAAATGTCTCCCAAAACTACACTTCCCAGAATTCCCTAGCATTGAGTCAGGGCAGTTAAAGTGGTCTCAGATTGGATTATTTTGGTGGTGTCTTTTGGACCTAAAAGCCTAAATCCATTTCATACTTGCTGCTATGGTCCAAAACACACTGCAGAAATAATCCAGACTGCTTTAACTGCCTTGATTCAATGCTAGGGAATTCGGGGAACTATAGTTTTGTGAGACATTTAGACTTCTCTGTCAGAGAGATCTGGTGCCACAATAAACTATAATTCCTAGGATTTCCTAGTACTGAGCCAGGGCAATTAAAACAGTCTCAAACTGGAATATTTCTGCAGTGTATTTTGAAACCTATTAATCAGGTATCACCAGCCATTTATTTATCCATATGATTTTTCCTGCCTAAATTTAGAACTTAACATTTATCCCTGTTGAAATTTATCTCATTTTAAATTTTGGTCTGTCCCTGATAGTTTGGTGTCATCTGCAAATCTGATGTGCATCTCCCCTATTTCTTTATCCAAGTTATTTATAAAGATGAATATCACTGTGTCCATGGCAGAACCCTGTGGTACCCCACTTGTCACTTATTTCCAGAATGACATGGAACCATTGGTGAAGACTCTGAGTTCAGCCCATCAACCAGCTATGAACCCATCTAATACTAACATTAATACAGCCTGCACAACTTGGCAGTAGGTAGGGGCCAAAATTAAATTAGGCTAAACTTCTTTGGCCCGCAGATAAGTTTTAATTAAATTATTAATTAATAATAATTAATATTCCATTGTCCTCCTCCTCTGCCTGGCCCTCTCCACAAGAGAAAGCCAAGTAGGAGAGGAGCCTTGCCCATCCTTCTCAGGAGAAGGCTGAGCAATGGAGGAGCCTTGAGAGGCAAGTGTTTGCCCCTCTTCCTCCCCTGTTGCCCAGCCTTCTCCTCAGGAGAAAGCCAGGCAGTAGAGGAGCCTTGCAGAGTGAGCATTTGCCTTTCCTCCTCTGCATGAACCTCTCCTCAGGAGAAGGCAGAGCAGAGGAGGAGCGTTGAAGTTGTTCCACATCCTCGTGGGCTATCCAAAAACCTTTAGCAGACCACATGCTATATGTTGTGCAGGCCTAGTCTAGCCCATATTTTACTAACTTGTTTCCAACCATGTTATGAAAGACATTATGGAAAGCCTTGCTGAACTCACAATGCACTACATCCACAGCAGTCCCCTGATCTACCAATCATCTAATATTGCTTTTTAAAAAATAAGATTAGTCTTCCATGATTTGTTTTTGAGAAACACATACTCAATGAAGCACTCTAGTGTTGAAATCAAGCTAACAGGTCCAGATCCTGCCCCTGCCCCCCAATTTTTTAACCAGATCTAGTCTGTTGTGGAAGAATACTCAAATAATATAGACAGAAACTCTGAAATTGCATCTTAAAATTCTTTAATACCCTTACATGTAATTCATCAGACCCTGGAGATTTGGATTTATTTAAAGTGGCTATGTATTCCCTTACAACACTATATTATACCTTCTATTTCCATTTTATTGAGCACTGCTTTCCATTTGGGAGTAGTCAATGAAAAGCAGTTCTCTCTGTCACCCATTAGTATTTCTCTGTCTTCTGTATGCAGGAACATATTGCTTCCTTGTTCTTCCTCTTGCTTCAGATATAGCCAAAAACAAACAAGCAGCCAAACCAACATACCATTTTTATTCTTCTTAATGTCTCTTGCAAGCTCTGAGTTCACTCAGAATATTAGCCTTCCTGAGCTTCCCCCTAGAAATATTGGCTCCAATATAATACAGCTATAGCCAATGTTTTTCAACACAAGATTATGGGGCTTGTATCATGCATTATCACTATGACAAAAATTCATGTGGGACCCCATCCTATGATGATCAGGCTCATCATCCATCTGGCTGGCTAATATGTCAAATGGCATTATGCCAAATGATCAGCCAGAAATACATGATGAATCCATTCATGATATGATGGCTAATGGACTGTTGAGTTAGTTCAGAATATGACTGCCAAATGGTTAAGTGAGGTCCACAGATTTTATTAGATAAAAAAACAGAACTGGTTACTCGTTCCTTTCTGGGGGGAAATTCAAAGTGTGTGTTCTATTGATAACAATTCTAAGTGGCCTGGGGCCACAATATTTGAATGTCCATGTACTCCTTTATAAATCTGCCTTTAGAACCCCATCCCAAATTATATTTAATAGGCATCAAAATTGTTGAGGTCAAACTGATCCAGGCCTAAGCACTTCTAACTCTTCTGATGGAATCAGATTTCCCCACCCATGAAAACACTACACAGATGGTCAGGGTACCATGCTGGTATGTGGTGCAGAGGGAGACATTCACCCTTCCCAATTATATAGAAAGAAACCACAAATAGAGACCATTTAGTCATAAAAGAAGGATACTTCATTTAATTTCAATTTTTAAAAATATACATGTTCATTTGACTAATATTGACTTAATTAATCTTGTGGTCTCTGTACTCTTGATTTAGACCCCAATAGTGATGGTTGATTAATTTATACTACATGTCTGAGTGAACATTTTATTGTTATAATGCATCAGACTTTTAGAAATCACATCAGAGACAACACCACTTTCAAAGATAGGGCATACATATAGCAGTTCTGTTTTATTAAAAATGGTACTGCTCATAAGAAGGTGACAGTACCACAACAGACTCTCCATTGGTTTTTCAAACTGCCACCATATAACACTATAGTAGTTAAGTTACTTATGGTGTGTGTGTGTGTGTGTGTGTGTGTGTGTGTGTGTGTGTGTGTGGGTTAATTGCCATCATGTCCACTTTCACTTATGGTGCCCCTGTGAATTAGAAACTTCCAAGACACCCTGTTAAGAATAGCTACTCAAATCTTGCAAAGTCAGGCTTAGTTGAATCAATCCACCAGCAATTTGGTCTTCTCTGTTCCTATCAAAGTGACACATTTAGCATTTCCAGTGTTAAGGAAATACAGTCATTTAAAAAACAGAGGCTGGGTGAAGAACAAAGGACATTCCACAAACAGCTAAAGCCAGAAAAAAAACCCACATACATATGAAACAGAATTTTTGTTCTTAGAAGCTAACACATCTCCTTTCCCACAAATTAAATAAAATATAAAATAAAACAGTAAGAAACATACCTGAATTTGCAAAATTAATAAATGGACATAAACTCTGAAGGAAAGAATCTGTTTTCATTTACTTGAAGGAAGACTTATCATTAATGGTATCATAGAGTAATTTTCTGCCCTAATAACAAAACAATCCTTGCTGAAGGATCCCCCCTCCAGCTACCATCATGAAGGCCTATTCTTTGTGCCAGCCACTCTGCAGAAAACCAGAGCATGTCACTTGGATACTCCAGTGGAACCTGCATGAAAAAATATGATGCAACCTCTGGTAGTTTTCATCTCTGCCCCTTACTGCAGAAGTAACAAGCAGGGAGTGTGGTTAATTCTGCAAAGTGGTCCATATACATTAGATCTTTGGTTAGCAACCCTACCAGTTCCATGCTAGTGAAAAAATAGCCCCCTACCAGTTTTCATTCAGTGTTGAAATATAGTTCAAATACCCTAATCCCCAGCACAGTAGCCAAACTAGACTCTACATTATATACATGCTTATCTGCCTGGGTAAAAGTCTCCCTTTGGAACACAGGATGTCCTAGCATTGCAGCATTTCCACATTTTTATGCCATACATTCCTGGTTTACTTGGCATATAGTGGGACCTCAACCAGGTCATTAGTGTTTAGATCTATCTTTGGTGTTACTGTGTTTGAAGCTACTCAACAAATATAGTCCACATGTCCTGAAAGGTAACCAGATCATCAGTAACAGTAAGCATCATTCTTATTTCCCTGCTTATGAATTACTCTGTGAGTGCACAAAATCTCTTCAGGTTCATCATTGCTTTGATGAAGTGGCAGTAGCCTGAAACAATGTGCCATCCTTCCTCTTAGGGTTCATGTTGCCTATGATACCTATCCACTGGGAGCAGTAGGTAAGTGTAAGCCTTCAGTTCACTAGTATCATATGGCTTCCATGCTTTGACTTTGGTGGGCTTCTTATTCCATGACTTGAATATGCACTGTAACTCCCCATTAGTCACTGACTACGTACTCGAGAATGCTTTATGCAAAGAGCAATCAATGGATTCTAGCAGGGTTTCTTTGTCCGCATCCCTCTTTGGCCCTGGCTGTTCCCAAATGTTATTTCTTTCTGATCTAAAGTGAACTGTCTCTGAATTTTTTCAGCAAGTCTGTCAAACCCTGCCTCTATAACATCAGTATCTCCACTTCATCCTTCTTAGATTTTTGAACAGGAGGAAGTGTTATTTCTCATCAAAGCACTCATCCAAGCTTCTTGGCATCACGTTTCTACCACATAACAATATGAGACACTTTTGTTCTAACACTTTCCATTATGTGGGACAAAAGAGTACTCCAGTGGCAAAAGACTTATCACTGATTTGCTGGGACAACTTTGATCCCAGCTGTATTTTATCCACACAAACATACACACACACACACACACACACACAAACATTGTGCATGGTACTTGGCTGAAATTGGGCAACTTCCTTTAACACACATGAGATGACAACATCATTAAATGCCTACCTTGTAGATCTACTTCTGTGTAAACTTGTTAGAATATAGATGGGTTATACAGTCAAAGGTGAAATGTAGAAATGTATGTCTGGAATTTTCTTCATGAGAACAATATCTAGGCAAACAAAAACAACCCAGTCCAGGTGGCCAGAGAGTTATAACATAAAAAGTTCCTAGCTGGGGAAGGCAGCAAAGAACAGATAATAGTATCCAAAACATTGTTAGGCCTGG
>CM034703.1:55249869-55270666 GCA_020142125.1 Phrynosoma platyrhinos | reverse complement strand
AAAAATAATAATTTTTGCACTCTGTACATGGAACAATTGAAGCCCATTCATTAATGATGAATGGAATTCATGGACTCCAAATTAATAACCCCTGCTCTAATGGGTGGAGCGAATTGGTATCTTCCACACACGGTGCATTTTCATCTGGCTTCTAAAGGCTCAGTGAAAAGTCTTCCAGATTTCCTTTTTTTTTTTTTTTTCCCTAGTGGTAGTCATTTTATTGTCCAAATGTTATTTTTCAATCCTTACCAGGGCAAAGTCTGAGGTCATTCATATTTTTGCCTGTTTCTTTTTTAAAATAAATAATATTTTTATTATTAATAATATAACATAATTAAAATAATATTTTAAAATGTCTTATACATAGTATTCCACATATGATTTCCTAGCTTTACATTTTAATGAAAGAACAGAACAGGGAGACAACAGGTGTTAAGAACCTGTTCAGGTAGATAGACCTCCCCAGCTATACAGTTTTCCCCCTTCCCCGTTCCTGCCTGGTGCTAAATGGAAAGTCCAAGAGAGGATACTGAGAACGATTCACACCCATATGAATCTCATGCAGTCCCATGTACAAGCCAGTAATATAAGTCAGATTGGCATGCTCAAACAGATTTCAGACCTGTGGTGCAAACCAGATTGGCATGCCCAATCAGATTACAGACCTGGGTGATTCTTCCATTCCCAATCACCAACCTGACATTCAGCAGCAGTTCTTTCAACCCAATGGATTTGTCACCAACACCAATAAGGTTATAACAACTGAGATACAGCCAATGAGCCACCAATATCTTTGTACTCTCTTAAAGCTAAAGGTATTCCCCATTGACAAGGTTGTCAAGCCATGTCCGACCATAGAGGGTGGTGCTCATCTCTGTTACTAAGCCAAAGAGCCAGCGTTGTCAGAGACTATTCTGTCATCATGTGGCCAGCATGATTGCACAGAATGCTGTTTACCTTCCCAGTGAAGTGATACCTATTTATCTACTTGCATTTACATGCTTTCAAACTGCTAGGTTGGCAGAAGCTGGGACTAGTGACAGGAGCTCACCTCATCATGCAGCACCCAGGCCTTGAACTGCCAACCTGCCAATCTTGTTATCCTGTAACAAATCAGTTATTTGCCATTTCTATATAGCCTTTCATCCTCTCATGTTAAAATGGCTGCTTCTTGTTTCTCTCCATGTCTCCACTATTTCCAAGATACATTTTTCCCACCAGCAGGAAGATTCTCCACAGCATGTACAGCACAAAGATCTGCAAAGACGTACAGCTTTTAGGCATACAGATGTATGCATGCAGATTTCCGTGCCAGGAAGTTGGCATGAATTTTTGCCTTGTCAATTAATAGAATAAAAATGATATTAATTTTCATTAAATGTATAGTGCTAGTCTTTTTATCTGGAAAGTAGAAGCTGTTCTTCCCCTTCCTGTTTCAAGTTCTATAACACAAATGAAGATAGCATTAAAGGGTGAGTGAAAGGCATCATGCTTTGCACATAATTATCCCATTCCAGAGAAACAATATGCATTTTACATGTGCATATTGAATGAGTTACTTTTTCTAGCTTACAAATCCTTTAAAGTTTTTTTCACTTCTGACCCACTACATGCCTGAAGGATAGCATAATTAGCAAAGTTATCTAAACATCTTGAGGGAAAAACAAACACACATACTTTCCTAACTAAGCTTTGCCATCTAAAGCTTTAATCACTGAAATCCTAATTAAAGCAGTGTAACCTTAACAGAGCAAAAGATGATTCATACGCAGAAAAAGCTCTATGGGCATGTATATACCACAGAATTATATTTATTTTCCTGTCTTCTCTAAATTTAGTTATAGTTTGGATTGAAGTCTTAATCTGGCATCAGGTTGGGATACCTTTCTCTTCTTCTTTGTGAACTTTTTTTTGGGGGGGGCATTTAATCTTCATGTTACAATGTGTTCCATGACTGAACTGCTACAAAAGCTATTTACCTCCTGAATATAAACTGCTGTGTTCGCATCTGTTGCTGTTTTTCTGTTCAGTTGTTCTGTCAACCAGACCTTAGCAGAAAAGAATATGCAAAAGGATCTTATAGCACCTTTGAGACCAAACTGTGCAAAAGAAGTTGGTGTATATGCTTTTGTAGACTTGGGGCCTTTGCAGACTGCCAGAAATAGTGCAAATTGAGTCCACTTTAACTGCCCTGACTCAGTGCTAGGGAATCATGGGAAGTGTAGTTTATTGTGGCACCAGAGCTCTCTGACAGAGAAGGCTCAATGTCTCAGAAAAAAATACAGTTCCCATGATTCCCTAGCACTGAGCCAGGGCAGTTAAAGTTGACTCAATTTGCACTATTTCTAGCAGTCTGCAAAGGCCCTTGGTCTGCTTCCTTGGATGCATGGAGTGAACTGGTGCCCAGGAAGGACCTTTATAATCAGCTTGTATGAATAGTTGTAGAAATACGAAATGTGTGGGTACGGTGATGAGGTGACAATTTCAGTTTTAACTATGGTCATTATGGGACAAAGGCAGGAGAAAAGATGTTGCCTAAGTCCAGGGTGGACAGATGTCCATATGAAATGGTAGAATTCAAAAGTATAGTTATGTTAGTCTGGAATATCAGTATACAAAATGATATTGTAGCACTTTTGAGACTAACTGAAAGAAAGAACTTGGTAGCATGAACTTTTGAAGACTTCAGCCTACTTCCTCAGATGCATGTTTGCATGTATGTGAGGAAGTAGGCTGGAGTCTACGAAAGCTCATGCTAGCAACCTTTGTCTTTCAGTTAGACTCAAAGGTGCTACAGGATCCCTTTGCATATGAAATGATGGGAGGGAGTTTTGGAATGTGGTGTGGACAGGCTGAGAACCTGAACTAAGATAGGACTGTTCTTTAGATAGGACTGTCTTCTCCCAACAGGCAACATCACTGCTGCTGTTAGTAATAGTGGTCATAGAGAGTAGTACTAATGTGTTTACATACAAGTATAAGGTTAATACTACTCTCTGTTTTCTGACTAGCCTGGCAATTCTATCCCATATTTATTTTATAGCTTTTCCCTTAGAACCAGTTTTATTTAAAAAAAAAAACAACACACACACAACTGTTCAGAACTGAGGTTCACTTGAGAGTGATACTGACCTCTTTTTAGCGCCACATTTAGCATCACATGGCTGTTTGCTCAAGAATCTGAGGTTCAATCACTATGGCTTGGGTTTTGATCCATTTGTCAAATCATTTTAACTTGTTTCAAAATGTTTCAAATCATTTCAAGTAGTTTGCCCTGCCCTGAGATCTTCAGACTTTCCATATTCTGCCATTAATACAAGGAAATGGAAGAAGCAGTTTTCACCAGCTCAGTCTTCCCCTGATAATCTTCTTCATCTCCCATGGTTTTCTTCCACTCCTACAGAGCAAATTTGGGAAGTAGAAGTAGGGTACTGCAAGAAACCAGTGAAAACTGCCATCTCTCCTGTTGTGAGTGGAAAGTTTTGTGAAGGAAACAATGTTAATGAGATTTCTGAATCCAGTCTTCTATATATGTCAAACATGCATACAGCTAAACCAGGTAAGGGCAGCTTCCAACAGTTCAGGGGTCAATTTTTCACTTCTAAGCTACACCATGGACCAAACATGACCCAGAACCCTAAACAAATGCAAATGGCTGGCCTTCACTTCTGCATATGGGGTAGGGTCTCAGGAACTGGAAAGTAAACTACAACATTTATCTGATTCTAGGAGCAGAAAAATCAAGACATTTGGCAACAGGTGTCATGAGGTGACCTCACTGACTGCCAAAACTTGAGGCTAAATGTAATCAACAGGCTACATTTTGGCTTTGTTGTCATGTGCCTTCAAGTTGTTTTATGGAGACTAAGGCTCATGGGGTTTTGTTGGCGAAATTTGCTCAGAGAGAGTTTGCCTTTGCCTTCCTCTGAGGCTGAGAGAATGTGATTTGCCCAAAAATCACCCAATGAGATTCCATGGCCCAGTGGGATAAAAACCCTGATTTCCAGCTTAGTGGTCCAACACTATCCTTAATTAAAATCATGCATATTATAATTCTTTATATTCATTTTATTATTATTTATATCCTGCCTTTCTCCTGGTATAAGATCCAAGGTAGGCTAGAACAAATTAAAACAAAGTAAAGCTAAAACCTATTTAAAATAAAACAATTTTAAAAACCTAATTTTATTAAAAGCACTAAATTTAAAAACACATAGTAAAAAGTAGAAAAGCATTTAGACTACAACTCCCAGAATCTCTCAGTCAGCAAGATTCAATGTTTGACTTCTCAGTCATTTACAGAGGATAGGAACTCTTTTAGCAATCTGATCCTGAAGTTGTGCAGTCAGTTCTATTAATTTGTCACTGCATGCATAGACCTCTGTCAAAGGTTTCAGTCAAACTAAGTGAGATGTTAGAAAATATTTGTCTTGGTGTGCAGCACTGACTCACTCAAGTCAGTGACTGTATTGCTGGTGACACTGTTAGGGTCAAAACAGAGCCATTCATCGGTTCCTTTATGTCCACATGTCTCTTGCAATGTGATTAATTAGGAACTGACCAGAGACAATGTTTATATAAGGTTGCTGAGCTATCTTAAATGTTTTCATCAGCTGATTTTTGGTGATTGGCTTAATTTGCATTTTTAAAAATTGAAATTCTGTTTTTATAATGTATTTTAATCATTTTGATTTGCCTTATGGTTTTTTAACTGCAATAAAGGTTGAAGATTGTGATTTTTTTAAAAAAAAAAAAGTCATTATCTGAGTAAAAGAATTATATTTACAGTGTTAATGAGAAATCATTAAGAAGTTAAATAGTGTATATTTCTGCATCTTCCTGTGTGAATAATACTGAAAGCCAGAGAAATCCAGGAATAAATATTAGAAACTGGAGTTATTGAATGTAGCCTGGTGCATCTTTTGCTTCTTTAAGAGGAAAGCACCATGAGGCATGATTGTAATTTATATGGGATGCAAATTCAAATGTTTATAATCTTTTAGGGGAATTACAAATGTAATTTAGCTTAGACATGAGCAAAATTTAATTTAGTTAGTCAACAAACAAGCAGATGCAGCAAGAATTCAACGCCTGCTCAGTTTCCACTTGCCATTTTCAATTTAAATGCTTTGTGGCAGCTGCTCTTAGGATCCATTGCAGTTTTCTGGTCCAAAATAGCATGTACATGTCTGTGATGTATTTGTTCACCTAAATTGGAGCAAGAGTAGCTAAGATACAGAAGCAGATCACTGCACAGGCCTTAGGTCGCCAGATCTTGCCAGCAAAGATTACTGAAAGCTATGCATCTTAGCCCATGTTACTTACTCAATTGCCCAAATAAAAGGAAGCTTGGTAAGCAGTTGGGAATCTTGAAAAGAATCTGGTGATACAGGTTTGACAGGGTAGAGATGGTGTAGTAGTTTGAGTGTTGGACAGAAGAGACTATCGCACAACTTTCCCCCCTGATCTGGGCACAGGCTGAGACCGTGTATAAATGGATATTATTGCACAGCTCCATGCCCAGATCGAGGGCATCCTGTATCCAATCAGCACTTCTCCCGTACTTAGCAATGAACAGAAAATAACTGTTTTTTGCTAAGTACGGGAGAAGTCCCAATCAGTTATGGGATGCCTCCTATCTGGGCATGGAGCTGTGTGATAATATCTGTTTTTACATGGTCTCAGCCTGTGCCCAGATTGGGAAAAAACGGCTGGTGTGATAATTTCCTAAAACTCTTAAGATCAGGGTTCAATTCCCAACCTGCTGAGTGACCTTGGATGAGTCACACTATCTCAGCCTCAGAGGATAACAATGGCAAACCCCCTCTGAAAAAACATGCCAAGAAAATCCTATGAGAAGTTCACTAGGGCACTATAAGTAAAAATCTGACTTATAGGCACATACACAACAACAACAACAACAGACTAGTACAGTGTTCATGCTGGTAGTTCTGAAATGCCAAGAGTAGCAGAAAGCTTCCAACATTCTTCAGACATCCTTTTCATACTCACACAAACAATTCAGTTGCTCTCACACACACAGAGATGCAGTTTGAGAATCAGGGGAATGATTGGACACAAGAAAGGAGTCCCTAGGGATGACAAACATATTTGAAAATATTGAAAAAATGATCCCAAATGTTTGGGTTTTTTAGTATCAAGAAACCCAGACAAGACGAATCACAGACTGACAAGAATCCTGGCTGTTCAGGACTTACTCTGTGCAAAATGTGCACTTGAGTTTTCACGGAAAACATTTTCTGCTCAGGAAACCGTGTTTTGTAGAAAATAAAATTTAGGATTAGAAAATAATATTTTCATGCACAAGTATTATTTTCTGTGCCAAAAGTTCTCATGCCTGTATACAAAATGCTGCAGTTGGGGATATTCCATACAATATTTGCATGTGGTTGATTTTAACAGAAAAACATGCAGAAATGTGAAATTTTGTGTGCAAAAAAAGCTTTTTCCTAGCCAGAAAATGTTTTCTGGGCAAAACTGTTATATGCAGATTTTGTGCAAAAAGAGTCCTAAATTATGAATCATTTTTAAAAACTGCATGGTTTTCAGGAATGTGTGCTAATACTGCCATCTCAGACATATATTTTCTATTTTAATATATGTTGTATTGTTTGTGACAATAGCAACATATTGGGTGAATACTGGTCACTCTGGGACTGTTATACAAGCTGGTGGTGAGAGAGCCAGCTGAAGGACTGGATAGTAGTGAAGGGCTACCCAGAACCATCTTATTGGCTACAAGGCAGGCCCTGGTGGGAGTAGGGTGCTTCTCAACTAGCTAACTAATCAGCCTGGTTGACTGGGAATACACCCATTGACTGTATGTTAATGCCTTATAATGTTTTATAATCAGTCTTTTGTGTTTGTACCTTTTGTTTTTAGTTGTCTCTTTGGCTTTTTATTGTTTGTTTTTAATTCAATGTATTTAGAACCTGGGGCAGCAATACAAGTCATACAGGGCAGAGGGAGATATGGTGAGGACAGGGTTACATGTCCATGTAGAGGAAGGAGAGAAAGGTATTTAATACCTATCTCACCTTCCAGTCATCCTGCCAGCCTGCAGATCTTGGAGAATGAGCCAGACCACCCAAAAAACCTCACCTTGCTCTTAAGTAATGCCAGGTCAGTGAAAAATAAGACTCATGTCATCTATGATCTCCTCAAAGATGAGGGAGCTGACCTGGCATGCTTCACTGAAACTTGGCTGGGAGAAGATAGTGCTCCAACCTGGGCCCAAGCCCTCCCAGCCAGGTACTGTGTCAGTGAGCATATGAGGGAAAGTAAGCAGGGGTGAGTGGGGTAGCTGTGGTCTATAAAGACCATCTCAATCTGACCAGATTACCTATTAGGAAGCTGAATCACATTGAGTGTGTGTACCTGAGTCTGAAAACCAGGGATAGACTGGGGCTTCTGTTAGTATACTGTCCACCTCACTGTCTAACAGACTCCCTGGCCAAGCTCACAGAACTGGCCTCGGAGGTATTGTTGGAGTCACCCAGACTTTTGCTTCTATATGACCTCAACATACCACTGGAGGCCAGCTTGTCGGGTGCAGCTCAGGAGTTCATGGTATCCATGATAAACATGGGCCTATCCCAATTGGTTTCTGGACCGATGCATTTAGCAGGTTCTACCCTTGGTGTGATTTTCGGCTCAGAGCATACGGATCTATGGGCAGAGGTGATCAATGCCTCTGAATTGTCATGGACAGATCATTTTCTGGTCAGCGCCAGCATCACAGCTACAACCTACCCCTGAAGGGGTGGCCGACCTATTAAAATGGTATTCCCTCGAAGGTTAATGGATCCTTTGAAATTCCAGGAAGTCTTTACTGGTCATTACATGGAATCAAAATTTGAGCAGGGCTATTAACATGATCGCCCCCAAACATCCTCTCCAACCTATTACAAACCAGGTTCCCTGGTATACAGAGACCCTCAAGGAAATGAAATGGGAAAGACAACAACTAGAGCACAGATGGTGGAAAACTCGACTTTTATGCAACAAGACATGATACAGAGGACATCTTCGTTCCTATAAGGTGGCAGTGTGTGCAGTGAAGAAAGCCACATCCAGTTGAGCTGTTCAGAATAGTGAGAGGTTTAACTCAGGTACCCTCCCTTCCCAACCCACTATTAGAACCTTTAGTAGCTCAATGTGATGCTTTTAACAACCATTTTGCAGATATAATCTCTCACTTAAGAGCTGACTTAGATTCTGTCTCTGGAACAGAGGCCAACAACAAGGTGTCCAGCAGCTCTGTGAGTGGGATTACATTGGATCGGTTTCAATTGGTGAGTACTGCTGATGTGGACAAGCTTCTGGGGCAAGTAAGGAGGACAACCTGCTTTCTTGATCCCTGTCCCTCTTGTCTGTTCGTGCAGGGAGGAGATGCAATTAGACCTCAAATATAACAAAGTATTAATGCATCTCTCAAGGAGGGAAATTTTCCATCCGGTTTAAAAGAAGCAATAATTAGACCACTGCTGAAAAAGTCCTCCCTGGATCCCCTAGACCTTAATTAGAAATCTCTAATCTTTTTTTGGGCAAGGTGATTGAGAAGGCAGTTGCCCTTCAACTCCAGTCAGTATTGGATGACACACACTTCCTTGATCCATTTCAAAGTGGCTTCAGGGCAGGATATGGGGTTGACACTGCTATGGTCACCTTAGTGGATGATCTTCATCTCAACATTGATAGGGGGAGTGTGTCCCTGTTGGTGTTTCTAGACCTCTCGATACCATTGACCTAGGGTCAGTCGTACCGCTCAGGCAGGTTCCAGATGGTGATTCTTAGGGACAGCAGCTCCTCAAAAAAGGCATCCCACAAGGTGCCATTCTATCCTCAATGCTTTTTAACATTTACATGAAGCTGCTGGGAGAAATCATCCGGAGGCATGGAGTGGGGTGTTATCAATACACCGATGACACCCAAATATATTTCTCCATGCCTTCCAAAATAGCCTCAGCTAAATATAGCATGTCTCCTCTGAATAAATGCCTGGAGAAGGTAATAGACTAGATGAGAAAAAACAAATTGAAATTGAATCGAGACAAAACAGAAGTGCTTGCCATCAAGGGTCCAAATCTGGTGTCTCAACCAGTTTTGGATGGGGATACACTCACCCTGAAGGACTGTGTCTGCAGCTTGGGAGTGCTCCTGGATCTGTCTCTCCAAATGTCAGCTGAGGTAGATGTGATGGTCAGGAGTGCTTACTATCAGCTTTGGCTAATACACCAGCTGCACCCCTTCCTAGATTTGGAGGACCTAAAGATAGTGGTACATGCACTGGTAACCTCAAGGTTGGACTTCTGCAATGCGCTTTACATTGGATTACCTTTGTGCCAAGTTCGCAAACTCCAATTGGTTCAAAATATTACAGGAACATCCAGGAGTGAACATATTACACCCATACTCAAATCACTCCATTGGCTGCCAATTAATTTCCAGGCAAAGTACAAAGTGTTGGTCTTGACCTTTAAAGGCTTATATGGTTTGGGTCCAGTTTACCTATAGGATTGCTTTCTCCCGTACGATCCACTCCGAACACTGAGGTCCTTGGGGGGAGGGGGGCTGCTACAGCCTGCAAAAACCCGACTGGCAGCCATCACCTAGAGGACCTTTTCCTCAGCTGCCCCAAGACTGTGGAATGACTAGCCAGAAGAGATCCAACAGCTAGACCAGCTGTTGGAATATAAAACACATTTGAAGACCTATCTCTTTTGGCAGGCCTTCCCAGGCAGTTTTAATCAGGAATTTTAAGCATGAATTTTATATTTAATCATTGTTTTATGTATTTTAATATAAATATTTTAATATGTGTATTTTATGTAACAATTATGGTTTTAAACTATGTTGTAACCCTCAGCGAGGAGAGGTGAGTAAGAAATTTATTATTATTATTATTATTATTATTATTATTATTATTATTATTATTATTATTATCTGTCCCTCCTAGTGCATACCCTGGCCTAGTACACTCTCTGTGCCAGTGAATAGGTATCGAGGACTGAGAGGTTTTGGGTGTAGTGGAGCTCAAACCTTCAGGGAAGGCTGGCTCAGAAGGATATGTTTTGGGGACTCATAGTTTGTAGGATTTTAGAACTAAATGTTTTTAAAGGAAGGGCTTTTAGAGAGCGCTGTACTGTTTTTTTCAACTTCTTTTCATCATTTAGAAGTATATGATTTAAGTTGTTTTACTATTTTGAATAGTCTGAATCCTGGTTGTGGGGAAAATGTTATTATTATTATTGGTTTTTGTTATTAATATTATTATTATTATTATTATTATTATTATTATTATTATTATTATTATTATTATTATGGGTCTGGAGAATTCCTGGTGTCAGTTTCAGTTTCAAGGAGGTGAAGCAGACCAGTGGCCTGGACTGGCCTCTGGCCACTCTATCCCTGGATGATCCCTGGTTAGCGTGGGGCCGAGACAACTGAACAGTCTGCTCTGAAAGAAGGAAGCTGTTGTGGTCCCAAATGGGTCACCAGCAAGGAGTGTTTTTACATGCTCCTTTTTTCAGAGCCCGAGACCACCTTAGGCAACCCTGAAATGGCTTCTGGTTAATCCGGGAGCAGGCATTGCCTGCACACCACACCCCTGTGTGTGTTTTGGGCCATGGTCTCCTGTTCTCATGGGTCTCATTCACACTACATAATAAACTGGTTTTCCAACTGGTTTCAACTGCTTTAAAGGCCCTTGTTCACACTGGTGCTGAATTTCACCAATGCAGTTGGGGGGGGCCAGCACTAAACCCAGTTAAACTGGTTCTAGGCATTTACCACATCTTTTAAAATGATTTGGTACAACACAAGTGAGAACACAATTGGATTCAGTTTCCTGTGACATCGCACATGGAGAATTTGCTTTGAATTGATCCAATTGTTAATGTGGGTTAAATTGAAGTGAGCAGGTTCGATCATGGCAAACAAAGTCTGAACATCTATTCGGTGTCAAATTGCTCTATTGATTCAAAATGATCCAACACAGACATTGGTTTATTATGTAGTGTGAATGAGGCCTTGGTGATATGTTTGATATTGATTAAACTGGTATTTCTTCCTCTAACTGCTGAATCCTAGCTGCTAATCAACCTGAAGTCATGGCTACCATTTTAGACTTTGAGGATTAATGAAGGCAAGACTGCCTAAGACTGAACATTTGTGAATTGGCCAGCTGATTAATCTTACAACTGAAAGAGTCTGCAAAATCAACACACATACCAATATTGTCCTATCAGTGAAAGATCCAGTGAACTGAATTCAAAAGAACACATGCCAGGAACCCAAACCAGGCATCTTCTATCTACTAGGGCTATCTACAGCCCTGGTGGCGCAGTGGTTAAATGCCTGTACTGCAGCCACTCACTCATAGACCACAAGGTTGCGAGTTCAATACCAGCCAGGGCTGAGGCTCGACTCAGGCCTGCATCCTTCCGAGGTTGCTAAAATGAGTACCCAGCTTGTTGGGGGGCAATCAGCTCACAGTTGTAAACCGCTTAGACATCCCATAGCGTGATATGAAGCGGTATATAAATAAGCTGCTTTTGCTTACTACCAAAGATACACAAAAAAGGCAATCCAGGAAAATTGGGAGGGTGGGATGATTGCAAAATTGAAGGAAAGAAGCTGGGGGCAGCAGACCATAAGTTGGCTCTGGCCATGCCCCACAAATCTTTTAAGTCTTGACTCCCTGTAGGTGTGGGCAAAATATGCATCCCATCCCAACCCTTTGTGTGGGAGTGGGATGCAAATTATTGGCCTACAGACAGTCTCCAAATCTTAGCTGCTCACTTACAACAGATACATAACCTGGATGATAACACAGGTACAAGATTCTGCCACAAATTCAGTGCCAACTTTGACCCACATCTACTCTTAGGTCAATATTACAGGGACCAATAACCACTCACAACATCAGAGGTATATTTACTTACTCCTCCTCCAACGTGTTATATGTCATCCTATGCCAGCAATGCCTCTCTATACTCTACATTGAACAGAACAGTCTCTACAGAAAAAGATTAATGGCCACAAATCTGACATTAGAAATGGCAACACCCAAAAACCAGTTCTTGAGTTTGCAGTCTTTGAACAAGGAAATTACAGAGGAAGACCAAAAAGAGAAACAGCTGAATTGAGCTATATTCACAAATTCCTATCCATTCACAGAGTTATGAACAAAGAGAATGGCTTCATGGTACACTAGATGTATAAATACAGCAGTCCTTTCTACTGCACATATGACAAAAGGAATCTTCTCAGAGGGAGTTTTGAACCCTGGGAAACTGACTTTTGGAAAGCAAATCCATTCCTTTCACACATCAACACTAACTGATTGCTGTAAAGATTTGAAAGACCTTCTGTATCATCTTTGAAAATTCAAGGCAAGGGTCATGATTTGCATCTTTTTGGATCTTATTACATTCTATCCAACTCTTACAACTGTATAAATATGTTTTATCCCATTAATACCACTTAGCCTTGATACCACTCAGTACTACTTCCAGAAGTGCAAGCAAAAATAAAAATTAATTAGACTTAAAGCTGCTTCCACACTTCTTTTTTCTCCTTCTTCTTTCCTCCTTTTTTAAAATAGAAGACTGTGAGCTTCATATGGACTTCTTTGGTAATTAGTGCCTATGTTAACCAGTGTTATAATATGTATATTTTCCCAGGAAGCCACTATCTCTATTCAACCCACAGTTGACCCATTGTTCAGCCCACAGAGACAATGGCTACCTGGCACATTGGTTAATACCCCAGCCTCACAAGGATGCTCTTAGCCAGTTTAACATATCTCCTTTCTGGTTCACACCACTCCCTTCACCATGAATATGGTCATCCACCTATCCCAGCCTTAGGCAACATATTTCCTCCTTCCTTTGTCCCTCAACAACCATAGTTAAAACTGAACTTGTCACCTCATCACGACACCTAGAAGTTTTGCATTTCTATATTCATACAGTCTGACTATAAGGGTCCTTCCTGGACACCAGTTCACTCCATTCATCTGAGGAAGTAGACCAAGTCTAAAAACATTTATGCTACAACTTCTTTTGCTCAATCAGTCTCAAAGATACTACAAGATCCCTTTTCATACTGATACTTCATAGATAATAAGTCTTTAATGGTTTTATTTTTGACATTTCTGCCTGATTTAATTTGAGAATTAATAAGGAAGATTACTTACACATTACTACACAGAACCAATGATCAACACATTTGCTCATACATTATAAGTGTCATCTTGATGTCTAAAAACCAGACCCAATAAGTTGTTGTAAGGATAAAAGGACAAGGTGAATGTTAGAAACACAAGGATTGCACTGTAGGATCAATCTGGATAGGAGGTTCATCACATAAGATTTTCTGACTTGCAGGTGATTCTGGGCCTTTACAGACTGCCAGAAATAATGCAACTTGAGTCCACTTTAACTGCCCTGGCTCGGTGCTAGGGAATCATGGGAACTGTAGGTTTTTTTTTCTGAGACATTGAGCCTTCTATGTCAGAGAGCTCTGGTGCCACAATAAACTACAGTTCCCATGATTCCCTAGCACTGAGCCAGGACAGTTAAAGTGCACTCAAGCTGCATTATTTCTGGCAGTCTGCAAAGGCCCTATGTTACCCACTGTGGTACATCAACTCTCATAAAGTGCTCTACACTTTTCTTCTCTATCATTTGTATAAGATCTTTATTTAGGAATGTAACTGGATTAAACCAAACAAATCAGATCAGGGATTAAATCAAAAGTGATTCAAACTAAGCATCTTGTTCATCTTTGTAAAAAATACATAAATAATATATTTTGGAAGAATATAATAAAGATCACACTCAACAGTATATAGGAAAATAAGCACACACACATACATACCTAGGGATTAAGGAGCCAAACTAATAATGTTACTTCAAAATGGAATGGGATGAAGTATGCCTGGAAAGAGATTTTGGAAAATCATTTTAGACAATAATGGATAAGACACATAGCCCAGAAGAATTTGTCTATGTGCTAAACTTAATCTGCTATTTATAAACTACTGCCGACTGACTCAATCATCTGTCAAAAATGCTATAGCAAACACAGTTGATTAGAATGCAAAGCACTTATTTGTCTCCCACCTGATCTAAATAAGTTACACCGAAAGACATCCTGACTGGCCTAGATTTTAATTTTAGGTCCCTGATGAGAACAATATCTAAAGTATGGAATCAGATTATTCTAATTTATATGAAACAATCAGGAGAATAAGAGGATATTCCGCTACCAAGTATATTAAAATATATATGCAATTTCCTGTCTCCTTCAAAGCAGTTTAACTGTGTCACCAGATGTACCTCTTACAGAAATTTCAAGAAAAACACTTATTTTCACAAGAAAAAAAAATCTTTAAAATTAGAGGCACTCCTGTCTTAGATGTGGGGGTTTTTTTATAACAACTTCTGTAATTCAGTTTCCTAGTTGTCAAAGGAGATGATATAAGCAGTTAGTTAAGTAATGCATTTCAAAGTGCCTACAATGAAACAATGTCATTTTCAATCTACTTAGAATTCTGAACTTAGACTATCTGATATCCTCAGTGATAGATGTTTGTATCAAGCTTTGTTCCTTCTCGTGGAGCTGTAAGAACCTTTTTACTACCTGTGAGCATACAACTTGAGAGACAGAATTTATCATTTTCTAGATTCTGACAGGTTTTTAATCACTCTCTCACTTTGGCTCCACTCCTCTTTTTTATACAGATAAACAAGACAGTTTTTATCAAAAACAAAATCTTGTTAGAGAGTTGTGGAAGGAATGAGATCCCAAGCATAGGAGATAACCAGTTGAAAAATACATCTTGTCCCTGGTGAGATTTCTGAAGGCACATCAACACAAAGAGTGTCCAAGATCCTGCATTGTATTAGTAGCTAAGTAAATATAGCTACAAATGGCCTAAGGAATAAACAGGATCTTGTTTTTCCTCATTGCACCACATCTCAGGGGTGAGAGGGGGCTGGCTGCATCATCCTAAAATACCCTATCTGACCATGGCATACACCTCTATCGCTTGGAGTGGCTCCATGGAGTTTTAAGTGGGATTGAGGAAACATTTATGATTGTGACAAAAGTGCCATGATTGTAAACATGGAGCACAGCTGAATATGGAGCAGTTGTAGATCCATAACTCTACTACAAATCCAGAAGTGCAATGCAGAATACCAGGTACCATAAAGAGAAATAACTTAAAGGTTGGGATATTAATATAAAGGAAAATGAGCGGTCTACATTTTCCCCCTTTCAGAGGCATTTGTGCATCAAGACTTAAAGGCTCTCTGGCTGAATATTCTAAATGCCTCTTCCTAAACTACAGGTTCCAGAATGCAACAGGAGGCAGCCAGAGCAGTTAAAATGGCATAGCCTCAATTTAAGAGTATAGAGCAATAGTCTAGTTTACATCCTCAAAAGTTTTGGCCTACAATCCCATAAGCCCTTGCCATTGACTATGCCAGTTGGGCCTCATGGGAGTGGTAGGGCATGACATTGGGTGTTCCAAAAGTTTCTGAATCCTACCTTGAAGTGTTATTTACAACTGATATCCATCAGTGATACCTTTATTGGCCAACCAAAACGCACAATATACTTGTTGCAAGCTTTCAAAGCTCCATGGGCTTCTTCATCAGGCAAGATGTTACAAACCAAATAGGAGAAAAACAATTGGAGATGTTAGTCAGATGTTTACATGTTGTTTCAGTTTTTAGTTAAGATGGTATATGGTGGGGAGGATATCTTTTGCAAGCAGGCTCCTCCTCCTTCTGGCCATGTGGCTATGGGGAGATTTTCCAAATTTAAAATCATTTGAATATCAACAGAGACCCCTCTTTTGCAATCCAATATGTCTCCATAGCCACATGGCCAGGAGGAGGACCCAGCCACTTATATCAAACTTATATGGTACTGGCTGTCTACCTACTAGTTAGCCTAAGGTATGATGTGTTACAACTATTTAAGGTAGAGCCTTGGCAAAGAAGCTTTCAAGTCTAGGAGGGAATCAGTGAAGGAATAGGAGGCAGAAATGGAGGCAAGGTATAAATTCTTCTCTGACTCAGATTTTAATCCAATTCAGAGAAGGATTTTTGGTGTTATGCTTGTCTGGCATTGAGGAACATCTGGAGGCGTACCTAGGAAGCTATGTTTTATGCCCAGGCAGACCATTGGTCCACCTATACCAATATTTTCAGCTCTGGCTGGCAGCAGCTCTCAAAGCTTTCATTCAGGATTCTTTCCTAGTTATATCTGGAGATTCCTATCATGCTCCCAACCAAAATTAGATGGGATCTGATGAGTTCAGGATGGCAAGGATACATGTGTTTTCCAAACTCTGCTCTGATTACAACTGGATGCATCGCTACTTGTGCTATAAATAATAATGGCTATTTTGAATGGATAGTGTGCACAGATGGGGTACTTCTGAATTTTGTCTAGAATGTTACAGACTTCTTCTGTTCCTTATATCTACCCACCCACACCCCATATACATACATATCTCCTAAAAGAGGGTAATGTTTTCAGCATCTGGAAAAATACAATACAGTGGGCCCTTGCTATCCACTGGGGTCTGGTTCTCCTATTAATACCAAAATCCATGGAGGCTCAAGTCCTATAACATACAGTGGGATAGTAAAATGGTGTCTCATATAAAATGGCAACATCAAGGTTTGTTTTAGGATTAAAATAATATTTTCATACTGAGTACAGTTGAATCCATGGATAAAGAATCCATGGATAGGGAGGGCTGACTGTATTATTACAGAAAAGCTGAAATTATAGGAAATGTTAAAGTCTTTGAGGTGCCATTGTCTGTTCATGTTTGCTGTAAAAGAATGCTACAACTAATTCTTGTCATTGAAAAACTTTTCCAGTCATCTAAATGCAATCCTCAGCATTTATTCACATGTGTCTGAAAAATAAAAAAGATAAATGTCACTTTTTAGACATTTGAAAAATTCATCTGAAGCAGTCAATGGATTCTAACCTTTGCTGGATTTTGGTCAATAGGAAATGGTGATGAAATGCAGGAATTGACATGATTCTGTGAGCAAAGAACTATTCCATAATATTCCAGTATTATCTATGTGTTCCTTTGATAAATTCTTCAGCTTTGTTATATAGTTCTACTGAGCAAACCGGAATTCAGTCACCTCTGAATCAGTCACATCGTAGAAGCTCTTTTGTGGTGGTGGGGAGTTTCTTTTCAAGCCACTTCTTGTAAGAAAGAAACCCTACAGAGACGGGCTACTTTTCATATTGGCCATCTGCTAATAGCAGCTAGTTCCCACACATGGCATCTGTTGTCCATTTGGGCAGCTGCTCAGGATGAAGGGAAAATGTTATCAGAGCACACAACATGATAAACAAATTAATATAATGACTCAATACAGCAAGAGTGGAGCCAACAGGGAGGCCGAGCATTGCTGTAAGTGTATTTAGATGAGAGATGCAAAGGGCCAAATGGTGTCTTTCCTTACATCTGGACAATTCTAACAGAGTACACTAGAGGGGCTGAGTTATAATTGGAACCAGAGTTTGAACCATTTGTGCACAAATTAACCTGACAGTTATATCACTGTTTGCTGATAAATTGGCTGCCCAAGCACCATGTATTAAGTTTCCAACAAAGCAGCTGAGCTCATACACAAACACTGGCTTGCATAACTAAACAAGCCTAAAAAGGAGTGAGATTCTGGTGTCCATTTTTGTATTTCTAAATATTTTTGTTAATTATAAGAAAGGACTGGCACATGGTGTTATTTTCTATGTCTCACTTTCCATATAGCATTGCAAACGAAATCAGCAGAAACATATTTAAAAACAAGCTGATCTAGAAAAAGTGATTCTGGGATTACAGCTCTCAGGATTCCCCAGCTTGCATGTACACTGGCCATGCTGGCTGGGGATGCTGTGAGTTGCAGTGCAAAAAAAAAGTAATGTTGTCAAATTCTGAAAATATAAACTTAAGTAAACCAGTTGAAGGAGCATTTTGGTCTTCTGGAAACATTTTCTCTGAGACTTTTAAATTTTCATAACCCTTTCCAACATGATGGTGAGCGAATACTAGGTGCTGTAGGCTATATTTATTGTCTTCTTGCACTACCTTATATCATGGAAAGTGGTGACTTTAGCATCCTCATGTTCATGGCACATGGAATATTGTATTTTTTGCCCAACACTATCTTTGATTGGAATTACTCCTTATTTATATCACATTCCCACCAATTTACTAAGAAAGTGATGCATGTATACATTCTGAATAATAAAATGTACACTTTATTGACAGCATACCATTAAGAGCCAGTATGGTGTGGTGGTCTGAGTGTTTGGCTACGAATTTGGGAAACCAGGGTTTGGCTCTCTGTTCAGCAATAGAAACCAGTCCAAGAGAACTAAAATGAGCAGATAATAAATATCCATAGCAAAAAGTACCCATCTAAGATGTGTCAGAACTGTGCATGCCCTAGTGATTTTGATACATGCCAGTCCTGAAGAAGTTGAGTTTATGAATAAGTCAGATTAAAGGTATTGTTACATATTCAGAATGTTGCATACTTAACAAAAGTCCTGTTGGAGTAGATCAAAATATTATCATAAAATTATAAATGTTCAACTTACCATTTCCAGTAATTACTAGGCTCTTTATTACTGTTCCTCTGATTCATGTTGTACCTTATCCTAGGCATGTCTTAAAATTAAAGCCATTACTTTATTAATGTGATCTTCATAAGATTAGTATTTTTGGTGATTGATATTTATCCTATCTTGTTTTTATTACAGTGTTGGGATTTTTAAACACAACGGGCATAACATTCTCTAAATATGTGCATAAACATATAAATATAATATTGTGATATTATAAACACACACACACACACACACACACAGGCTGACATCCTGTTAGCTACAGTGTTGCAAATTAAACTTATGATTTTGGTATCCACGAGTGTGTGTGTGTGTTTTGAAACCAAACCCCAACCCAAGGGCCCACTGCAGCTACATTTTGGAAGGAAGTTATCACAAAAGTAAATCTGGTTTTGGAAATTCCCCTGATATTAAGGGACCTGCATGTTTCCCTCATCTGTGGCCCTGTGGACCACATATGGCAACTGTGGGCCACTCCAGAGGTTGTGCAATTCCCATCAGCTCTAGCCACTATACTCACTGCCAAGAAATGCTAAGTACTATAGTCCAACAACATCTGAAGGGCTGCATGGTTCCTATCTTTAATGTAGAATGAGTATTCCCCTTCAGATCATCTCCAGTGTATGGATGGTTGTAGGGCTGACAGAAATGCAATGAAGCTAGTGAGCATGCCTTTCTCATTTCTCAAGTGGTGTTCAACCCATGCAATTTTCAAGGATCTGGAAACTTTAACCATAGAAGGTTGTACATGCTGCCTGTGCCTGTCCTTCTTAACTTCCCCCAGTGTGATTAAAATTGACACATAATGTCAAGAAGCAGAATAACAAAGAGAGTAACCTTCTTCTTCTTTGATCCTGCACCTGCCAGTTCCTCTTGAACTTGTTGTTTCACCAAATGGCCTGTGCATCCACACGACATTGCTTAGTTACATCCTTGAACAGCAGTCCTGAGTGGAGGTGGGTGTGAGTGACACTATAATTACTAGATAATTGGATGTCATTAATTTTACACAGTGAGATCTCACCTCAAGACTAAGACCTATTGTTCTCATTTCTGCTGTGTTTTTCCTCCCAAGGTCACCAGTTCTTACTGCAAGGATTTCAGATAGTTCTTATCAAAATTGCCCATGCTAGATTGAAGGCCTGTTTGTTACACAGTACTTTTATTCTACTCCACCTTGAAAGGGCATTCATTGTTTACTCTTATCCTCCAGCGCCGGTGTTCTCTGTTTACATACATACACTCTGAATCATGTATTTGCAATCAAGGTACCCTTTATAAATTGTCACATTCAAGTGAATCTTTCAAGGCACTCAGTAGCATTCAGCCTTTCATCCTATATAGTGTTTTAATGCATACTAGGATTACCACTCATTTCGTCTTTGAAAGTTACACAATCGGTTATGCATTAAAGAAACTGCACCATCATGATCACATTGTTTTCAGGAAAAAAAAGTTACCTGCTGGATTTCTGTTTGTCATGGAGCTGTTAAAAAAAAAATTCACAATGTTTAAAGCCAAACTGGTTACTGGAATGTTTTGGGCAGGAAGTACCAAGGTCTTCCTGCTGCAGCCGAGCCTACAGAGCTTGGAAGTAATTGGTTACACATAAGTAATTACTTGGTTCCTTTCCCCAATAATGAAGGTAACACTGCACTGCATTGCAGTTATCATTTAATGAGGGATAACCCCAGTCCTTTTGCAAGACAGAGCCTCACAAAGGACAGAAGCAACATGGATCTCAAAGAAAGTATCTTTTTGTGTTGCTAATAGAATTTAATTTTCCCCACACACTTTACAACTCTTTGTCTCCCAGATCTCGCATGGCCAGAAGGAGTGGCCTGCAAGGATATCCCTCCACAGTAACATCACTGGGAGGGTGTGGGGGTGGAATGCACTGGGTGACACCCCAGAAGGGGGGGTGACACCCAGTCAGCCCCCCCACACCATCCCCCATGTTCTGTCCATTCTGTGTGCTGCCCCTTCCCCTAGGCTCACATGCTTCTCCCCACGCATGTACACCTTTCCCTATGTGTGAGAGTGTATCTCTCCATGCATGTGAGTGTCTCTCCATCCCTGCACGTGTACACAC
>CM034703.1:55229030-55249737 GCA_020142125.1 Phrynosoma platyrhinos | reverse complement strand
CCCCCCACACCAGGTGACACCCAGTGTGAGAATACCTCTGTACCTCCATACCACCTTAACAGAAAACAACAACAACAACATTATGACAAAATGTAGGCCTGTGACTAACATCATCACATTTTTCTTCTGCCTGTATGGTTTCTAATACCTTTTAACACACATCATGCCCCGGGGCACAAATGAATGACAAAGTAATGTGTTTTCCCAACCCATCAGAAGTGCCAATTTGTGGATCACAACTGTGGGCAAAGAGGGGGTAGGTGTCATGTGGAGGTTGTTTCTCTTTTCCAGAAACCCACACAGTTTTCCCAGGCTTTGGTATGGAGTAGGAAGACCAACCAATCAAAGGCAACCTGGTTACCTGGCGGAGAGAGGGATCAAGTGAAGATTTCTCTCATGTCCACACCCAAACCATATAAACTGCTTCCCCATCACAGCAACAATCCGTCAGCTTTGGTTATCATCCCAACACACCTTGCCTGTGTGTCTGAGTGTTTCTATAGATTACTATTTTGTTAGTGGTACTACACTGCTAATATTGACTGTCACAACTTCAGGCACTTTTGACATGATAGCTGAACCTAGTTTGGGGGTAGATGGGGCCCATACACCATCATATATACTAAGTGGGGGAGCTTAAGAGATTTTGGAGGTGTAGACAATCAGATCCTGCCCAGGTTATGGTCAAAAGAACCATACAGTGACTTCCACCTGAGTGGATTCGCACATCTGCCATTCTAGTGCTATTCATCATGTAGGCTGGGTCATCGGGTTTCTTCTGGCTAGGGGGCAGGTCAGCCAAAGAGAGGACTGCCATCCATCTAGCAGGCAGATCAACCAATCTCTGAACCTGGCCCCCTGCTGTAGGCCAAGCCTGTGTAGCTATAACCAATATAATTTTTCCATTCCAATATAATATGATTTGTGCTCACTCTAGCTAAACACAAAGTCCCACACTTATTGTTGGGACTGCAATTTGAAATCAATAGTCTCTATTTGCAGATTACTTGCCAGGTGACTAGACCATAGAAAGGTCAGATACAGAGGAGTCATATTTCTAGGAATTTACAGCTCCTGATGATGGTGGCCTCTCCGAATCCAAAGAGCTGGGGCTGAGGGAGTAGGGGGACCTGCTCAGTGGCAGACACTGAGGACACATTGCTGTGCTTTCAAGACCATCAAAGAGATAGAGACTAAATAGATCCCAACAGCTATTAAATAGGAGATGCTGATTCATTAAGCACCTGGTGTCTTGAAACAGTTGACTACAAATCTTCCAGCAGCTCCCTGGCATCTTTCTTGTTTGCAATCATTCTATTTTGGTGACTGGCAGTATTCTTTGGCATTAGTGTTTTCTTGACCTTGAACTAGCTACAACTGACAATGTTGTTTTACTCCTTGTTGGCTTCATTTATCTGGACTACTGACTTGCTGTAATGACTTCTGAACTGGCTGATGACTACATTCTTGGTTCTCCCTCCATCTTGCTGGATAACCTATGACTGACTTGGACTCAGTTAATTATCTGACAGCTGTTGCACTTCAATCACCTGAATTTTAGGTCACTTGATGCCTGGAACACAGGACAAATAAAGCCAATGAAATGAAAAGGTAGAATAATTTTTATTTAATCACAATGGTGGATCAATTAAAAATAAAACAGTATTAAAGTAGGTAGAGCATAAGTGGGGGCAATCTCACATGGAAGGAAAAGTGTATCAGGGCTGTTTTTCTAATTCCTAATTGTCTCAAGGGAAGCAAGTGATGAAATTAACTAAAACCACAATCACAAGGTCTTTTGAAATGAACACTTTAAATTTTACCCTTAAATAAGAGCTAATATCTTCATAATAAGCATCCTTGTTTCTGCACACTTAATGAGTGAAATGCAGCCAAAAGTTAATTGCAGTTTGTCTACTTACAATGGAACATTTTCATCCAATATATACATTTCCAAACATTAAAATTTCACTTCTGTCTCCACAGTTACAAATCAAGACTAAGTAAATATTTCATTGCAGTGTTTTGTCTGACTGTACCAATATGCCAATTGCCAGGGTACTGATTTACAAAACAGAGAAATTAAATTTGTAATTAAATAGCCTATAGCATTCAAAGTGCAGTCCCAACCATAATGAAGTATTTTTTTGGCTGAAGGTAAGGATTTCTTTTTCATGACAGAGGAATCCAATATAAAGCAGATTACATCTTGATATATAATAACTTTTTCAGCACTATTTTATTGTTCCCATACATTTTACTGGCAAGGCAAATTTAGAATGACATATCTAATATATTTACTAAAATGTGGAATGGTACCTTAAAGCATACCTATGAATTTCCAGACCATGTTAATCCCTGATGCAATTCCAGTAGTTTCAAATGCAACAGTATGTGATATGTTTATCCATTTCATTACACCATTTTCTCTTTTTGAAATGAAAAGCAGGATAAGACATTTTCACATTCCAAGATACTTCTAATCAAAATTTATATCACAACTTATAATACTATAATTATGGGATAATAACAACAGTAGCAGCAAACATATTGTTTGTGGTGGTAGCGAAATGGATCTGTATGATCTTTTAAAATATGTTAATGTAATTTTTAACAGTTACATGTCTGTCAAATTCAAGATAGTGTCACTTGAAAATCAGCTTGCCATGATCTGTTTACTTCCAAACTGTTGGTGTGATCTACAGTTCACTTGTCTTCATTTTTCTCAAGAACCTTGAGAGGTAGTTCAAAAACAATGAATTAAAAACCTGGCCAAGACCATGTATTTTCATTATGTAGTGCAGACACTGAATATGCAGGGAAATCTGTGGCAGTTCAGCCCTGTCCCTTCTATTCTTTTGATAATTCATGCCTCTTCATTCTGTTCCTTCATCTCAAATTAGAAAGCATTGCTTTGCTATCCTTTCTCTAGTCTGGTGTTAGAAAGGATGCCTATTTAGTCTGGCCTTAGAAGAAGCACTTGAGGACTAGTTCCCAAGGAAGGATCCTCTCCTGTGACTTACTAGTGAGGACCATACTGGTGAGGTTTTTCTCTGCTAAAGCAGTCCTGTTTTGGAATATCCTCCTGTTGTAGAACCCATCTTCAGACTGACCTCAGCTCCAACCGTTGTCCTTTTACTGCTATGACCCCTCCTTTGATCTGGGACTCAGGCCTCAAGGTGAATGCTATATGGAACAACTGGCCATGTTGATCATGGGTTCAACGTTGCAAAGCATGTCACATTTACTTTGCTAATTATTAAATTAAACATTCAGAGATGTAGAAACTAAAAACAATAGATTAATTGTATAGCAAATAAACAATTAGTTTTATGCTTGTTCCACACACAGTGTATGGCAACACCCACATTTGAAAGAAAATAACACTTCTAAAAATAACGCCTTAAACTTCTTCCATATTCTCAGCACCCAAACCCTATTCAGATCTTATCAATTCCTCTCTTTAACCATTTCTAACTGGACCTAACTACAAGCCTCTAAGTACAGGTAAGTAGTTCCAAAACTCTGGTTCTCCAAATGTTTTGGGCCGCATCTCCCATAATTCTTGAATGCCAAGAATTCCAATGCCAAACTGGCTGGGACTTCAGAATTGAAATGAAAAACAACTGGAGGACCAAACTTTGGGAACCACTGCTATAGGTTATACCTTTTCTCCCATACCCCACTGCCACTGAATTCTATCAACTGTGACTGACTGGTTCTATCCAGGCTTGCTCAGCTTTCCACCTTCCCTTAGAAACTTAACTGGCACCAACACCTGTGCCATTCTGGTGCTAAGTAAAAAAATGGGCCAGCATCCTGTGAATGTTTAATGATTGCATAAGCTCCCTTATGAAAGCTGTGGACACTTTTCTCCAATGCAGAATAGCCTTATTCACTTGAATAAGTGGAATCACACATGCAGTGCTATGCATGTGGATGAGCACAGTGTGGGTGAATGTGGATTGTGAATTGATACACATTGAGTGTGCAGATGTGCATGTGTATTATATGGTGCACTTCACTAGTTAATAGACTACCTTGGAGCATGCTGAAGTCTCCTTCTTTGAAGGACTTTAAACAGAGGTTGGCCTGGCATCTTTCAGGGGTTCTTTAGTTCTGTGTTTCTGCATGGCATCAGTGGAACTAGAAAGCCCTTGTGCTCCCTTCCATCTCTAAGATTCTGATTCTATGAACAAGGTGGAATTGTGTGACTCTGTGAGTGTAATGTTACACTGCAGCTCAGTGATTCCCTATGTTTTGGGGCCTAATTGATTTTATTCAAATCTGTATATGGAATTTGGTTTTGAATTGTTTTAAACAACTGATTTTAACGCTCTAATTTTAACTGTTCAAACTGTTTATATGCTTTAAGTCTGTTTAATTTTTTTACTGTTTGAATGTATTATTCAAGTTGTTTAAACCAATTTGATCATATGCCATTCTGAGATCATGTGCTATAGGACAGGATACATATTAGACAGATAGGCCTATAGATAGGCAGACAGATAGGTTACAGAATTATCAACGAGAGTAGAAATTCATCTTTACATCTCCAAATATGATGAAACAGTCCTCCCTAATGATAGCCATGAGGCTGGGTTTATTTTTTCCTTCTGCACATTATTTCAGTGGCCATTCTGTGGTGAAGGGGATGAAGTAGCTGCATTTTTAAAGTTGCAAACTTGTTCTGTTTCCTGGGAATTCATTGGGCTTTAGTTTGGAGTGAACATGTATAGAATTGCATAGTAAGGTGATCTTATCTTTCTTTTCTATAGCAAATAATTTAAATGAATTTGTTTTTACTTAAATGTGGCAGGAAGGTTAATTGATAAGCCATCTTGATTTAATGCAGTGGTAGAAGGATATGTAAGAAACAAAAAAACCAAACTACAGTGCTATATTGTTATAGTAATTATTACCACCTACATATATTACTTTTCCAGTATTGTATTCTGTGTAATCATTGCGAAGAGCATAAGAATAGCAACACTGATGAACAATGATTGTGCAGATGAGACTGTGCATTTGGTGCTGCAGTAGCTTTAATGTTTAACTTTCAGTGAAATGCTGAGTGCCATTATCTCCAGATAGCTTCAGCAATTTCATCTGCTAGGAAAGTGACAGTCAAAACCCCTTTTCCTTTACTGAATAGACAGAGCAAACCAAGTATATACCAAGGCTGGCTGAAAGTTTTTTGGACCGGCAGAAGTGGAGTATTGCTATTTCCATGGAAAATATGCCATAGTAAATACTGTAGCATTCTAGAGCATGTGTGGGCATACTCTAGAGGACAGAATAATAATAATAATAATAATAATAATAATAATAATAATAATAATAATAATAATAATAATAATAATAATTATTATTATTATTATTATTATTATTATTATTATTATTATTATTATTATTATTTTTTATATATTCTGCCTCTCTGTAAAATACAACTGAGTCACCTTACAAGATAAAGCAAACAATCCCATCCCCCAATAGCCCACCCTCCTAAAATACAATTTAAATTAAAATTAAAATTAAAATTAAAATTAAAATTAAAATTCTCCAAAGCTCTGGAGTTCCACAGCCATGTCATCACAGCCAACACCTTGCTGACCATAAGAGATGACAATCACTTAGCAGACATGTGACAATCACAGAAGCCTTTATTTCTTCTGGTCAAATGTCTACTTGTTTTAGAAGGCAGTGGCTGTTTTAGGGTAGGGAGCCTGGTGGACAAAGAAAGAAATAGCCACACAACAGGGGTTTTAGCTTTAAAATGTATTTCTTCATCCATAAAACAACTTTTTAGGTGACAATAATTGACAAGTGCCATGAGGTCAGTGCAAATCCCAAAAGCTGTACTGGATTCCATCCCACCCCACCCTCCATGCCATATGATTCCCTGCACTGCTCTAAAGATTTGTCAAGGAGCAGTCATAGATCTCCAGGATACAAATGCACCCATCTCCCCCCATTACCTCAACATACCTACAGAACATGGGATGGGAATTTTAAGAGGAAATTAGCAGGAAAAAATATAAAAGGCTGTCCCCATGCCTGCCACCCAAACTGAAGCAATCTGATGGTGCATAGAAGTTGATCGTCACATTGCCATGGCTCCCAAACACAGGATTTCCCTTTGTATTTATCACACAATAGCATGACTTAAGATGTCATACAATCAGAAAGATTCAAGGAAAGCAAACAGTCTAGCAGTGAGTTATGACCTCTTTCAATGGCTGTGTGTTATGATGATAAACACAAAAGAGGGCTTATGCTTAATGAAGAAACACACTGCTGGAGATTATTAAAGAAAAATGAATGTGATATTTTGCCAGCCTTAAAACATAATTCAGTGCATATGGAGGAGAGGAGTCATATTTACACTGGGTTGTTTTTTATGGAGTACTATGAATTTCTCTTGCTTGTCTTATGCAGTGATCCATTCCTGAATAGTTATCCAAGACCTAAAAATGAAATTTCCCCCCTTTCATTTCTGTACTTGTGAAAGTTATTAGTCTAATTAATCTTGGTTTACCACTCATTTTTAACTAACTAAACAAAACAGTAATAATTCAGAGCAGAAATACTTCATTGCAGTACTTACTCCTTCATGGCATACAGGAGGACATGCATCTGTGGACCTATGCTTTCAGTTTTCAGTTGAAGATTTCTATTGAAGGTGTTATAATCTGATTATTTTAGAATCCAAAGAACTCATTAAGACCAATTAGGGAAGGAGGAAATGTAGTTTTATTATTGTGTTTATCCACTACTATACAATCTATATAAATAAATATACTTTTCCAGGATATTGCTTTCATCCAGAGTCATTTCTGCTTGGCTGAATATGAAGGAGATGACAGAAAGCAAAGCTTATTCCAACAGGTCAGGTGAGACCAACTGCAATTTTGTCATCTCCCCAAATTCATCCTGTCTTCTCCCTCAGTGATCATTCCATTGGACCATTAAAAGATCAATTATATCTGGCTTATATGAATTGGCGCCTACCATGTCCCAAGGGTCCCCTTACAAGGCCTTAGCCCCTAGAGGTCATTGCAGAACAGAAAAGATAGTCTGCAGGTCTTTTTAAAAATCCCTTTCCAACTGTTCTAATTCTTTACGTGAAAAATGGAAACTTAGCAGTTTCTCTCTGAGTAAATATGCCAAAGACATTGCAGTTGATATCAACTCTGTAATCCTAAATTGATCTACCTAGGTGTTAACTTACGCCTGAGCAGACATTGGCAACAAGGCCAATTCAATTCTACTTGGTTTTTTTTTAAAAAAAATGAATTCTGTAATATGTTCTTAAAAACCTATTAAGCAATCACGTATTTTCCAAGATGCACAGAGCAATTTCCATGCCACACAATTTCAGAACAGGATATAACCCATTTTCTATATTTTCTATATTCAGGAATATTTTCAGTTGTTAAGTATCCTTTTCTTTCCCAACTGCTGCAGTGGGGGAGGAACCAGAGTTTGCCTAAGTAAAGTCAGAACAGCTGTGAATAGTTGCATCCAAATTGACAAATTTGTTCAGGGCGAAAAACAGATGTTTCTCAAATTTATTTCCTCTTTCCTTGTGACAATGAGGTAAACCTCAACATTAGAATCAGATTTTCAACCCAGATGGCCTATCACCATGGGAATGGTGGCCAAGTGCCCATTTTACATGGAAGAAAAAAAGAGACGGGGCAAAAGCAAGAGAAAGAATTCACTGCTACAGATCTTCTTACATTGAGTCTGGATATGTGCGCTCTGAAAAGCTTTGACAAAGGCATTCAGCAATATGAAAATATATGCTGGTATATGTTTTGGCAAGAACCAACCTCTTTTTAAAAAAATTAAGCAGAAGCAATTGGGGAGGGGCACAGATGGACTAATTTCATACTTATCACTAAAAGCTTAACATGCCATAAAAATAATGAAAGGCCCGTTTTCTGCTGCACTCACGTTAGAAGCACAAATACCAGGTCACACTCCACTTTGTCTCCTGTGCTTATAGATTTCACCCCTTCCAAATACAATGATTTTCCTATCATCCTGCCTTTCAAACAGTCCGATCAGTCCAGTCCAAGTTAAAATTTTTTGGTGTCTGGCTTGGGATTTGGGGGTGTTTTCTCTTTTGACTCACCATGGAATTTTTGACCAAGCCATTTCACTTTGCTCATCTGTAGATATAAACTATAAAAAATTGGCAAGGAAAAACCCCTCATTGTTACCATATGTAAATAAATAAAATCTAGGCAATGTATGGTCTAGCCTTGTAGAACCTAAACTGCAGTCCTATCATCCCCATCTTTACAGAACTAGGAGTGTAGATCTTCACTTATTTCATTATTACCAGAATTAAAAAAAATCAAAAACCTAGTTCACTTGGTTGAAAAGTTTTAATATTTTTAGCATTTAACAATTGTTAATTATTTCCCACATTAGAGCCTTTCTGTAAAAAAAAAAAAAACCAAAGTTTTTCTGGGCAAAATATATTCAGGAAAAATGCATTTTTAAATAAAATAAGTCTGTGCACAAAACTAATGTTTCTTGTTGTCGCTGTTCATAGAGACAATAAAAACCTCATGGCGGTTCATAATATATTTCTAAGTGATGTGCAAAGACATTAGTCAAGAAAGGGAATATTTATGAACATTCTTTACATCCATGTACACAGCCAGGGAACCAAGTTTACCCACCCACGCACCCACCCCCCAAAAAATCAAGACTGGACTGCCACAAGATGTTTCACTGCGTGAGCTAAAGGACAAGATGCCATATATAGAAGCAAACTAGACTTGCATTTGAATTTTGCTTCATTATTTGAGATGGGATAGTGTCCTGTACTGTACCTGAAGGCAGCAGACTCAGAGTGCAGAATGTAAATCTTCATAGATTTTGTTCTCTCAGGCAAATATGAATAATTTCAGTATTTTTCTCTTCACTGTGAGAAAGTCATTGAAAACTGCAGAGACTATTTGCAGTTCAGGAATTATTCTGTGCAAAAATGCACATTGTAAAAATTATGCAGGAAACTTGTTTTCTGTGCAGAAAATGATGTTTTCTGCAGAAAAATATTTCTCACAGAAGTCGTCCTGATCTGTGAAAATTCTCATCTCTCTAGGATTCTCCTTGTCAGTACTTTCCAACCATTGAGAAACACATTTCTGATCATTTTTTGAATATTTTCAAATATACTATCCATGCCTACACATAGTATACACAGCTCCAAGAGTGGGCAGTGGCCAAGAAGAGAAGCATTCAGAAGGTTGCCTCTGCCATCTGTCCTCCCCAACCCAGCCTAAGCCGCTTCAGTCATCCTAATGGTACTGCTGGTACTTGATTTAATCATTAGCCCAAAAAATGTGGTGAAGAGAATATTTCTTTGGTCTCTCATCCCTCCAATCTTCTCTAGTCTGCCTCAGCCTCCAGTATTTCAGCTATAACAGTCAGTCCATGAGTTTATTGAGAGGATATAGGGCTGGAGCAGACAGGCCAGGAAAACACGGGTTTGGTGCCTGGGTCAGTGTGCAGATGAATATACCAATGGATGTGGGATATCATTTAAAGAAAATTTGTCTCCTTTTTTTGAATTTTGAAAACTCTACTTCATATTTAAATTTGTTACCAGGAAACCATGTACACCTCTGGTGAAATGTGTTAGAGGAAATATAAGTTTGCTTGAACCTTGTAATCTGTTTACAAACTGTTCTTTTTACAATTGTCATTTGGTTTTATTCTTAATAATAATAATAATAATAATAATAATAATAATAATAATAATAATTTTTATTTATAGCCCTCCCCTCTGCTCAATAATCAAGGTGGGTTATAGCATTAAAACAAAGAACGAATTAAAACATTCCCACATCCCCTAACCCTACCCTCCCAAGCCCCTTAAAACAGGATTAAACTAGAAAAGATTAAAATACACTTATCTATTAAAAACAGTAACATAAAAACACACTACAATGGGAACATAATAATGATAAAAGCTGAAGTCACATCTCCCTGAAGCAAATGCTATTCCGGGAAAGCCTGCCGGAAGAGATCCATCTTTACTGCCTTTTTAAAGGCAGTAAGTGTAGTAATGAGACAGATCTCGTCTGGCAGGCCATTCCACAGCCTGGGAGCGATGGCAGAAAAGGTCCTCTGGGACGTCTGAGACAGCCTAGTTTTTATTGGCTGTAACAGATTCCTACCAGAGGACTGAAGGGCGTGGGAGGGATCATATGGGGAGAGGCGGTCCCTAAGATAAGATGGACCCAAGCCATGTAGGGCTTTAAAGGTCAAAACCAACACTTGGTACTGCGCCCGGAAACTAATGGCACGGTACAAGGTGTTGGTTTTGACCTTTAACCCTTTTATGTATATTTTTTAAATAATAGAAAAAAAATCCAAATGCAAAATTGTCCACATGGGTGGTTGAGATAGTGACACCTTCGCTTTCTGATGGTTCAGTGTACACAAACTATGCTACATATACAAAATTATTAAAATATTATGTATAAAATTATCTTCATGCTATATGTATAAGGTGTATATGAAACATAAATCAATTTCATATTTAGAATTTTATCCCATCTCCAATGTATCTCATTATGTACATGCAAATATTCAAAAAAAATTAAAGATCTGAATTTTTTTTAAAAAAATCTGAAATGCGAAACACTTCTGGTCCCAATTATTTTAAATAAGGGAGATTCAACCTGTATATCATTAAATAAGGACATATAACTGGTATAAACCTATAGATGGTAGAATATAGAGGTTAAGATTCATGACAGTGGCCCAAAGCAGGCGGACCAAAAGCATTGGCTTCAGGCCACGTTGGGGGCATAGCGTTTATATGACACATGCCTCAAGTGGGCTGGAAGCCTCACTGAGCCTACCCCAACCTGGAAGAGCCAACGGCCGGGTTGAGGACCATGGCAGCAGCCCAGATAGGGACCAGGCAACCCCTCCTAATTTAGTGCCATCTGCAAATTTGAAAAGCATACGCTGTATTCCATCAAGTAATTGGTAAAGATGTTGAATTGCACTGGGCCTAGGACTGAACCCTGTGGCACTCTACTAATCACTTCTTTCCAGGCTAAATCAGAGCCATTGTTGAGTACCCTTTGGATTCAGACAATCAACCAATTAGAAATCTACCTAACTTTTGCATTGTCTATGCACATTTTACTAGCTTTTTGGCAAGGATATAATGGATGACCTTGTCAAAAGGTGTTGTCTTTCAAAATTGTTGTTGCACTATCAATGTACAAGTTGGAAGATAAAATTGAAAAGCAATAAGCAAAAAGGAATTTTTAAAAATACTCATATGGATTGGCAAGTGTACATACATCATATATTCACATTGGATACACAGAACTTGAAAAATGAAAAGGGGAAAAATATTTTATTGAGCAAGTTTGTGAAGAAGAAATCACTATACATAATTGTCCAGGGCAACACAGAAGCATGGCTGACAATCATTATGTATCTCAACTTCAGCTAGTATTTTGAGCTCAAGTATAGATAGACTATCACTTGGATAGCACTCCATGAAATTATAAGATACAGTAAATTGCTAGGAAAAGCTAATCGTAAAAGGAAGAGGGAGCAAGAGAACCAAGAGTAATACTGGTTTTTTTTTAACTTCTCCTCAAGTACAGCAATAACAGCAGAGGTTTGAGGATTAAAGACTTTGGGATAAACAATATGGTTTTTTTAAACTTTTTGCCACTTTTTTGAAATTTAAAGGGGGGAAACGCAGTGTAAGTTGCAGTCCCATGCACATAAGAGAAGAGGTACCTGGTATAGTTTTTATTATAGAGATGTGTAAGTTTCAGCCTAAGCGGAGGGAGGAACCAGCTTCTTCCTGCCCCCCCCCCCCGCAGCTAGAGTTTTTGGGTTTTGGGAACTGTAATTTGGAACACTCTTCTCTGTTGCCAGGCCAACTAAAGACTGGCTGGTACACATGAAGCAGAACTATATAAAGCCCACCTCACATTTTACATTGGAGGGCTCTCATTAAATTTCCAGTCTCTCACTAGAGATCTTGTGGAAAACTAGACCTCTTTCATGAGGCCCTCCAGTTATGAGACTTGAAACAGCCTTTAAATAGACTTGATTCATGTACTACACTCCACATTCACTGAGGTTAGGGGCACAGGGCCCCTGCAAAAGTAGAAAAACGACAAATAACTCTTCTCCCCCCCCACACACACACATCATATTTAACACACACAAAATTTATGATAGCAGAGTCAACCCACCATGGAAGTCTTCAAGGTGATAAGGTTTCTTTGCATGCAGAAGCACCTCTATGGCTGCCTTTTTTTAAAAAAAAAATAGGGACTTACAAGCTTTGTCATACATTCACGGTCTCTCAGTCTCATGAGGGTTGTGGTCCCTATTAAGAATGGCACGGGGCAGCAGGAAGGTGGCAGCAAATAATACATGAATAATCAAATCTACAAAAGTCAAACCCACAAACATGGAGGTGCAGCTGAGGCAAGTGGCAGCACTTCCAAAATATAGAATCCCTGCAAGTATTGATACCCAATTTAGGTCCACTTTCTGTACCAAATATTGTTGGTGGGTGTCTGTTGTGAGGACATCTTGCTGTTCTTGCTTTTTCTGAATCAAAAATACAGAATTTGGAGCTGTTCTGTCCCAAAGAAAAGACTTATGCACTATAGCTGGGTTCCAACCTTTCTCAGGACCACCAAATCCCAGTAATTTGTACTAGTTCCCTTTGCTCACTTTCCCTGCTGTCTGCATTCATGTGTTTTTTAAGCCTGCATCATCTGTGACTATTAGCCATGCTGTCTGGAGCTGATAGGTGTTATAGGCCAATACAGTTGAGAGATCCAAGTTCGTGATGTTTATGGAATAGTTATGTTTGAATTAGCAATTATGAGCATAAGCAACTTCACTTTTGTTTTCTTCCTCTTATGTATGATACACATGGTTATGCATATGTTCCAGATGACATCATATTTTGCTTGCCAGTTATTCACACAAAACATTAAAACTACTCCAAAAAGTGACCTCTGGGAACATTCTCAGTCTTCTTATGTCTTGTTCCCACTCTCAGTTCTCTTCTATGGCCACCTTCCTGGGTTCCCATCAACCTCCCCTGAGCTTCCACTTTAAGGAAGGACAATCCCAAACCCTTTGTGGTCACATGTTAAAAAATCATAGAAACATAGACCTGGAAGGGACCATAAGGCTATCTACTCTAATTCTCTACCATGCAGGAAAACACAACTTTGCAGACCACTTCTGGGAGGTGAATATCAGAACTTGGGAAAGTTACAATTCTCCACTGCATATTCTGAGAGTTGTAGTCTAAAAATGGAACTTTCCCAAGTGATGATGAAAGTTATCCATATGGCTCCCAACAGCCAGAAGAAATCAGTCCAGAGAACTGAGGAACATGGAAACACACTTACATTTAGCCTATGCACCAGCTGCTGCAAGAAGGAGAAAGCCAGCTAGATGAGCAGGACTGGAGACATGAGAACATCTTACAAGGTCCAAGTAAGGAAACCCCTGCCCTCTTTGGATGTGTGTGATATCTGGCTTACACAATATCTGACAATAAAGTTACATGGAAAATTGCACTAAGTCCCGACTTAGCTTCAGCTGAAAATTGTGTATCTATAAAATATACTCTGGATATTTCCCCTCTGGGACTGTTTTCTAGGTATCCCTTGAGGAACTGGATTACACTTGCTACACTAAACAAACAGGAAGTTTTCAACAAAAATGTATATATAAATGGTGGTGGAATACTATACAATTAATATGATTCGATTTAATGGCAAATCTCTGCTATAAAAAAGAAAGAAGAAGAAGCTATCTTGAAAGGCTATTCAGGAAATTGATAAATACTGAAACGTATTCTAAAAATATTCTACAGATTATTTTATATATATGAAATATAACCACTCTGCCACAATGTTCTACTGTAAGAAATTTGTCATATGCAAGAACAGTATGGACTTGGGAATAGGAAGGGTTATGTGTCTTACATTATTCCTTTGTATTTCTCCATGTCCCTGAAATTGTAACAGAGCAGCAGAAGAGTTTTAAAATGTTATAAAAATCAATGGGCAGAATATTCTCTCTCATATACACACACAAATACACACACACAGAGAGAAAGAGAGTCATTAAAAGCAATGTACAGTATAAACCATTATACAACAGTAAAAATGGGAAAATATTATTTCAGAGATTAACCAAATACATTTTAAACAAGCTGGAAGATCTAAAACATTTTTCAAAGAATAATCTTGAGTAGTTTAGGAAGCAATTAATCCCAATTTCCTTTTTTCCTGCTAGACGTATTACATGATCACTGTGCTTGAGAGACTTTAGAGCCATTTCTATAACACCACATTATCCCTCCTAAGCTCTGAAGTGAGGTTTTTGTACTAGTCCTTAGCGGCAGATTAGCAAGAACCCAGTGAATTAAATTTATAGACAAGCTGCACCTGGCAGGTCAGACAGGCTTTCCATTCCAGCTTTTAATTCTGTCAAGATCATACACAAAGAGGCCAACTTGCCTCACCCTTTTCCTCTCACTACAGCTCTACATGGCATCTGTCCATCTCAACTCAGAGATCGGCCAAAATCCTATATTGTCTCAGTGTAGCATTAATACCTGCCAATACCTGCTTGCACTATGCAATCCCAAAACTGAATACCACTTTAACCCAGCAAATTAAAAAATGGTTAATGTGAATAGTTGTCATTTCACTGTGCAATTTGCAATGTACAGAGGTGATATACAATGCTTTATTCAATGACACACTGCTCCCAGTGCATTATTTTACATCTGTAACAACTTGGCATGAGAAACTCTGCTCCTGACACCATCAGCTGGATAGATCTATTCCACATTTTCCAAAAATAAAAATAAAAATAAATTGCTCCATATACGTAGTACAACTTAAACCCTGCATCTGTCCTGGCCGTAGGATTACTATTGTTGCAGCCATCTTTTATTGGTAATTTCTTAAAAAGAAAGACAAGACAAGACAACTCTGCTGGTGAACTTACCTTCCTTGTGAGGGGCACCATGTGATTAAAGTGGACTGGGCCATCCTTCTGGCACAATCCCCTGATTTTACACCCTGGTCCAGCTCTGTACCTGACTAGGGATGGGAAAACACATCTAATATGCAAGTTGTTACAAAACACATTCCAGTGCACACCTCAGTCCTTCCACTAGTTTGGTCCATAAAGGAAAGAAAAAACCCAATTAGGAGAGTGGGGATCTGGTGGCGAAGGGTGCCAATAATTCTTCTCCTGCTTGGATTTTGGTTTGAGCCAGAGAACTGTGTGATTTGAAAATTCACTTCTCCTTTGGGGAAGGCATTTATAAGGCCCCAAAGTTATTTCTTGAGGCCAGAATAGGAGAACTTTGCCAGTATCTTTACTAAGAAGTCTAAAATTAAATTTCCCAGTGGGCCTATTTATGAGAATAAGTGTTCAATAAGACAATGTGATAGTTCAACCATCCTGAGTGAGTTTACAGCCTCAATACTGTGATTGCCTAAAATTGTATATTACTTTCTAATTTCCAATTGCTCCTACCAAGTCATTCTGTAAATTCTCATTAAGATCTTCCAGTAATAATAATAATAAAAAAACCACACCATAGAAGATATTTATGACAGGTGATCACAATGATTCCTACCTTTGAATTTATTATATCAAATAAAGAAAAATAATATGTATGATTTCAGAGTTGGAAATAAGAGCAATGTGTGTCTCATATTATAATATTAGGAAGCACCCGTGTTAACTCTGGTATTTTCTGCTGAAGAAACCTAAATGCAGGAATAAAATTAGTGTTTATATATCTTTTAAAATGTCATGGATATACGTGCTGAAAGAAACCTCAATGGAAGCCAATTTTTTTTCTTAGACACATACTTGTTTAATGATACACATGCATAAGTTATTCAAATGTTGCATGTAGCATGAAAAGAAAATCAATAAAGTACAGTTATATTCCAAAATCCCTATAGTAGTGAGTTGCTATTATTATAATTGTTAGAAATGCTTTCCCTTTTCTCAAATATAACTAAAATAGGTACACTTTTAGTTACTTTAAAGTTACCACTGTTCTGTGGTATAAAACACATACTCTTCCTGTGTACCTCACTGTTACCTCAACACACACAACAGAATATGAGGCAGTACTTGAACCATGTGATATTACTCTACCATGGCCATAATTGCATAACTATAAAAATAAGTTTAAAAGTTACAGTTATACCATATGAGGAATAACATTTGAGTAAAGTTATCTCTTATTAAGTCACTACTGTAGTGTACTGTAGTTATACCTTTGTTACTGGGGGAAGGAATTAATTAAAACCAGATTGTCATTAGTGACTAGTTACTTCCAAGCCCTGGAAATATCAGACTAACATGAACTGCATGTATCAAAAACACCATTTGCTGTGTGAAGTTTAGAGTCACCTTTGTATGAGATGCCAACAGCAGTCAGTCTGTCCCCTTATGCTATGGTACAGAATAAATAGCCTCATAAAATGAGTTCTAAAGATGTTCTCATGGTGCTATTTGCCCTCTGCAGAGCTAAGAGAGTTTAATAAAGGAAGTGTGCCTAAGCCTTGAACAACATGCTCATAAAGTGGTTGACTTCAATTATCTGTGGGACATTTGCTAGACAGTGCAGCAGATGAAAATGAATAAAAGGCCATATAAATTAAGCTACCCATGAAGGTCTCAGATGTACCACAGTGCTAGTAAAGTCTGGCACAATTAATATCTTGTCAAAATGAATCATAAACAGGGAATAACAATAAAATAATCCAACCCAATTTAGATTGCCATTCTGTGAAATTCTCCTTGTCAACAGCGTACTATATTCTAGCCAAAGGTAGAATTTTATGTAGCTAAATGGAAAAGCTGAGGTGTGAAACTGAAACATGCATTTACAGAAGAAACAGGATTGTTAGCCACAATGAACGCCTTATTATCTTTGTCCCTGAGCTTGCCAATCACCAAATCAAAATATGCTAAGAGATTTTTTTTTAAAAAAAAAATGGCAGGGGTGGGAATAAATGTAATCTATGAGAAAGAAGCCTTTTTAAAAAGTCAAGGTATACATGTTGAAGGAAATTGGTATAAAGAGCAAATTTGAATTTCTGCACCCTTACTGTAGATGGTAATGAAAGCTATGGACTTTCATGAGGTCACCCAGGAGCAATGTGAGGTGAGTGAACAGAAAGAAAATGGAGGAACCCAACAGAGAGAGAAGGGGAGCAGAAAAAGTTTCTACTTATGAAAACATGAAAGAAGGAGAAGGAGAAGTAGGAGGATAGATAGGACAGGAGGAGAATCAGCTATGAACAGGATCATGGAACCATAGGGCATAAAGACAATCAAAGAGGAGTGAATAACTGTATCAAAAGCTGGAAAAAGGTCAAGTAGAGTAAACTGGAACTGGTGAATTAAAAGTTGGACCATAAATTGTGCTGTCCTCCAGTTTATTGCAGACCAGAGGATTTGTGAAGTTTTGGCACATACAGGTCTGCACTCTATATGGCCCGGGGGGCACATGCAGCCCGCCAAAAGATTTTGGGCAGCCCGTGAGGATATGGAATGACTTCAAAGGACCTCCACTGTCAGGCTTTCTTCTGAGGAGAAGGCCAGGCAGCAGAGGAGGAAGGTGGGAAAACACTGGCCCCTTAAGGCTCCTCCTCTGCCTGGCTTTCTCCTGAGAAGCCCAGGCAGTGGATGAGGAAGAGGGGCAAACACTCACCCCTCAAGGCTCCTCCATTGCCTGACCTTCTCCCAAGGGTCTGGGCAGAGGAAGTGGATAGACAAGGCTCCTCTGCCACTTGACTTTCTCCTGAGGAGAAGACTGGACAGAGCAGGAGAAGGACAGAATTAATATTCATTCATTCTAATTAATATTATTAATCATTATTAACTAATTAATATTTAATAAAACCTATCTGTGGCCCTAAGACATTTACCCTATTTTAATTTTGGCCCCTACCTACTGTCAAGTTGTGCAGGCCTGGCATAGCAGGTACCATTTTGGCCAACCTCTCAGGATTGATTTCCATCAGTCAAGTGGGGGTGTGTGAGAGAGGCAACAGCAGCAAATCTTGAGCACTTATTGCTTGTTGCTTCTGTCTCACCTGCTAACCCCTTCCTGAGATTGACTTCCATCAGCCAAGGAGCAGGAATGGTAAACCCTGGGCACACCAGCCACTGCTTCTGCCTTTTGAAAGAAAGAGTAGAATTGTTACAGCTAAAGCAGGAAGAATGAGTGCCAAGTGTGCCTTTGGGGCATGGCAGCAGTTGATCACAGGTTAAAACAACATTTTAAAAATGTCTTCATTTCAATCTGCACTTGCTGAAATCTGTGGATTCTGAACACACAGGGAAACCTAACTTGTGGCTGCATATTAAACTTTTTTGGTCACTGCAGAGAGAGGAATTCACTACCTCCCTAGTACAATGACCAAAACCCTTGTAGTGCAATGACCTAGTACAATGACCAAAACCCCTTCCTTCTGCACCCCCCTTCCTCACAAGGCAAGATGTTTGAAAACATGAGGAAAGGAATTGACCTGATCTTGCTCACAGATCCTGCAGTGGGAGACATGTCATAAAATTCTGCCCAGAGCTACAGTACATGTCAACTCTCATCTCCTATAAGACTTACCTTCTTTCTGTGGACTTTCCTGTCCATGGCCATTTAGCGGCCAGTGGCGAGCAGGGAATATCAAAGAAGCATCTGGTTACATCCCCATAGCAGTCACCCACCCACAAGTGTGTGACTTTGGAAGTCACTTCCTGTTCATTTCCTTTTTCTTTTTTCTCCTTGGCCTATATTAACCCAGGGAAGACCAAAAATGTGAAGAAAATGTATACCCATGCCCATTTTTGTTCTTTCAAATTTACCCTCCTAAGATGGTCACCTACGCTGTGATCCAGATAAAGGCTCTAACAGGCCTTTCATTCCAATAATAATCTCTCATAATCCTTCCCCTCTAATACACATTTGATTCCTGGGACAGATTGTCATAGGTGTGCATTGTCATAGGTGCGTCATAGGGCCACACAAATGGCACTTAGCTCACATCTTCTATAGCCAGACACAGAATAACAAAGGCATCCTCCTGGACTTCCTGAGGGTTCTCAGGTTGTTCTGGCAGATGATATCATCACTGTGTGTCTGATGACAGAGACGTAACTATACTCTTCACTTGATCCCCCTGTTCTCCATAAATGACCATGGAGGAAGGGACCTACAGAAAACGATGAGTCCTGCAGAAAAGGAGAAGGGAGTCATATCATAGTTCTGCCTGGATGGAGCATTGTGATACATCTCCCGATGCAGGACTTCAGCTTAATATTGAATCATTTTCTTTCCCCCATCAATGCTTTTTAAACATCTTGCCTGATAAAAAAAGTGTGGAGCTCTCAAATGCTTACTCACTTTTTGGTGACCTTTTGGGTGGTGGAATAATGATATAACAATAATACAGATTTAGTTATGCATTGTTGTTGTTAACTGCCTCAAGTCAACTTTGACTCATGGCTCAATCACATATGATTGAGATATCTACAAGACACCCTATCCTCAGCTGCTCTGCTCAGGTCCTGCAGAGTCAGGTCTGTGTCCTTCTTGATTGAGTCTATCCATCTGGTATGTGGTCTTCCTCTCTTTCTGCTGCCCTCCACCCTAGAACACTAATGTTGTAAAACTGAAACAAGAGCAAACTACACTAAGTTCTAGATGTTTTAAAATGCCTACACCTTTATGTCCCATGTAGGCTTCTGCTGCTGTCTCTCCTGAAGAGTCATGACTCACTGAAGTACATTGTGAGGAAAATCAAGGAGCTGTTTCTAGCATTGTATTCAAGCCTGAATCATGTAGGTTTTATTTAGCTTCCACTTCTCTCTTACCTCCATACCAAATGCACACCTATGACAATCTGTCTCAGTCCATTTGTCTCCCTAATAATTTGTCCAGAGAACAAACTATTTAACTTTCCAATCCATTCAGTGCAAACTGATTAACATAAATAGGGGGGTTTATTATCATTAGCTATGGTTCTTTACAGCCCACAAATCTATTAATCTTTCCCACAGTAGCACCAAACAATTTCATGGCAGCATCTCTGGTCCAGTATATAATCAGGTCAACCCCAAACATTTGCAAATTCTCTCAGCAAATTCCTTATTGTTGAACAAATATTGATACTTCCTGGAAAGAACCACCCTTTTTAACTGTATCAGTTTACTGGTGGTTACATTCCAAATTAAGTTGATTTTCCAACTCATAACTTTCTGCATCTATTTTTATAGTTTAAAAATTAGAAAAAACATGGATTAGTTCCATACTAAAACCAATCATAGAATCATAGATTCAATAACTGATCCCAGATACAATAGATTCATGGAACCAAATGTTGAATAGTATGTCAACACTTACATGATCGTCATTGATTCAATAAGTCTACTTTAGTTGGATGTAGCAATTGGATTAATGTCATTATTCTCAGAGGATGTAAGCAAGCCATGACTAACATGTACCACTGATTTCAGTGGGTCTAAATCTGGATTTAGCATCACTAAATCTGGATCCAGTGTGATTTCACTCTTTTCCTTGCTTTCAATATATTACTATATTTTTCTTCAAAAGGAATTTTGCTGAAGC
>CM034703.1:55218269-55228930 GCA_020142125.1 Phrynosoma platyrhinos | reverse complement strand
GCTGTGTCTGCATGGAGGAAAAGGAATGTTCCCTCCCCATTCCTACACTGACTTGTTTAAATGACACACAGAGCCAAAATGGGCACTAACATGGGTCCAACCCTCAGTCCAGGGTGGTTCTCTGGAGTAAAAAGAGTCCCATTTGATTCAGTCAGGACAGAAACTCCAGAGAATCCCCTGACTGTGCAGACTGCATGTCAGTGTAGGGACAGGAAGAGCAGTGTTGGCAGACAGACAGAAGAGGTCAGGAGAAGGTGCCTTGAGCCAAGCAATCCACTGACCTTTTTTCACATAGAAATTCCAGCTTCCACCACAGCAACTTCACTTACAGGTTTGTACAGTTCCTCTGGCATCATTCCTTTTGCAAACATGCAAACTGATTGCACAAGTGGATATTAGCACAACAATATCATGAGTACAGTGTACCAGTGTTCAATAGGTTGACCCATGCCCTCATGAGCCATGGAAAAAGAGGGAGAGGGGTCTCCTGGGCAGTTTGCAGACTGTGCTGCTAATATCGGCCCATTGTGGGTGCCAGTTGTGCAAGCAGCTCATCTTCTCCACAGATGCCAACTGTAAGCCAGGTTTTCCTCTCAGTAAGGTCATGACACCTACTTACTGTACAGTTGCCCCTCCTTTTTCATGGGGGAATCTGTTCCAGACCCCCCACAAAAATGAAAAATCCTGGATATTCAAGCCCCATTGGCTTAAATGGCAATGCACTCCTAACCAATGGGGATCACCCCTCCATGAATAATGTAGACCGCAGACTTGAAGTCTGCTAAAATGCAGGGACAACTGTAATTGCAGTTGATATGTCAGTTTTGTCAACCATTGTTTTCAGATTTCCCCAAAGTTTACAAAGTCATTATTAGACCAAAACTTTTTTTAGAAAATTCAAAGCCTGGTAACTAAAATTGACCAGCTCCATTATATATTTAGCCATTATAAATTATTTTGTTTCATAGCTGAGCTACTTAAATCTAAGTGTGGCACTCTATTCAGTAGTTACAAGATTGCAAATTGGATTAAGCATCCTAGAACTTCTGTAGATTCATATTTATGAGCATTAACAACAGAAAAAGACACCCCCCATACCTAGTAGCACCCCATCTGAAAGGTACTGAAGATAAGAATGCTGGGAAATTAAGTCTGCAATGCTTTCCTAGCCATGGGTGCATTGAGCAGGATCTCAAGAGGTCTCTCCAGCTCCCTGTTCTCAGTGTGCCCCATGACCAGGAGGGGGGGAGGGGAGGTGAAGACATTATTTCCCAGTGATCCAATCTGCAGTGCCTCAGTAAACCTTTGGCTGGGCCACTACCAGTAATAATGTGGGGTTTTGGAGGGTAGCATCACCATATGCATCTATGACAACATACAACCTGTTCCCAGATTGCTGCCACCAAATGTGCTGGAGGATGCTATTTTATTCATATTCTGCTAGCACTCTAGTCAGCTTCTAAATATGGAAGAAGGAAGCTGATGCCACCTTATCCTTGGCTTCAAGCAGCAAAATGCCTTGGAATCACCATGTCTTAGATTCATGTTGCTGACAATCTCATAATGTTTCCTGTTCTAATTTGTATTTGACAAATAGGTTACCTTGAGTAGGTTTTCCCTCACCATTTCAATGTTTCTGAGTGCCTGGAAGTATACCTTCTATTTCTCTACCTTAACCCCCGTGCCATTGCATTATGGCAACCAGTCTGGTTAAAGTATCTAGTCAGTGGCAAAACAGGCAATTGGCTTAACCAAGCTAGCTTAGCATTAGTCCCAAGTTCTGGATATGATGTGTAGGCAAATAAGACTGACCCAACCACCACTAATTAACAAATGAAGGCCTAGTTTCAACAGTGTCTGTGTAATCTGGCACAGTTGTAAGCAAAGAGGCACTTCTAAACTGGACAAAAAAGTAGAGTCATGCCAAATCGGCACACTTTCACCCTCTTCTAGTTGGCCAAATGAGGTTTGATTACCTCCTTATGTTACACACCTTCAAGGAGTGCAAGATAGAGCCCCACCTTCATAACCAACTATCTTTGTTGTTCTTACACCAATTCTCTCTCTATATATTATTATTTTATTTTGCTTTGATCAGACTACCTGAAATACTGTCTATAATTCTGGACACTGCAGCCCAAGAAGGAGATTGGCAACTTGAAATATGTCCAGAGGCAGGTGACCAAGATGGTAAAAAGTCTGAAAACCAAGCCCTATGAGGAACAGCTTGGGGAGTTGAGTATGTTGAAGAGAAGATAATTGACATGACAGCAATATTTAAATAGCTAAATGGCAGAGTTTAGTGAAGACATAAACTTGGATCTCCCAAGTCCCAGTCCAATCCTCTTATCATCAGATCACACCATCTCCAGTGTTGGAGATCATGTAATATTTAATTAAAATCTCTTGGGAGGTGGAAACCACTATGTGCATGGCTGCCACACTGAAAGTGAGTGAGTCTGTTTAAACAAATTTGAGAGCAATTTTTAGTGTTAACGTTAATGGGAAGAGCTCACCATGGTCACTTGCCTTTTTCTAATGAGAAATAAATGTCAAAACAAATCATACATGGTGCTAAACTGGGAAATTTATTCCACGTGTATAGCAGCATAAAACTCAACAAGCACTACCAGATGGGTGATAAAAATGTGCTCTTCTAAAACCCTCTGAAATAGAGCTGAACAAAAACAACAACCAGTTTTTGTTTAGTTCCACTGATACAAATTGCAGCATGGGTCTCAAAAGCTCATAAAACAAGTTCATGGTGACAATGTGTTTCATTCTCCTTCCTTCTGCTATTCATATTCCAGCATCATACTGGGGCAGAATGCTTTGACATAAAAAAAAAAAATCCTTCAGGATTGCCAAAGCAGTTCAGGAGATACGTGGACTAAATTTTCTATCAAAGTTTCTGTGACCTTAGTTATATACTTTGATTTTTCTTCTTCTAAAAGTTTCATTTCCAGAAATCTGCTACAGTTTATCAAGGACTTGTCCCATGAGCACTGAGTCAGTTACTTTGTAACAGATGTGCTAACCTCACTAGGCTCCCAGTCTCAATGGATATATCAGATACATAAGTAGACTACTGCTAAATAACATGAAAGTTTTAGGGTAATCTAATTGTTTGACTTACCCCATTTATTCTGTGGTGAGCAGGAAATAGTAATGCTCATTTTAAAATATAATATGTTCAATAGTAATGCACTTTTTAACAGTCTTGGCATTTTGATCCTAAAACCCCAACTTCACCACCAGTGCATTGTAAATTGAGGACTGAGGAAACTTGGATCTAAATCCATATTTAACTATGTAGCTCCCTGAGCATACTCTCCAACTGTCTCAGTTTTGCATGGACAGTCCCTATTAATTTTCTGTTGTCTCACTTTTTCAGCTGCTTTGAAAATGTCCTGGGTTGTTTCTCCTGCTTCCATTTACCCCTATTTTTTTCAGCTTACTGCAAATTGAGTTCAAAATGCAACATTAGTTTAAACTCAATTATCTAAGGTGGGGGAGAGTTGACCTTTCAGGGTTATTGTGAGGACAGAATGACAGAGGAAACCTCTATATGCTACCTGAGCATCTTGAAGGAAAAGTCAGAAATAAATGTAATAAGTAAATGTCCAAAAAAAGTTTAGTGACAGCAGCTATGGAGAAACTGTTTGTGGGTTGTGAAGTTGTATTGCCAGGAGATGTCATTTTAATACTTATGAGTAAGTGCAATAAATCTGATTCAGATCCTATAATTCAGTGCCAGATTATAAATTAAGAACAGATGCCATTCATAAATTTAATAAGATTAATAAGTTAAGGCCAGGTTTAAAAATAAATATGCTAAAAGGATTAATTCTGAAAGCAATTTAAAAAGTATATTACATATTAAAAAAGAGAAGCTCTTTACTGAAACACTTTTTTAAAATACAATGGATTTTTGAACAATTTATAGAAAACATACTCACATGACAAATTCTCCATTGGAATTTACTGTTTCAATTTTCTGTCAGAAGTTCAGAGTTTTAAATAATTGACAGCAGGGAGAAATGTTAAGATGTAAACTTTGTAGTTATCTATAAAATACAACATCTAACTTTAAAAAAAAAAATAGTAGGAAGTAGCCACTCCCATAAATTTCCTTTGTCCTATATCTTAATAGAATCAATACAGTACAGTGATGTACACTGAAGAAAGAAAATAGAAGAGACCATTGTGATTGAACACACTGGAATTCAATTACTTTAACAGTGACCGTGCAGTGAAAGGTTCCTCTCAGTTGGATCAAAGTAGGGATCATTGTAACCTTGGGCTACTGCCAACCCATCTAAGAGGCCTAATAGATTCAGGAACAGCTGCTGCTGTAGATGGATGCAATAGTGTCATGGGGGGGGGGCAGAAGGGGGGTGACACCCAGTCTGCCCTCCGGCCCCACAGGTGCTCCTTGGGTGCCACTCTGAGACTTGGGGGTCTCCAGTTCCGGCAGGTGGTGGATGACCACTTCTCCCACCTGGTATGGCTGTTTTCCCAGCTGGCACGACCATTTTCCCAGCTGCCATGGCTTTCCCCCGGGCAGGACAGCTGTTTTCTCATGCAACTCCACCCCCAGATGTCACACGAATTCCTGCCCAGAAGCCCTGCCTCCCAGAAGCCCCACCTCCCCACACCAGGTGACACCCCAGGTCGGGACGCTACTGGATGGATGGGGATTTCTGCCTACAATAAAGCCAGTGAAGGAAGAAAATGGAGGGGGGGTGCTTTTAGAGAAGGAATAAAAGCAGCCACCTGGGAGGCCATCATCCCATCCTGAACACACCTGGGATGTAAACACACAGGGACAGATTCTGTTGCATAGCTCCATCCCCAGGCAGTAGTCATCCTGTACCCAATCCAGGCTTCTCCTGGATCTTTTAAAGAATGGGATTTTCCTGATCACCTTAAGGCTGCCATAAGTCAGAAATGACTTGAAGGCACACACCATCATCAATTTCTGTATACTGATGGAGATTATTGATGGTGAGGTTTTTAGTGTGTGAGACAGCTTTCCCAAACCAATATCTACTGTGATTCTTACAAAGCTTGGGAGATTACTTTTAAAATATAATAGCCATTGTAGTTCCATGACTGCCTTTATCAAATAATTCCCATTATAGTTGTAATTTTAAAGTCACTTTTTACTTTCCCATTTTTCAAAAATAAGTTACATTTAGGGTTTTGCTTTTTTTTTAATGACTGACACTATTGAATCTATTTATATCTAGTAAAAGTATATTGTCTGTCATGCCCTCCCTGGGTGAGGACTTGGAGGACTCAAAGGATGTGTCAGAACGTCCTCTGGACCACGAGCCTATGGTGGAGGAGACCCAGCCTGGTCCTAGAAGCCCTGCTTTGCCAACTCCCACGGAGTCTCCAGCAGAGTCTTTGGTGTCTCAGGAGGTTGTGTCACAGCCAAGCCTTCCATCAACAGAGCCGTCGGGCATGGAGGAGGATCAGGGGACTGTGCCTACCTTTAGTTAGTGTTGAGCCGAAAGGGCGAGCATCAGGCGCTCGAAGAGGCTTTATGAAAAATGCCGAGGTAATCAAGGTGATCAAGGTGATCAGCCCCAGCTGACCTCTGGCAACTTGGGGATTTAAGCAAGTGTGAAAACGCTGCCTCAGTGCCAGAGGTTATTTGAGCTTCCTGGTGAAAGCCTCTGTCTCTGTCTCTCCTTGTTCCTTGCCTTGAACCTTGACTATCCTGGACTCCCAGTATCCTTGACCTTCAGACTACTGATGACTCTCGGACTTCTGCATCCTTAGACCTCAGACTGCCTTGTTTCCCGGCTACTCTGAAGCCCTGGACCTACAGACCGTGTTTGACTCTTCGCTGGCTGCCCCTTCGGATTGATAATGAAGACTTGGTTTGGGGGACTTTCCTTTGCCTTGGCTATCAGCCCAACTGCTGACTTTCCAGGACACTGTCCTCCCATTCATTTTGTTACTCCTATTCATTTTATTACTGCTTCAGAATCCACAACAGAGTACAAGAAAACAAGGTGGGGCTCATTAGAGGTCAGCAGTTGATCCATGTGATATTACTCCTCCACCATTTATCAAGACTGCACCAATACAACTACAAAAGTAACTAAGGGCCGATGCAGATGGGCAGAGAGCTGCCCTGGGGAGCAGTGGATCAGGGCCACAGCAACCCCACACCACAGCCCCAATCCCACACCACAGCAAAATGCCATTCTTTTAGAGGTGGCAAAAGGCTGCCCTAAGAGCCAGCACCGTGGCTCTTCTGTGCCATTTCGGCGCGGCGTGTCTGTACGCTATGCCAGAAGGGCATCCTGACGCTGCGCACCATGCGTAGGGCTGCACAGTGTCAGGACAGCATCAGGGTGGGGTTGGGGTAGCCAGCATGTGGCTGCCATGCCCCAACTCTACACCCAGGCCGGCCCTTTGGGGCGGTGAGCAATGGCCCTAAATGTTGCTTTTTTAAAACAAATTAAAAGATTTAAAATTTAATAAGAACTCACAAAACTCTCCACAGCAGACTTCTTATTCAGGCAGGCTATGATTGTTTGGTAGTTTTAAAGATTTAAGTATCCACAGTTTAAATATTTTAAATATTTTAAAATTATGTTTTAATTTTAAGTTTTATTGTTGTTGGCCACTTTGGGAGCCTTGTGCTGATAGCCAGGCCAGAAATTTAAATATATAACTAATAAAGGCCACAAGTTGGTTATTCTGTTACAGTTTGACTAGGACTTTTCGAAAACAAAAGAATTAGAAAACATAATCAGAACATTACATCTGCTGCATTTGCAGCAGTCTCTCCAGAACAAACCAGTTCAGTTTGCTCATAAACTAAAACAAATGTGTGTCTTCATTTTGTTTGGCTTGAGCACACATTTTCTGCCACTTGGGATCATATGCCTCACATCTGTACATCATCTTCCAATAACATCATCCCTTGACACCAACACTTGTTCTCACAAACCCTACAGGAATTGCCAGGCTGTCTTTGAGCTGGAGCATATATCCTAAAAGCATTATAAGTAAAACTGCCAAGATGCTCCCCACAGGAGCTCTAAAACTGCAGGTGGTTCTGTGGCTGCCTGATGTGGGAATGGGCTGCCACAGAGGGGGATAAAAGAACTAGTATTTTGATTATGACTATCTTAGCAAAGCTAATTTCCACTCCATATAAATAGCTATATGAAATCCTGGATAGAATATAAAGCTACATGAATTTGTGTCTCTTTCAATATACAACACCAAGCTTTCTGGAAATGAACAGATATAGCTTTGGAGCCAATGCTGCCCTATTTAAATGTATGTCTGATCCAAAGCAGGCTCATGCATGCGTGTCAGAAACAGTAAGCATGTATCAGATAAATTCCCAAGTAAAGAAACAGCCTGTCCTATCTTCATTACTGTCAGAAGGGTTTGAATTTGCATGCTCATTTTCATCTCCATCCAACTGTAGCTGGGAAAATGCATTTAAATGTACATCTAACTGCTATTATAATCGTATGGGATTGTATTTTAATTGTAAGCCGCCTTGATAGCCTTGGCTAAAGGTGGGATATAAATAAAAAAATATTATTATTATTATTATTATTATTATTATTATTATTATTATTATTATTATTATTATTATTATTTATATACCCTAGTGAAAATAAAGCTCAGAAAAGTTAATTGATTGGTTGACAATTCCTAAGAAACAAAACTAGAGCTAAACCCAGAATGAAGTCTTATTAGTGACTCATGCTTGGGAAAAGGGACAAAAGCTAGAAATGGCAACACAGCCCGAAAAACCCACAAAAAACTATGGATGCCGGCCATGAAAGCCTACGACTTCACAAAAGCTAGAAACCTTTGGGTACTCAGCTAGTGTTCCTGGGGTATTATGTTAGTACTTTTCAAGATGTTGTGGATGGAAGATATCCAGTACCTCCAAAAACATTGTGTTTTCCCAGGCAATGCAATGACTGATGTGTGGGTAGTGCCCAGGTATAATAACCCTGTGCCCTCAAACTATAGAGATATCAATTGGCTGAAGGTGTGATAGGGAAGCTCTCATTATGGCAGTGCCTGGCAGGCAGCTGGTACTCACCCAGACCTCCACATAAGAATGCTGGAGGGAGTGTATGCTTGATTCTTGCTATGGTTTGTTCTGGAAGGGGATGAAATAGTGTCCTTTTCATTTCACTGACAGTGCTGAGGTGGGGGTGGGGGTTGAGGGAAGTGGGCTTGAATGAATGACCTTTCAGCTGCAGGACACATTCTATAAGGGAATCTCCAAACATGGTGGTTTAATAGACTGGTGGTTTAACTGTGGAGCTGATTTTTTAAAAATTGCTTTTCTGCTTCCTTGTTTTGTTTTGTTTTTAAAATATATATATATCTAGGAAGAGAGAGAAAAATCTTGATTAGATTTAGGAGCTGCTTTGTATTTACAGCTTGTTTTAACTAGCTTTAAACTTCTGTAACTGAATACTTTCCCTCTCCTTCCTACTTCCTTTCCTTATTTCTCTCCTCTAATTATCAACCCTTCTCCAAGTCTTTTTTCTGGAATGTTCTTTTTTCCCCTGCCTCCTTGCTGTTGTTTAACCTGCTGAGAATCTTCTGTTTTTCTTGTTTGAAATATTAAGCTGGTGCATAGCTTGTACATTGGCCATATCATGAGAAGATATAACTCACTAGAAAAGGCAATATGCTTGATAAGGTAGAAGGCAGTAGGAAAAGAGGAAGACCACATTCCAATAGGATAGAGTTAGGGCCGATGCAGATGGCCCCTAAGGGGTAGCTCTGTGCCACCACATCGGGGCCATGGCAACCACAGGCCGTGGCCTCGATCTGGCTTTTTGCTACTCCCAAAAGAGTTGGCAAATACCACTCCTTTTTGGGGCAGCAAAAAAAAAAAAAAAGACTGCCCTTAGAGCTGCGGCCTCAGCTCTTTTATGCTCCTTTGGTGCAGCGTGTATGCATGCTGCACCAACAGGGTGCCCTGACACCATGCGGTCAGGTGCACAGCGTGATGGTGGAGTCGGGGCAGCCGGCATGCAGTCACCCCACTCCAACTCTACCTCCAGGCTGGCCCTTTAGGCCAGTCTGCATCAGCCGTTAGTCAAGGAAGCCATGGTCCTGAGTCTGCAAAACCTGAGCAAGGCTGTTGATGATAGGATGACTTGGAGGTCTCATTCATTGGGTCATCATAAATTGAAATCAGTCTGACAGCAGTTATACTTCTTCTGATTCCTGTTGCCCACCTAGCTGCTTCCTGGGTGAAGGCCATATAGTCAAAATATCTAGCAGATCTGTCACCACTTAGTTCAGGATTTCATTCAATGTCACACTTACTGTGTCCACCAGGGATCTTGCTTTCTTATATCTATATGTCTGAGTGCTTCTTGGCTTCTCTTTTCAACCTGCAATCTCTATTGCCCATCTCCTTACATGGCTAGGCAGTCTTCCAACCACCCATCATTGCCTTTCTGCTTCCACCTAGCTCTCCTCAATGCAGACAATTTAGTTGGGTGAGTAGACAGCCATACAAGTGTGGCCCTTCTGCTCACCATCAGAAAAACTGTACATTTACCTAGCAAGTGGAGTAGTTAGTTTTGGTAAGTTACCCATCATTCTCTGTCACTGTGACTCAATAAATAACCTATGATTTTCAGGCCTACAAGAAAGGGTTAAATCTAATTTCATTTAAAGCAGAGATGGGCACACTCCAGAGCTTGAAGGGCTGCAACAGGTCCAGAGGAGCCAAAATACACCATTGCAGTTGTCACTTGAGACAACTGGAGTTGTGTCACTCCCAGTCACCTTGAGGAGGGAGGTATTGCTGTTTCAGCAGTGGGATCTCCAAAACAACATTTTAAGTGTTTTAAAGTTGTTTGAGCAGTTTTTGCAGGCGGGGGGGTTGAATGGGAGGTTTGATAACTAGGTGGGAGGCAGTTAAGTGTAAACCTTATTGGTGAGGCTGTGCCCTTGGTTTAAAGCAAACATGGAACTTTGTATACAGAAGCAGTTATATTGTCAAACACAGTATCAGATATTGGCCTAAGTTCAATTCTTAATCCTAAATAGAATAGGCCCATTGAACAAGGTAAATCAAAAATTATGTAAGATCCACAGATTCAAAAAGTCTCCTGTTTTAGGGAAATGACAACTGGATTTAGGCCACTGCCATTTGTTTCCTACAAGAAATCTTTGTTCCTTTTGGTGTTGGCTTGAATTCATAATTGCAGTTAAGGATGCATAATCTAGATCTAGATGATCTGTAATTGATTCATATTCATAGTCCATAGATACTTATGATCATGAAACTATTGCCACAATCATAAAATGCCCCCAATCCTGCTTTACTAGGCAGGAGCTGCTGCAAATGATAGAGGTCTGTTCTCCTACTAATAGGGGTGCAGCATAATGACCTTCCCACTCTCCTTCTACCTATGATTTGCAGTGCAAGAAGGAATTGTGGAGAGATCTTGCCTCTGATTGTCACATCAGGGATCGCTAGCAAGAGGGAGGTAGAAACAACAGTTTGCTGCATCCCAATTAATGGGAGAATGGACCTCCATCATTTGTAGTTACTGCCGCCTAGTAAAGAAGACCAGGAGGCCAGGAGATTCATAGCTAGTTGTCAGAGTTAGCACCAGCACCTTTGGACAATC
>CM034703.1:55192147-55208274 GCA_020142125.1 Phrynosoma platyrhinos | reverse complement strand
TTTACATTTCACCTTTGACTGTATATCCCATCCATATCCTAACAAGAACCCTATGACATTTCCACATGAGCACATTCTTCAGATATCAAGAATCTACTTCTGAACTTTGGAAATGTCCTCTTTTGGGGACTACTACTTCCAGTACTTCTAGACAACACAGGTGATGCATATGTATTTCTAGGCATATAGGATATCCTTCTAAGGAGAGATCAGCAGTTTTATTTACTACAGCATGAGCTGTGTTTGTGTTAAGGCTATATTAGGTAGTGCTGGCCTTTGCAATATCAGATATGACAGTGTAAAGACAGGCAGAAGCCTGTCTTTAAAAGATGGAATGGTCTATTTGCTTTTCCCACTAGCCCAGTACACTCTGTTGCTATTGCACAAGTGTTGTTGACATGTCCCATGCCTGTGCTTGGAAAAGTTAGTATTTTGGATTACAGTTCCTGGAATCACCCAGCCAGGCTAGCCAGGCTTCCTTTGTGTGCCAAAGTGAGCACACCTGCTAGAAGTCTGCATTTTTTCTTTTCATTTTCATAGTTTTGCTATGTGGGTTTTTTTTAGCACAGTCCATGCAGATTAAATTACCAGAACACTCATGACCCTTTGTGCGCTATCCACAATTTGACACTGTTGTTCTTCAGATGTGGGATGTGCTATTTTAACACCATTTTCTTATTATTAAATAATTATTTTCTAATAATTCTATGTTGAATTACACATGGCTTTTCTTGCATTTCTTTTGGAAGTGATTATGTGATGATTCTGCTATTCATCACAGCATTCTCATCACTGAAAGCACATCTTTACACCTAAACTATAGCTGGGGTACCCCATACCAATTAACCAATTCAAAAGCTTCAGCCTTCAAAATTTCCAGACTTCTGTGGATGTGCAGAGGTCTGTGAAGACTTAAGTAATCACTTTCACATTGCCTTGGGTGAATGGTATAGAGAACATGGTAGGTGTAGATAATTAGCTGCTGTGAGAGGATTATTCCTGCCCAGTCACACCACATAAACAAAAACAGAAAAGAAAATAACAGTGATGGTAGTTCAGGTCTTAAAGCCTGTTAGAGTTCATGAAAAGCTGTTGTGTGGCAGAGACTAAAAACAGGATGGCATTAACTTCAAAAGATGCATATTGGGGATGGAGAAACTTTTGGCTTCCAGATGTTTTGGTCTAAAATTTCCAACATTGTCTATGCTGAGCACAGCTTCTCAGAGACCAAAACATTATTATTGTTTGCCATCATGTCAGCTTTTACTAATAGTGATCCAACTTGCAACAGCCCTGGTCATCAGTTGCTCTGCTCAGGTCTCGCAAACTCAGAGTTGTAGCTTCCATGAATGAATAAATCCACCCAAACTGTGTTGTTCCTCTTTTCCTATTGCCTTTCCCTTTACCAGGGGTTACCATCTTGGTTTCTTATGAATGTTCATGCTTGGTATGCTGTAGGACCTATTTATTCATCTCTTTCTCAGTTTGTGGTATCTACAGAACTCTTCTCCAGCAACACCTTTCAAATGAATTGATTTTCTTCTTGCCATCTTCCTTCGCTGTCCAGCTTTCATAGCCATAAACAGAAATCAGAAATACTATGGCATAGGTTGTTCTGACTAGATTTTCTTTTGAGAATCTTATCTTGTTCCTTCATAGCTGCCTAACTGCCTCTCCAAGTCTTGGGCCACGTCTGCTTAAGCTAAATACCACGTGCTCCCCCTGTCCTCATGGAGCTCTGTCCAGACAATGTAAATCCCAATCCGTGGCTCTTGTGTGAACTGTCCAGATAATGTACAACCAGTTCAGCAATGAACCTATGGTATACTCTACTCTTAAGCTGAATTTTTTAAAACTCTTCTTTTGCTCTGAATCTTCCCAGAATGTTTGGAGCCCTCTGAAATGATTGTGGATGGTTGTTTACACTGTGCTACCCACAGTGCTATGTGCTGCCACTGCAAGTTGCTTCCTCTGAGGTTAGAAAAACAGCCCCAGCCATGTGATTGACACTAGGTGCCTTGTTTTTGGCCTCAGAGAAAGTGATCCACCATGACAGCGATGGCAGGCAACACAGCGGAATATGCGTGTGAACAGCTGTCCGCCATCACTCTAGAGTGCCAGATAACAGAGAGACACTGGGGCAGCTCCAGCTCCATTCAGACACCACCCCAGCCTTCTTATGGAGAGATAAAATTCCCCCACACCAATATACATAGAAATGAAGAAAACATGCTCTCAGGTTTGCAGCTGACTTCTACTAGGCCAGTCATTCTCAATATTTGCCCCCCTATATGTTTTGCCCTCAGAAGCACCCCTCAGCATGGCCACTAGTCAGAGGTTGTGGTAGCTGAAATCCAGAACATCTGAAGAGCCCAAACCTGAGAACCATGGTAATGTGCCAAACTTAGCTGATTCAGCTCACCAGAAGACAGCCTCCCTAGTTACAGCTATTTCTTTTCAAGGGATCCCATAGCATCTAGCTGGCTAGGCATAAACACATACAGTGAATATTGGATGGAAACAAGACTATTTAACAGAGAGAGCCTGCCAAATACAATTGTAGTCTAGATTATTTACAGGAAACACCAACTGGGATTTAAATCACATCACAGTTGTAGGGCCAAAAGGTTATTTGCAAAAGAAATTAAATTACAGCATGCCATAGATGCCTTTAGATGATAACTTGTGTAGTAGCTTTCTTGATATCATTACTTCAAAAGGTAGAATGTTTGCCTGTTCAAGTCAAACGAACAAGACTTCTATAAAGCTCAGTTAATTTTGTGCCATTGCCTGCACTTCTCCTTCCACAAATTTTTACAGCATCTGATTGACTCTCCCAGGTACACCAAGTGTTGATGATGCCACACACATCACCTTCATCCAAAATGCAAAGAACACTAACAATTCAAAAATTTCTCATTTCCCCACCACCACCTCAAATTATTTTTGAATAATGATCATATTTATATGCAGGTAGTTTCAAGCCTTGTATAATTAGAGGAGGAGGCACCTAACATTATGTGTGCATACTTTTTCAGTTAAGTGCTTTAGGGCATTCAAGTAATTTATATAAAATGAATAATGCATTTCAGAATAGTTAATTACTAAGAGGGATGCTGTAATTTCATTATTTTATTCCACAAGAGCCTGCTGAAAGGAAAAGCAATTTACCAAGCCTCAGAGTTTTATACTTTAAAATAAGAAAAGGGAGCAAGTCTAAAACTTAACCCGGGTAGATACTGGATATGGAGGCAGAACAGAAGACGTTCGTTTTAGAAACACAATATGAATCTTGTCTAAGTAAAGGACTAATCTTCTTTACAAGCTATTACCTTTTACCTGCATTTAAATAGTCTGTTTAATTTCACTGAACTTGCATGCAACAAATTGTTTTTTACAGAGTCATTCTACAGACTTCAGAAGAACTGTTAGTACAGCTGAGATGCAGCCTGAAAGTACGGGATACTGGGGTATATAATGGTACATAGAACCTTTTTTAAATTGTTGGTGCTCATCACATAGACTTAACCCCAGGAGATTCTAGAAATCCAGACAGCTCATTTTACCCATATCAGCTATTTAATTTTAGCAGTTTTTAAAAATCTCCAATAGAAGAAAGCCTTTTGAATAGCTAATGAATCTTGATTACCATTCATGAATAAATTACTTTGAATTACAACAGGGGTGGTTCCCCAAACTATGTTGATGCTGGGAAAATCTGTTCATACCCACATATGCACATGTACTCTAAACAGCTATTGTGAGAACTGTGAATGAGCAGAGGTGGAAAGGATGATGTCATAAGGAGGTGGCTGTACTTACCAGATCAGTTCAGAAAGAGATAACAAGCTGGAGAAGAGATTGCCACAGAGTAAGAATTAGGTCGTTGTCATCTTGAATTAGGGCTTCAAAGTTTGCCTTCAAACTGCATAAGTTGAATATTTCTTCAGTTAAATCCTTCACTGGTGCCTTATTGGGAAATGGAAAATGTATGTTTGTACCATACTCAGTTAATGAATATGTTGTATTGATGCAGGGAGCTTTAAACATTTGATTTAAAGGCGATTGTGTCTACAATACTCCTTTATCAAGTTTGTTTCTTTGTTTAACTTGCATCCTGCCTTTCTCCCAGCACAAAACTCAAGCCATCCCACAGAACCCAGAGAGTGATACATCATCATCCTGTCTAGTCAAGACTGTATCCTTCCAGTGAGGTGCACTGAGGCTGGAGAGGGACTGGGGCAGTCTGATATTTATGAGCCTATTTAGCTTAATCCTTGAGGAAAGACTTTATATTAGGGCTTGTCTACACTAAGGATATACACCAGACTCACAATGGTCCCAGCGCAATCTGTCCAGACAGCATACATCCACATCCCTAGCAAAATCACTGTTTTAAACTGTTAATATGGTTTAAGAAAACATATGGTTTACTCTGAGACAGCATAGTCCACTGCTGAACAGCTCTTACCATCAGAAAGATCATTCTAATTTTTAGGCAGAATATCATTGAATCCATTTCTCTGTGTCTTAAGAGTTCAAGTTCATCTTGTTTATTTCCTGTGCTCTGTGCATTAGTGTAGAGTCATCTAAGACCATGGGTCATTTCCCTAGCTGCCTATTTAAGGGTTTTCTCCTCCCACTATTGGGTTGTTCTCTGTATAACAGTTAGATTATTATCTCCAACACACAATGAACTCCTGCCTTCAAGAATACTGTATCCATCCCCTACATAACTCAGTTTAAAGCCTTCTTGATCAGATTTTTCAGACTCTTAGCAAAAACATTCCAGCCTACTGCTGTGAGATGCAACCTATCCCTTTCCAGAAGTCCATCTTCATGAAACCACACATCACGGTCCAAGGACCCAATCATTCCTGGTGGCACCATCCTCTGAGCCAGTTATTCACCTCCACTATTTTTCTTTTCCTTCCTGGGCCATGCCCTTCAATTGGGAGAAGAGATGAAATAACAACCTGTGAATCTAGGTTCTTCAGCTGCCTACCCAAAGTCTCATAGTCCCTTGTGATATTTTAAAGGCTATGCCTTGCAATGTCATTGGTTCCTATATGAACCAAAAGGAAGGAGTAATGGTCAATGGGCTTGATGAGTCTTGTCAGCCTCTCTGTTACAGATTTTTCCTCCAGGAAGACAGCACACCACTCGAGACATCAATAATAGGCCTGCAAACTACTTATCTTCTTTACTATGTTTTAAATCTTTTAAACTGGTTTAAGTAAATGTTTTTAATATGATTGTTTTGTATGATCCACTGTTTAAACTGTATTTTGTATTAGCACACATTGTGAGCCACCTTGGGTTACATATTGGGAGAAAGGTAGAATATAAGAAAGAGAAAGGTGAGTGGGAGTACATGTTTTGTATGCAAATGATCCCAGATTTAAATCCTGGCACCTCCAGGTAGGGCAGGCAAAGACTCATACCTGAAGTACTCAGTACTGATATGCAAAGTATCAATGGTCTGTCAGAATACAGCAGCTTCCATTATTCTTTGTGTGCCCCTCTATTGCAACTGCAAACAACATTAATGGCTATAATTGTACATTGTGGTAGAGGCCACTAAACATGTTTCTGTAAGAGTGGCCCCACATAGCACAGTGCTTTTCATCAGGAGAGGCTCTCAAACCAGGTTAGAAGAGGGGGGGGGACACAGATAGCTTTATTAGACTTGTTAAGATGCCAGCCCTCTTTCATATATTCCTATTTGAAGAATCATTGAAGAATGGGGCTTAGACTTTTTTTTAAAAAAAAAGAAAGAGTATTTTTAAAAAGCGTAATTCTTAGGTTTGTAACATGAGCTCATATGCCATATATAATGCGCACCCAACCCTGCTTCTCCCTGTTACTAAGATTTGACTCAAGGTTACAGCAACAGCTCTGGTTGTCAAGAGCTGTTTGTACGCTGAACCTTTCACATCACAAAAGAATCACATTTATTATACTCTAATTGTCAGCCTTGGTCCCCAGAGAGGCTGAGCTAGCATAGAGGCTTAATAGCCTATCATTATACACACCACTAACACAAGAATCTTGGCTGCTCTTCTTCAATAAAAAGCACCATGTGGTTTCTCTGTATGCTTTTCAAGATTCATTAATTCCTTTTCCTTCTCTCTCTGTAAATGACCCCGCATCTCTATTTCACTCTGGCAGGTTATCACTTGGGTGATGGGAAGCACCCCATTCTTCTCAGACAGGCACCTGTGTTTGCTTTTTCTTTCTTACCATTCTCAATACATGCAGCACAAAACTACAAGGAAAGCAAAAGATATTATGAAGGGAATGGCAAATAATAAGACTCCCAAGCTCAGAACCTGGAGGAGGAAACAATACTGGGAGGGGCAGAGAGATGGAGCAAGAACCATCTCTGCTGAAAGAGAAGTAAATGCTGTATGGGCTACCTAATGGAACATTTTGAATTTTTCACTGCCCACCCCCCCTTTGTAAATGGCATTTTAGTAAAACAAGAAATAAGGTGCCATATTTGGAAAGTAAGACAGCTGAGATGTGTGTAATGCAGGAGTCACCCACTGAGCTGTCATTCAGTGCACTACAAGGCTGCCTGACAAAATGCCAGTGAGTTGGTTCTCACAATTACAGAGAGTGTGAAAATGCCTGAAAATGGGGGACCTCTATAGCCAGTTCTTTTCCCTCCTTTGTCAAGGCATCTGGAGCAATCTAATCTTTTTTTTCCTTCTCTATTATTTGCCGCCTGCACAAAGAATATTGTGGCAGCAACATCTCCTCCTTTTCTGCCCTCTCACTATCCTAAATGCATACCCATGCTCTGGTCATCTCTCACCTAGACTACTGTGTAACTTCCTTCTTCTCCAACATAATCCCTGCTACTATATAATTTTCTGTTTTGCAGTTCATCTGACAGGTGCTGATTTTTTTTGTCTTTTTTTCTCTCCCAAACACTTATAACCTGTTTCACATACCTACCAAGTAAAACATCCTCTTTGAATGGTACAGAAGGGGCCTGCTAGATCAGACCAAAGGCCTATCAACACCATCATTCTGTTCTCACAGTGGCCACTCTGATCCCTTTGGCAGGCCAGATATAAGGGCAATACATGTTCTTGAGCAACTGGTATTTTGAGTCATATTTTTTCTGACATTGCAGGACATAACTGGCACCCACTGAAAGCCTTATCCTCTGTCCTGTGCTGAAGATGATCCAGATCAGCAGCTACCACTACATTATGTGGAAATAAATTTCATAATTTAAAACTATGGGCTTCCTTTTGTCTATACTGAACTTTTTTACTGTACACCTCCATGTTCTAGTACTGTGAGACAGAGGGAAGTAGCCACCTCTTCTCATCACCTCTCCAATTGGTATAGGACCCAACATTTTGAAAGTTATACCTGAATACCAAGGACACTGTCACCAGTGTTTGCATCATTTCTGTTTTATTGGAAATGTTTTTGTTTTATGCATCTCACCTCCACTTGCTCCACATCATTTTCTCTGAAAGACAGTCACCCAGCCAGTGGCAGGAACTAATTTCACCCATCCTTAATTATTTATAGCTTTTTACAATCAGACATTGCTGAGGGTAGGAAATATACCCTCTTCTAAGGAATTACACCCTCATTTCCACTTATGGCTTTTGCCATAAAATGAAGGCCCAAGTGTGGCCTTCATATAGCAAGAACAAAATGATTTGGCCCATAAAGCTAAATGATCTCCCTCGACATCTTGATAAAAGAGCAAACACAAAATGAGTAAGGAAAACATACGGGGGCATGTGATTTGTATTGTATTCTGAAAAGGCTTCCATTAAAAGTCAGTGTGGCAGCTAACTCAGAAATACTCCCCCCAAAAAAGTCACTTATTGAAGATTTATTGCTTTTGCACTATCACTTTTGCCCAAGTAACACCATTTTGTTTTAAAATCCATAAGGAGCACCCGAGAGGCCCCTGCATTGTGGTGGGTAGAAAATAAACTAAGGAGATTATCGCAGAGATAATAAAACCAGTTTACCTGAGGCATTTAAAATGGGCAGAATCCTGATGTTATCAGAAGGATTTAGCAGTCAAAAATGCCACCTGGGTCCAGCCCAGGTCCAGCCCTGTATGCAGGGACACTCAGTGTGCCTCTTTTCAAAGCTGGGAGTTTTCCAGTTTAAAGAAATGACCGCCAGAGTAGCCCTGGGAGTGGGCATGGAGCCAGGCGGTGATTTCGGTGGCTAAATCCTTCTGATAACATCAAGGTGCCACCCGTTTTAAATTTTAAGCCAGCTCAGGTAAACCGGTTTTATTATTGTTGTGATAATCTCTTTAAAAACTCCTAATCTAATTCAACTGGAGAAGCAATACAAGCAGAGTGTGTGTGCATGCACACATACATGTATGTACACTTTCTTTCTCTTTAGGGAAAAGCAGGCCAACATACTGTTAGTGGCATATGCAAGTATAAGTCTAACATATGCCTGCATACATTATTTTCTGGTTGTTGTGGAGGTTGGTATTCTCTTCTTCTCTCTTCATCAAAGCCTTTCACTGTTTTTCTGAGAGGCTCCCCAACAGCCATTCTGTGACTGGTGGAGAGCAGGGAGGATCGGAGAAGCATCCCATAATGTCATCTATTTCATCATTTGCCAAAATCACTGGAGAACCCTAGCAGGTCTCATCAGATGACATCATAGATCTTCTTCTGGCTACAGGGACATAGTCACTGGATTTCCAGGGCATTGCAATAGCTAAACAGTGAGCTCTGGGGTGTTAAGAGGACAGAGATGGTATAGTTCACCTGAAGAACTTTTTCACTATGCTTTGCAATACTGGATTTCAGTGTTAATATGAAACTGTTGGTCAATGAGATCTTCAGTGGTTTGGATCCAGAGTTTCCCACTTGAGAGGACACTTCCACTGAAAGAAAGGAGAGGAGACATTTTCTCACCCCTCCTTCCTTCTTCCTGTAGCTCTCTTGGCACCCCAAAAATCTGTTCTCTACTATTGTGGGATATTCCTAGGCAGCATGAGGGGGAACTACAGCAAGAGGAAAGTTTCATGGTCTCTTTTACCAATGTAAAGAGCCTTTTCCATTCATAGGGATAGAAAACATTTCAGTTGAGTTTTACTTAGCAAAAATCTGTAACTGAAAATAGTTTCTTAAATTTCCTCAGTTTTTCTCTTTTCTGTACCAATAATCTGAAGATTATATTCTGTACACCAGCTGTAAAGCTATGCCTATCATTATTCAGAAATGCTTGTTTACAAATGAAGTACTTAATGAGCCACCCTGCTGTTGAGACACATTTCACTGCAGTGGTGTTGCCCAGATCAAGACAAAGAGTAACTCTGCAAAGGCTGCCAGGGATACATCATTTCCAGCCTGAGACTTAGGAAAGTTATGTTCCTATTCTGTTCTGTGATTTTTTTCATTGATTCATGTACAAAGCACAGAGCAGCAGCACAAAATGTCCCACTGCTTGAGCCAGGAAGACAAGTGACATCACACATCCCTTGTCAAAGAAGAGCAGAACAGTTGGGGTTTCTGAAGCACCCACCATGTATTTCACTCAGACAGCAGTGGGGGATTTCCTAGTACTCTTTATGAGAGGAGAGTATGGAATTTATCACCCTTTCTGCTCCACTTTCAGAGGCAGGGAATTGATGCCACCTCATGGCAGGTATGGTCCTGGCAAAATGTTTTAGGTACACAGTCTTTCATATGTAAAATTCCTAAGAGAAGAAGGCATATGGCTGGGATGAAAGTATAGGAGACCAAACACAGAATTGTCATCCTTCCGACCATATTTCAGTCATGCACTGAGTGTGTACATGCATGCATGCATCCCTACAAAGCCTTAGATGACTTCAGACTAGCATATCTGAAATATTGGGTGCATCTATGCAGAAGTAATGCAATTTAATGCCACTTTAAGTGCTGTAGCTCCATCCTATGGAATCCCAGGATACGTAGTTTTAAAAGGCCTTTGGCATTCTCTACCAGAGTGCTGGTACCTCACAAAACAATACCTCCCATGATTCTGTATGATGAAGCTACAACACTTAATGCTGTGTCAAATTGCATTAGTTCTACTGTGTCGATGCACCCATTGACTTTTACATATGAGCAAACCTGAAGCTGAGATTTCCAGTGGGGCCTCTGTTGTATGCCCCACCATCCTGAGAGGCTCAGTTGATGAGTACACAAATCACAGCTTTCTCAACATCAGCATCTCATTTGCTTAACTCCCACCCAAAGGAATTCATCCTGGCTTCATCCTGGCAGAGGTTCAGCATGCAATCAAAACTATATTATTTTGTAAAGTCTTTAATTTAAAACAGAACTAGGTTTTAAAGTATTTTTGAAACATTTAAACTAGTTCTGTTTTTTAAACTGTTTTTGAATTTGTTCTTACATCTGTTTTTAATTCATTTTAAAAATTTCTTCATTGCATATAATTTTGGGACCATAACTGCTATATTGTTTGTTGTGTGCATTCAAGCCATTTCTGACTTATGGCAACCTATAACAACTTATGACAAAATTTGGTCAGAAGGGTTTTTGCCTTTGCCTCCCTCTGAGGCTGAAAAAGTATGGCCCACTGGTTCACCCACTGGGTTTCAATGTCTGAAAGAGATTCAAACCCATCAGGTTCCTAGTTCAAAATCCAAACTATAAACAATATAAATATAAATATAGATGCACACATACATATGCACACAGTTTTTGTAGAAACAGCCAATCGTTTATTGTAGTCTGATGATTAATAGCCAATTCTATCTTTGCATTAGTTTGCCATGTGTTAATTGCGAATAGTATATTGGTGTTCCAAAAGCCAAATTTCTTGGCAATATACACAGACATGCTTGATCAGTCATTTGCTGGCATCAAATTGAACAAACACTGATTCAAGGTGCCAACAGTTTTGCCTCTCACATTCCTATCAGTGCAGTCTCATAATCAACATCATCTGATAATTTTAGATAAGAAATGGGGATGACAATAAATACAGGGGTGCACAAGATTAGGAATGAAAAAGGCTCTGTGTTATTTTTTGGTGAGATGCATCAACTGAGGAGCTTATTGCACCACTAAAAAAAAAGCATCTTACCTCTCCTGAATTCAGTTCTAAGTTGGGCTGCATCTGGATACTATCGCAGGGATTTTGCCACCGAATCCACCGCCCGAATACAGCCCGGGTCCAGGCCAGGTCCCAGGGGCACTCAGCACGCCTCTTTTTAAAATTGGGAGTTTTCCAATTTTGAAAAATGACCACCAGAGCACTTCTGGAACCCAGGCTGGACCCAGGCTGTATTCGGGCAGCAGATTCAGCAGCAAAATCCCTGCGATAGTATCTGGATGCAGCCCAAATTAGAGTTGAATTTGGGAGAGGTAAAACACTTTTTTTAGTGGTGTAATAAGCTCCTAAGCTGCACCAAAGCAGTCTGCCACAAAAGCTAGCAGTGGTGATGTCCTGTCTCTACCTAACTCAAAAAACAGACTTCATGGGTGAATCCACAAAGTTTTTATTGAAAAGTAGTTTCATTACTTCATGCTTCCCTCTGTGGTCTAACCCTTTGCCAGACTAAAGCCTTGATTCAGCAGGCACTGCTCTTTACACTTGCATTTTATTCTTGTATTGAGTATAGAGGGCAAAGGTTTGTCCTTTTTCTGGACAGAGATAAGGGTCTGTTACCTGCATTACCTCCTCAGCCTCAGAGAGAGAGAGAGGCAGGCCAGCTCCATTGGACCTAGCCTAGATTAAGAAGAAGAGCCTTCAATCCAGTCCATTTGCAATGGTCCAGGCCTCAGAAGGAGAGAAAAACTCCTGGACCTGATCTCCTTTCCCACTGCCACTCCCTTCTCCTTTTGTGTCATGTTTTTTTTTTTTTTTTTAGATTGTAAGCCTGAGGGCAGGGAACCATCTAATTAACCATTTGTAAGCCACTGTGAGAGCCTTTGTGGATGAAGAGCAGGGTATAAATACTCCAAATAAATAAATAAATAAATATTACAGTAGCAAGCTCATCACCAGATCTGAGGCTACAGCATAGGTTTCACTTTTAATAGGTTGCTGGAAATCACTCCACCTCCCAAAAGCCTGCATTCTTTCCCACACAGTACCAGGAAGCTAAGTGGTCCAGGGTCCCATAGACATCCTCTTGCAGCTGCTTACCCCTCCCAACAGACCAGACTTATTCCAACATGGCTTCAGAAAGGCTAAGCAAAATTTTGCATGGCTGAGAGGCCTTAGTCCGTGGCCTCTCTGACAGCAGCACACTTAGTATGAATTTTCTTTTCTAGGTAGTGATCTCACCCTGAGATTTCATCCATTCACATGGAGGTCCAGAAAAAAGGGGTCAGATTCTGGGACTCAGGACAAGGCCCTAACATCTAAGAATCCTACTGCTACTCCAGCAATTGTCAGATTTTTAGGATTGAACAACAACCTACACATCCTCCCTCTCCACACTTGTTTCTCCTGTGCTGCTGGCCTGAGAGAAGGCTTTGTGCCCATTAAATGTGCCACTATTGAAAGCTGATTCTTCATGAGGACAAAATCTACACCCTGCTTCCAATCTTTTGACAAATTCTAGTGGGCATATCTACTTAAGCATATCTCTCTGTGTTTCCTCAACAGAACCTTTACACCAGTCATTAAGGGTAACATGAGTAATCCCTACTGTTTGCAATAAACGTTTTTACTATGTGCTCAAAACAGCTCCAAAGGACCCATTTACAGCAGATGCTCTGAATATACATTAAGAATTATATGCAAACCTCACAGGCTTTAATGAGATAACCCAGAAGAGACTTTAAGGACACATTATAGTCTATTGCATCAAGGAGCTCTGCAATAAAAGAACTCCTCCTTGGCTTGTATATGCAAAAACAGATCCCATCAGTTTGATGCTTTGAACATTTTACATGGCTCAGAGTTTGTGAATATTGCAAATCAATACTGCTTTCTGAAAAAGAAATATCATCTTTATAAAACTACCCCTAGATATTCTACTGAAGAGATAATGTTCTGTGATAGGCTCCAGCCATACATGGAGAGAGAAATCCCAGAGGTCCAAGCAGGGTTCGGGAAAGAAAGAGGTACCAGGGATCACACTGCAAATATACAATGGCTAATCGAGCATAGCAGAGAGTTCCAAAAGAAAATCAGCATGTGCTTTATGGACTACAGCAAAGCCTTTGACTGCATAAATCATGAAAGGCTATGGAACACCCTTAAAGACATGGGAGAGCCAACACATATGATAGTTCTAATGAGGAATCTGTACTCAGGATAAGAGGGTACTGTTAGGACAGAACATGGAGAAATAGAATCGTTTCCAACTGGCAAAGGAGTCAGACAAGGCTGCATCATATCACCCTACCTATTCAACTTATATGCAGAACATATTGTAAGGAAAGCATGGAAAGGGGAAGAGTGAAAATAGGAGGAAGAAATATCAACAATCTGAGATATGCTGAGGACACCATAATATAGCAGAGAAACTTACAGACCTAGAACAACTACTAAGGAGGATCAAAGAAAGTGCAAAGGTAGGCTTACTGTTGAACATAAAGAAAACAAAAATAATGACCACAGAGAACTTACACACATTCAAACTAGACAATGAGGAAATAGAAATAGTAAAACAGTTCTCATATCTGGGATCAAACATTGATTGGAATGAGGACTGCAGCCAGGAAATCAGAAGAAGATTAAGAATGGGGAGGGCGGCTATGAAAGAACTAGAAAATATCCTAAAATGCAAAGACATACAACTCAGCACAAAAATCAGACTCATACAAGCCATTGTATTCCCTATTACCATGTATGGTTGTGAGAACTGGACAGTCAAGAAAGAAGATAGGAGGAAAATCAACTAATTTGAGATAATGTGGTGCTGAAGAAGAGTGCTGAGGATTCCATGGACAACCAAAAGGACAAACAAATGGGTCCTAGAGCAGATCAAGCCAGAAATATCTCTAGAAGCCAAGATGACAAGACTTAGACTGTCGTACTTTGGATACATCATAAGAAGGCATGAATTGTTGGGAAAGACAATAATGTTAGGAAAGGTGGAGGAAAGTAGAAAGAAAGGAAGGCCATATGTTAGATGGATGGACTTTATTAAAGAGACCACAAATATGAGTTTGCAGGAGCTGGGCAGAGCAGTAGAGGATAAGGGGGCCTGGAGATCTCTCATCCATAGGGTTGCCATGGGTCGCAAAAACCTCAGTCTTGGGTTTGCTTTGAAGGATAAGCAGGAGAAATATTGTCATTCCAAATGATCTTTAAAAGTCTTTTGACCTGGAAATGACAGGTGCAGACCTAGATGTTTCTGTTCCAGACACATGGTTCCTGTCTAGTTCTTAGACTCTACCTCTTCCATGCCCAAAACCCAAAGTACAAAACAGAGAGCATACCTGGCAGGAGTTTCAGGGCCACTGGCAAAGTGCATCCTTTATCATATACAAAAACCACTTAGAAGGAGAAGGGACATCTTGCAAGCACCAATTCAGATGTAGGCCAGACTGAGAGGCAAGAGCTGGTGGAGTTCCTATATGAGTATTGAAGTATGAACTGTGTCACTGCTGACATAGCAGCTATTCAAGAGCTTTGAGCTTCATAGATTAGTAAAAAGGACACAAGTATAGCTATTTTGCATTGTGTATGGAGATTATCAGATGGAGAAATGCTGCTGCAATAGACAAAGGATTGTAAAGATGAAACTGGGTTTTATCACACATGCCAGCGACTGGGCAAGGGCAACATGTCTGCATCCCAGACCTCAGCCATGCTTATCCCATGGCTTTTCAAAAACAGCAGACTCCAGGTTGTTAAAATCAGCCAGATAAGTGCAGCTGAGGTCCAAGATGCAGATGGGTTGCACTCCCCCAGCTGCTGGCGTGTGCAATAAAACCTAGTTTCATCTTTACAGTCCCATGTCTATTGTGGCAGCATTTCTCCATGCAATAATCTCTGATAGCTGTTTTATAGCTTTGAATGTTTGACTAGGACTCCTGGAGACCAGGGTTCAAACCCCTGCTCAGCCACAGAAAGCCACTGGCTTACCTTGAAGAAGTCACACTCTCCCAGTCTAAGACCGAGGCAATAGCCAACCTCTTCTGCATAAATCTTGCCAAGAAAATCCTACGATAAGGTTGCTATAAGTTGGAGTCAACTAAAAGGCACATAACAACAAAAACAGCATGTTTTGCATCACACACATGCAAAAATCCAAATCCAGATTTGTATGTACCTCAAATTTGGATTTGTATTTTTTGCATGTGTGTGATTTGGAAGCAATTGTGGAACTATGATTTAGCAAGGAGAGGTATGGCCTTTTGCTTACTTCAAGTCATTGTGCTATCTGAACCCAGGCAAACTTAAGCTTTACTATTCTTTCTTTGAAAAATGCCATGTTTATACCATGTCTAGTGGATTATAATTATAATTAATCATAATTTGGGGTTTAGAGAAATTATATACTATGTCACAGTTAATCTTAAACAGAAGTGGCCATTGCAAAGGATAAACTTCTGCATGATAAGAAAACGTGCAGCTACAGACCTTAGCCCAATCCAGTAAGCATAGCAACTTGAGCCTTTCCCCCAAGAGAAGGATCTACTTTGGGGCAATTAGCCATATAAACTAACAAACCACCATGTTATATGTCTTCATGAAGGTTGGCCACTGCTAGAGAAAATGTTGGACTGGAAAGATTCTTGATACAATCTAGCTCATCTCACATCTCTTTGGATTTCCAGAGTGAACCAAATTCTGAGATGATGATGATAATAATAATAATAATAATAATAATAATAATAATAATAATTTTTATTTATAACCCGCCCCTCTGTGTGGCAATCGGGGCAGGGTACAACAGTTTAAAAACAAAACAGAGTTAAAAAACATTCCCTCACCCCATAATCCCACCCTCCCATCCCCTTAAAATAGAATTAAATCACCATCAAATTAAAAAGTGCCACATTAATTAAATTAAAATTTGTTAAAAACATATACTAACAATAAAACAGGAGTCGGAGGCTACGAGATTAAAACCTCATCTCTCGATTGCGAGTTATTCAGGGAAGGCATGCTGAAAGAGATCCGTCTTTACTGCTTTCTTAAAAGCAGCAAGAGTG
>CM034703.1:55176044-55192047 GCA_020142125.1 Phrynosoma platyrhinos | reverse complement strand
ATATGTTGACTGATACTAGTTCTGCAAACTATTATCTATGTATTCATAGCCCTGCACAATGTACATAGATCTCATTAAGTCTAGAATACTGTAATGCAGCACTAGCAAAGCAAGACCAAAAGGAAGTTGAGCTTTATTTGCTCAACATCTGATCTGGAATTTCAGAGCTGACCCCATGGATTTTTGAGAATGTTAAGCCTAGACTTGCACCTGGTAAAAGGTAAAGTAAGCAGTGAAGAAGTTGCTAAACATGTGACGCAATGATACAACATATTGGAAATTCATTTCTCCCTGAAATAGAGAATGCTATTTTATTTATCCTCTGGCTGAAATCTGATTGAATGCAGAAAGTTACTTTTGAGTTTCTATTGCCTATCATTTTGACCAGTCATCTCAACTTTCACTGTCTTCAGAATTAGTATGTAAGAGCAATTCTTATGACCTATATAGGATTACTATATAAAAGTTGTTCTAATTGTAGATGCAGACAAATTATGTTTGTGAAATAGACACAAATGCTATGTGCTTGCAGGAAGAGCAAACAGATCCATTTCTCTTTTAAAGACAAGTTCCCTAAAGATTTAAATTCTGTCATATCTGATCTTGCAAATGTCAACACTGCCTAATATAATCTTAATATAAAATACAGCTCAATTTACAATAAATAAAAACTGCTTATCTCTCCTGAGCAGCATTATAAGTTTGTCATATATGCCCAGAGATAAACATTGCATGCATCAATATGATTCAGACATTTGGATGAATCCAGGATAAATGCCTACATTCGCTTCTACAGTGCAATGCACCTTGTGAAATCTTAATGAGTATTAAATATATTTTAATTCACTCTTGAATTAAAGTCCCACTCACAGGTCTGTTGATGTTTTAATAATAGAATCTCTCATTATTCCAGGTTTGTCTTTTAACATCACAAAAGGGGGTCAGAGGGTCCTTGGTATTAATATAAATCCCAGTCTAATGTATTTTACTGGAGATATGCCACTCAATTTTCTTGAGCTATGTTTCTAAAGGCAATAGACAAAGAGCTTGTAAATACAGAGCTTCTCCAGGGAACTAAGGCCCTTTCACACTTCACAATTGTAGTACTATGCTTCTACTTTAATTGCCATGGCTACATCCTATGGAATCTTGGAATTTATAATTTAGGAAAGGATATTTAGAATTCTCTACAGAGAGTTTTAATGCTTCACCAAACTACAAAGCCCATAGGATATAGCCATGGCAGCTAAACTGGAATCCTAGTGCTATAATTCTGTAATGTGAAAGGGCCCTAAGGAAAGTTTGTTTTCTTAGATGGCCAATGACAAGGATTATTGAGGAATTCTGGAAAATGTATTTTGATAATTCCTCCCTTTTTCCTAGTTCTGAACTTTCCACTGAATTGTTTTACCATGAACAGATGCAATTTTTTGCACACTCCTGTTTTCAATAGTTTGGTATTGTTTTTAAATACCAAACTATCCATCCTATCCTTTAAAAAAAGGATAGGAGGGATATAAGAGTTTTAAATTAAGAATAGGAGGGAATATAAGAGTTATCAAAAATAACAACAGCAACAATGAAGTTGGAATGAGATAGATACTCAGAGATAAGAATGGATTCAAATGTGAACCTAACACAGACTGTGGGCAGAACTACATGTTCTTGCCTGGTAAATAGCCTTGCATTGTTGGTAACAGAGAGGGAGAGGGAACCTTGCTCTCAACATTAAACAGGCTATATTAAATAGATATCTGGATAGAGAAAAGCATGTTGTAAAAATATTGACAGAATTTGCAATGGATTGCAATGCTTGTGGAAGAATATTATTTTCCATGGATGCCTGTGCACGTCATCCACAGAAGACATATAAAAGTTCAAATCCTTTCAAGTGTTAAGTATCTGTGGCTGCCTTTTAGAGATGATTCCCAAGAAAAATGTAAGACGTTTGCTTCCTTGTATACAATACAATGTAAATGAAAAGTTATATGCCTAGAAAATGGGAAGCCTATTTTCCACTCCAAAATGGTGTGTGTGTGTGTGTTTATTTTGTCCATTTTAATAAAATAACATTAAACATTAAACTTCCTGCATTCTCTTATGTTAAACATCCTGAAAGTCCAATACTTAAGACTCCTTAAGTGATGTGTTGGTTGCTAAATACACCTGCATGGATTATACCATTGTGCATGATTTGTGAGCCCAGATAATCAGAAGATGATGAGAAGGACCTCCATATAGATACAGGTTAGCTGACAAATGGTAAATATACCTCATCCCTCAGAAAAAGGGGTGAGGAAAGCCAGACTGGATTCACCATCCCCAATGGCATGGGAGCCACTAACTAGATTTCATCACTCTCATGAATCCTGTGGAAATATTCAGAGTATTGTGTGGTTGTGAGTTGTGGGACAAGGTTCAGATATTGTTGACTGAGGGTGAGGACAGAATCATTGCTAGCTTCTGACTTGTGAAATGTGGCAGTGAGTGGTTGATGCATTACTGCCATCCTCAGTAATGAGATATTTACTCCCTAGGCTAAGTTGGGAGTAAATATCTCTTTACTGAGGATGGCAGTATTGCATCTGTCATCCTGAAAAAAACAGTAGTCAATCCCTTCCTGAAAAAGCTCTCCCTGAACTGGAGGTTTTATGTCATTTTTTCCCCTTGCTGGTGGTTTTATGGCCTAATACTTATGAACCTATAACATGCAAAAGGTAGTGATCTTTTCTTTTTCATGCCCCTCAGACTCTATCCTAAAGGCTGCCAACAAACCTTCTGTTTGATGCAACTTAAGCATGCGATATATAACGTATCTATGGAATCTATGTATCTGAAAACAGCAAACTGAAATTGTAATGCTCCATTTGTTTCACAAATTAAAACATCATAGATAGGGGTGTTACTATTGGGTGGGGGCAAAATGATGGTATTATCCTCCCAAATATGAATTCTGCCCATGCATGACATTTTCCTTCATTGCTCCAAACTCTAATATTGCAGAGTGATATGCTGAAATTGTGCACCACATAACTCATATTTGCTGTGTTTGCATTCCCTTTGTAATTTTTCTGCCCCTCCTTTTTCCCCCAAAATAGTATTTATTAATGCTCAATTGAAATTTTAAATTACTGTAACACTAGAAATTTGAGGGCTGAAGGAAAAATTCATGGAAGGAACAATTCTTATTTGGAGGCCTCATTTTGTCATCTTCTTCATAACTTCACTCTTGATTTAGAACAAAGAATGCAAATGATGTGTCTCTCCCAGGCATGGTACAGTACTTCAGCTGTTGTACCAAATCACTCAAATTCAGAGCACTGAGAGCTTATCTAAAATGCTGATATGATCCAGAGCATCACTAATATGGCTTAGTCTTAAATAAAATTATCCAAAATATACCAGAAGAGTAATGCAATGATTCTATTACTTATCTGTATCTATAAAATTCTATGCACCTTTGTCACATTGTTCAAACTGCCATGATTATATAGGGAGAAACTCTCATGAATTTCAGCTTCTCTAGTTTGAATTGAAAGCAAATTTTATGGCATCAGTGTTAATTCAGCATAAGCACAATGTGGAAGGAAAGAAAAATGAACAGGAAACCTTCAGATAAAGCCATTTCCTAACAACTATGATGTATGTAAACAGAGGGCTGTATGGGGAAATTTGTAATTACCTGTCAACGGATTGCTGTTAGGACCTTATAAAATGTTTTCTTCAAATTAATCTTTCACTTGCATTTTATAGCATTTCTTTCCCAACAGGGCACATGCTTATATATGAAACAAAGATACTTTCTGTTATTAATTGTTCCTCTAGATGAAAGACAGGTTCATATTTTGACTCTATCTCCATACTGAACTAGCGGTAGGTCCTAGCAACTTCTATGCAGGAAAACCTTTCATCACTCAAGTGTGATTTCTCATATAAGAAATCTCTCTACTGAAGTATATCCAACCTATTTAAGAATTTGGTTTGCCACAGGGTGGTATACAAATAAATATTATTATTATTATTATTATTATTATTATTATTATTAAGAAAAAGATAAGTTGGGGGCAGATTGGTGAACCAGGAGGAGGAGCAATATAGGATAGCCAGATCATTAAAGCAAATTCTCATTAAACAGACACAAATATGACTTCAGAAACAGCAAAAGACCAAAGGGGAAACATTTCTTTCTCCTATGATATTCTGACCCCAAGATGACAGCTTCAGTGACAGATTCCAGTTAGAAACAGATGAACAAGAGCTCCACACGAGAATCAGCTCTACCTCCTCTAACTTCAGTCATCTCATTACATGTTAATCAGTTTATCAATGCAGAGAGGTCCTATTGCCACCTAGCTATTGTTTGTCATAGTCAAGAAATCAGAAGAAAACTAAGAATTGGAAAGGCAGCTATGAAGGAAGTAGATACAATCCTGAAGTGTCAAGATACATCAATCAATAGATTTATTTGTCTGTGGCACAACTTCCATTAAAAACATACAGTGTCTCTGATAATACAGTGACTCTGAAACAACAAATCATATACTACTGACATAGTCACATTAGGCAAAGGAAACACAGAGAAGTTCAGAAATAAAAGAACAAAACAAGAAGTTACTGGATAAAATGTCAAACCAACAATAATAATAGCAGCTACAGCAAATATATATCACTAGATATTAAAGTAGAACTAATCATGCCATAGTGTTTATGGTATCTATATGTAGGTGTGAAAGGGCAACTGTGAAGAAAGCTGAAAGAAAGAAAATCAACTGATTTGAAATATAGTGCTGGAGGAGCATTCTACTGCTGAAAAGACAAATTAAGAGATCCTATAATAAATTAAGCCTGAACTCTCAGTACAAACCAATATGACTGAACAAAGGTTGTCATACTTTGGACATATCATGAAACAATGTGACTTACTGAAAAAGTCAGTGGTGCTCAGCAAAGTGGAAGGCAGTAGGAAAAGAGAAAGACTCAACCAAGGAAGCCATATCCTTGAGTTTGCAAGATCTGTATAGGACAGCTGATGATGAGGGATCTGGGAAATCTCTCATTCCTAGGGTTACCATAAGTCAAAAGTTAACTTGATGGCAAATAACAACTGCTTGGCAATGGTCATTGTTCAGGTAATATTATATTGTTAGAAATTCTGTTCTCTGAGATATCTCAGTCTATAATCCCCTAACCAAAATAATTCATCCAGAGATTCAGATCTGTCTCTTGTGACCTAAATAGAGCAAAGGCTTTTCTTTACAATATATGTTTAAATCAGCTAATCTATTTTTGGATGTCTGTGTTGCCTGCTCCCACAATATTAAGTTACTATAATGATTGCTATTGAAATGGTCAGTGTAGGTAGTTGCATTTCAATTCCCTCTAACTCCAGTGAGTCTATCACCAACAGTGTCTGTCATTAGTTGATTGCCACATCACACAAAAAATGGTTGGACCAATTTGAACCAAATTTGGAGGGTATGTTTGGGATGGTCTGACTTAAAACCTAAACAATGTGACAAATGTGAAATCCACTTTTGGTCTGAGCCTAGTAGAGCGCTGTACAAATTTCCATGAAAACAGCTAGATAGTTTTATAGAAAATATGAAGGGCATATTTGGGAAGGTCTGAGTTATAATACAGTTTATGTGGCAGATATGGAATCCATGCGGGAGGGGGCTAGTGGTGGATCCTACTAATTTACTTGGACATGGGCAAATTAAAGCCAAATTGAGAAGATATTTTTGAGACTTAAAATACATATTACCTGGCATACACAAAATCCACTTGAGAAGGGATCCCTGATGGAGGGTCTCAGAAATTAACCCAGATGAAGTGAGGCAATTATGTCAAAATATCTTTAAGGTACCACGAGATATTTTTTTTTAAATCCCCTCATATTTTTAAGTGACATCACTAAAAGCACTATTGCCCTCATCATATGAGAAGAACATGCACACACCCTCAGCCAAACCCAGTTATGTCTCTCCAAAACTGATACAAAAGGAAAAAGTCTCAACCGCAGACACATGAATAAAAAAACACTATCACAAATTAAAGAACAATAAACACAACAACAGATGTAAAGGAGTGTAGCTGCAAACTGCAATGATGTATGTATGTTTATCTTTTTGTTGTAAGTTCTGATAAATAAAAGATATTCCATTTAGTTTTGTACATCTTTACTCAAGTTCATTTGTTATTTGCTTTAGCTGAAAATATTATTTTCATGATATTGGTGATGGTGCTCTTTAGTTTTTGTGTCTCCATAAGAGACACTTATCATCTAGAGAGAAAGCAACAGCATAGATGGAGGCATTGTGAGGTGAAAAAGTTTGTTCTTGATTTTCACTTCTTGGGTAGTTGTTGTTTTTTGGACTACAGCTCTCACAATCTTCCAGCCAGTTGACTGGGGGATTCTGAGAACTGTAATCTATATGATCCAAAAAGACAGCTAAATGAGTCCAAAAGCAAATCAACTATTTGGCTTCCAAGCTAAAATAACTAAACTAGGGCTATCATATTTTGTACATATCATGAGATGGAATAGCTCGTTAGAAAATATGATAGTGCTTGGTAAATTTGAAGGCAACCGGAAAAGAGGAAAACCACGTTGTTTCCGGTGGATAGACTCAGGGCCTTTGCAGACAGCCAGAAATAATGCAAATTGAGTCCACTTCAACTGCCCTGGCTCAGTGCTAGGGAATCATGGGAACTGTAGATTTTTTTTTCTGAGACATTGAGCCTTCTCTGTCAGAGAGCTCTGGTGCCACAATAAACTACAGTTCCCATGATTCCCTAGCACTGAGCCAGAGCAGTTAAAGTGGAATCAAGCTGCATTATTTCTCGCAGTCTGCAAAGGCCCTCAGTCAAGGAAGCCATGACCCTGACTGTGCAAGACCTGAATAGCTTTATTAATAATACTGTATTTTGGAGATCTCTTTTTCATAGGGTCACCATAAATTAAAGCCAGCTCAATAGCAATTAACAACGATCTACATAGTAAAATTTTCTCATAAAATTACATGTACGTCTGCTTCTCTTGAGTTGTTCATTATTTCCCTTCTAAATGTCTTCCTTTAACAATATTGCAATATCAAGTCATAGCAACAGATGTGTTTTTATGCTATTTCAGAATTTAAATAGAGTGACATTTTTAGCAGCTTTATAATTTTCTTTAATCTACATATGCTGTTAGTGGTGCAGAATTTGCAAAAGAATTGGCCATGGCAGCATACTGTATTTTTGGCTGGAAACAGAGAATGTTGTTATTATTATGTTATTTTATTTACTCCACTTTTTCTCAGTGTAAGAGTCAAGGTGGCATACAACAGTTAAAACAAACATAGCTAAACATTCACTATTACTATTATTACTACTAGCAGAAATGAACAAAGACCTGAAGCAATTACTGGAAAAAGGTCAAGGAGAAAAGTGCCAAGGTAGGCTTGAGGCTGAACATAAAGAAAACAAAAATAATGACCACGAAAGATCTACAAGAATTCATCCTAGAAAATGGGAAAATTGAAATATGAAAGAATTCCCATGGATCCCTTGGATGAAACATTAATCAGAACAGAAACTGCAGTCAAGAAATAAGAAGAAAGCTAGGACTGGGAAGAGCAGCTATGAAAGAACTGGACAAAATCCTAAAATGTAAAGATATAACTCTGAATACTAAAGTGAGGATCATCCAAGCTATCGTATTCCCCATCACCATGTATAGATGTGAGAGCTGGACAGTGAAAAAAACTGACAGAATGAAAATAAATACATTCGAGATGTCATGCTAGAGAAGAAAATTGAGAATATTGTGGACAGTCAAGAAGACAACTAAATGGATTCTAGAACAGATCAAGCCTGAACTATCCTTGGGTAGCCAGGATGATTAAATTGAGGATGCCTTACTTTGCCACATCATGAAAAGGCAGGAATGATTAGAAAAAACAATAATGCTAAGAAAAAGAGGGAGACCACATGCTAGATCATTGGACAGAGAGGCTACAGGTCTGAGCCTGCAAGACCTGAATAGAGCAGAGGAGGGCATGGGATCTTGGAGATGTCTCATCTATGAGGTCACTATGAGTCAAGGCTAATTTGAAGGCAGTTAACAACAACAAACATTCACAGCATACAAAAGTTCAAAATATAATTGAGCTATCAAAAGAGTAAAACTGGTTCAAAACATAGACCATCAAAAGGAAACAACAAATAGACAATTCAACACATTATGAGCATGCAAGGTCTGGTTCCCCTAGGCAACCTGGCCTCAAAGGTTTGCCTGTGATATAACTTAAATTGGACATACACTATTGTAACTCACTAATAAGATGCCACCCTAGTTTTATTTTAGTATATGGTGATGATGGTGATGATGATGATTACAACAAATGCTTATCTTTTTCCAGATGTTGAGGCTACAATAGCTATTCAAAATAGCAAAGAAGCAATAGAGAAACCATGAGAATTCACTCTTGGCTTTAATAAAGGAGGATTCTGGTATAGATATTAATTAGAAGGGGAGTGAATGTAATGATGAAGTGAAACTATTGCCATCATCTAATAAGCACAGCCATATTCTGCATCCAGTATGGAGAAACATTTAAACGTGGGGATTGCTCAGTGGTGGCCTTCTAGGTTACTCTTTAGTATATAACAAAGATTCAGTACTGTGATTGTAAGGAGCTTTTCACTGAAATTTTGTTTTATGATTTCTTTCTTTTCTTTCTGAAAGCATATCCTTAAAAGGACAGAAATAAACCATGGATGTAATTGTATGAAGAAGGGGAAAGCTGCAAAGAGTTGAACAGCAGCAGGGTGCTCCCCGTGCAGATATTCAACAATACAACTGTGAAACTACCTGGTCATCTTAAATATTTCTGAGAAAAACTGAATTGTGCTTATTTCTTGAGCAGCTGGTGATCTTTAAAATTATATATACACACATACACACACACATTAGGTTTTTTTAATTTTTATTAAATTTAAAACTCATTACAAACATACAACCATACAAAAAACACAAACAAATACAAACAAATATAACAGATATAACAAACATAACAACTACACAGACAAAACTATCATTAGATAGTAAAAAACATCCATTCTTATGTGCTTACATACTACAAAAAAAGTCAAGAAAAATTATTATTAGTTACTGTTTCTTGAATATCTTTTCTTCCCAGTTTGGGCTAACTTTACTTGATTTCTTTATATTTCCTATATTATCTCTCTTCACTGTTTATCTTCTGAGACTATCTATATCTTACTGTCTTATTTCATCTCTATTTTTACTATACACAATTTTGGTATTATTTTATTATTTTTCCATATATTCCTCTAGAAATAATTTTTCCATATATATTCCTATATTAAAACACAAATTTAGGATTAACTTACATGTAATAAGTGCCCACTTCCCAACAAAAATGCAATTAAGCCAAGTTTTTAAAAACACTTTCCCGCTGCCTCTGCAATCACAACAATGTGTCTGTCCCCTATGCAAGATCTTTACAACTTGGTGTAAACATTGTTGCCATGATCTGCAAATAAATGCTTGTTTTTATTATTGACTGCCTAGTACCATTTCTATTTCACACAGAAATATTTGCTATTAGTAGCCAAATGATCCAACAATTCTTATCTTTATCTTTGAACTATGCCTTAGAATCAAAGGCTTTGATATTCACTCAGAGTAATTTTTAAGGGGCAAAAATAGGATCTAATTCACTCTAAAGGATTTTCTCCCCCTAAGCTGCTTGCTGAATTTCTAATGCACCTCTCTGCACTTTCAAGTTGGCTGAAGGTGATTTTACACTACAAAACCTGCATATGTCAAGTAATTTTAAGTGGTGCAGAAGGCCAAAGCACTCATCTTTCTGATTCATTTTTAAAGTTAGAACTTATGACATGCTCTTACTTAAAAGGAGATCTTCCTTGGCATGCTGGACCCCTCCCCTGATGCCTTCAGCTGCTTCTTTTATTTTCAGTATATATTACCAGGAAAATACTCTGAGTGAAGGTGGGGAAGAACCTCTTTGACAAAGCTTTTGACATCTCTGAATCCTTGGGGCTCTGCAGCTCTTTGAGTTTTGTTCTGTAACATTGCCAAACGGCATGTGCACCCTCCCTGCTGAGTTGCTGGAGCCATAAATAATATCATGGACAACAAAATAAGCCTGAAAAGTGAATAGAAAGTCAACACAAAAGCAACATTGACAAAGATTGTAATGCATACAGGACACAAGACTATGAAAACAGCTGCCCTTTCCTCCATATTAACATAACTTTCTGTGTTCAAGAGAAGGCATCTCCAAAGCTGTAGAAATAAGCAGCACTTAGGGCCTTTGCAGACTGCCAGAAATAGTGCACATTAAATTGAGGCACTGCCCTGGCTCAGTGCTAGGGAATCATGGGAATTGTATTTTTTTCTGAGATATTGAGCCTTCTCTGTCAGAGAGCTCTGGTGCCACAATAAATTACAGTTCCCATGATTCTCTAGCACTGAGCAGGGCAGTGCCTCAATTTAATGTGCACTATTTCTGGCAGTCTGCAAAGGCCTTTAGTTACTAGAAAGTCTGTCCCACTTCATTCAGTCTGATTTATTTCTGAGTAACTCAGGTCTGTTATACATGAAAATGTCAGCCTTTGTTCTATACACATAAAATTACACTACATTTGCTGATAGATTCATTTTAAAAAAATCTTATGTTAAAATGAAAGATGACTGTTAGACAGCAGTATCTGTTCACATGTGTACTTATTTTGGCTAACATTGCCTTGGCTATTTTTATAGTGGCTACTCATTCAAATAATAATTCAAACAATAAACAAAATGATAAATAATAAAATCTTGAGTCCCAACAGCTTTTGATTTTTCCTGACAAGACAATCAATAGACAGACCTATAAAAGAACTGATATGATGGGAACTGAAAGTAAAATGACAATGAAGCAGATTTTATAAATCAAATCAAAATCCCCATGTAAATTTTGAAATAAGAATCTAGGTTATTTTCTGTCCAGGTGGTTGCATCATTATTATCTATATTCCATTTTTATATGTTGAGTTTTTTCTGGCAAACAATGGGTGAAAAGAATGCTCAGGAACTGTAAATGTTAATGGGTCACCAGTTTATCTAAATCCTGAATCTAAACAATTTTCTGCAGTAAAATGCATGTTTTGAATTCAAATTGTTTCTTGATTATTATTATCTCTAGCCCTTTAGAAATCTGGGTTTCTACACACAGAGATGGAGGAATAACATTTTGGATTAGAACTACCATTATGTTGAGCTGACATGGTCTCTAGCCATGCTGGATGGGAGCTGAAGTCCAAACAGAGAAGATTTTAAAGCTTTTATTTCACAGCTCCATTTTTTTAGGGCTGACTCAATATGACCTTTCTGAAATGGAAGAGTATGGATTATCAGACAGGCAGTGAACTTTTCATTGATGGTAATTTTATTTATGTATTTATTTAATTTACATCCCATCTATTCCCCTACATGGGACTGAAGATAGTTTACAACAAATTTAAACTAAGTACATCTAAAATCTTATTAATGCAAACTTTCTTTTTGTACAAAAAACAATACTATTAAATGCATAAAGATAAAACAGCTTAAAATAGAATAAAGAAAGATAAAAGCACATCTCATCTCAGTAAAAGACCCATCTTGCACACATGCTAATTCCCACCAAAGGGGATTCTACAGCATGAGAGAAGCCACTGAAAAATGTGTGTCCTGTGTCCTCTCTAAATATGCCTGTGAAGGTCAGGGACCAAGAGAAAGCCCTTTCCTAAAGATCTAAAAACTCACACATATTCATATAAGGAGATATAGTATTTCACATAGTCTGGACCCAAGCTATGTAGGGCTTTCAATGTCATAACCAGCATTTTTGAATTGTGGCTGAAAACAGACTGGTAGTGAGCAAAGCTACTTTCAACAAGTTATGTTATTCCCTGTAACCAGCCCTGGTCAGTGTCCTAGCCACAAAATTTTGGACCTGTTGATGTTTCTGAAGAGTTTTCAAAGGCTTGTGTGTCACAGTAGTATATAGAATGTGTCACAGTAGTCTAGACAGTAGTATAGAATGTGTCACAGTAGTCTAGATTACACCTTCTTCCTCCAGATCAGATGTCAATGCACCATTGCTAATGATGACCTACAATATGGAAGTTTAATGAAGCAACAAGTAAACTTTGAGGAGTTAGCGCTTTGTCAAGTTCCATGATAAACCAACATTTACTATACTAAAATAGCTGGTATATCAGCTGTCTTTTCAGAGTTCCATTGTACCATTGGTCAGTTATTGGCAGCTTATGTAATCATAATCATTCTTCCAAAAATGTATTTTCCATCCTCTAAGTGCATAATACTAATCCCACACTGTGCATATGCTTCTTTCCTCATGTGATTATACAGGAACTTGTAGAATGGGAAGTATGATCATTTCAGCTCATGTCAAAACTTTTAAATCTGTATCAATTCCATCAACTCCAGTGATACATACACCTAAGAAATTATACCAAAAATTGCAGTTTATGGTTGTTGATCCTATACAACTTTACTGAGGGGTAAACCCCACTGATCTCTGTGGAACATCTTTCTGAATAAGGAATAGTTTTAGGTAAGTAAATAGTTGGAGGGATGAATTGGGGGGCGGGGTTAAGAGTTAAGTATAACAGTAACAAACTGCTTAAATGGGCCCTGGAACTCTTAACTGTTACTAATTTTAAAGCAATTTCCAAGCTCTGATCAAAGACTCTGGCCAATTCACATGGTAGAAAGATTTAAATGTGGCAACCAGTGTTTAAAACCTTGAAGACCCTCCTTGAAGGTGTGGAAGGAATAATAAAAATAGTCAAAAATAGTCAAAAACATGTTTTAGTGTTGAGAAAGCCTGACAATAAAATTCTGGACTGATGAGAATCATCACAGTTCAGGATTCATTCTACATTTCTCTGTGTATTTATCCTTTTGTTCTTGTGTCTCTCTCTAATCTGTGTCAGTGGCACACACACATTTAGTCTTTCCCTGAACAAGTGGCATACATATGTCACAAACACTAGAGTGTAGAAAGCAGCATGAGGTGGTGGGACAACACTCACTGAACTGTTCCTATTTTTAAAATATATATTTATGGAAAAGGCAAACCTTAAAGCTGGGTAGTAGAAAAGCCCTGGATCTGCTGGTCTGCAATTTGGGAAATCTGCTCTGAAGTGCTACCATGCCTTCTTAAATCATGCACTTGTGTTTGGAAGAGGGAGAGAGAAAGGGAAACAATGATGATGATGATGATGATGACACTTGAGGTTCACAATGCAAGTCAATACTGGATCCACAGATTCAGATGTGGACTTCCTTCAGATTCAGGGTCTGGATCAGATCAAATTGGAACCAATTCAGTCCAAATCAAAATGGTGCTGGATTTGAACAGCAGAATTAGACTCCAAGCTGAATCAAGGGTTCTTTGCACACTTGTACTTCACATTGTTACTTCTGTGGTAAGACGATTGTTAGTTCTATTGTTGATGTAAACTAGAGATAGGCAACTGTTGGACAATTCTCATCATCCCTCACCATTGACCACTGTCTAGGGCTGATAGGAATGTTAGGGTACAAACATATGGACACCCACAGTTGCTCAACCCAAGATATAGCTTCCTCCAAAACACAGTTTTTTGTAACAACTCCAGGAATGTAAATTAATTCCATCTAGCAGATTCTGAAAGTTGAGCTGGTAGTCAGCAATGATGAGATATAAATCTTGTCTATTTTCAGAAAAGAGTAATCATCTCCACACCAGCATCTCATATGGAAGATTTTGTCTTATTATGATATTCTCAATCATCAAATCAAAGCCTTGATGTAAGTGTTAAATTTAAATCTGAATGACACAAACATGAATAAAGAACAAGATATAAAAGTGACATAGCTAATCTTGAACTAATTCTAATTTCATACCAGTTTTATACTGATGTTCTACTCACATTTATTGAAGAAAAGTCAGAATTTTGGCAAACATTAATTAAAATTTCTTGCTCACTTTTAGAGGAAACAACAGTAAATTATTCACAGATAATTTGAACATGATTTTTATATCATACTTTAAAACTCTTGGCTTCTTTGATATGCTACTATAAAAATAAAAATGCAAATTGTTGTACGATGTGCCATTTCTAATTGTGTGCACAGGCTTAACCATCTGCAAGGAAATCATGTATAGGAATGGATTCCAGTGTAAGCACAAACAGATGTCAGTTTTTTCAGCTGTCATCTAAGCACCAATTTGTGAACATGAAATTTTAATAATTGCCACTGACTTTTTGCTCAGTTATTCCTTTGATACAATGAATCTGCTTTATATGTCAATGCACTAAAAGTGTATCATGTCACCTTACAGCAATATCAGCTGAGCATCCTGGGGGATATATTTAACAGAATTAATCTACCCATTATAGTGTTACAGACCTACCAATACCAAATTCTCAAATAATTTGATAAATCTAGTCATATTCAGAAGCATAAAGTACTGTATCAAGAAGTAATCTAATTTTAAGGAGGATAATATGCTATGGTGTGATTTTATTCATGGAAAGCTCTTTGAATGAGCAGAGGCTTTAATGACTGGAGGAATATTGGATGAGATCCTACTTCATATTCCATGTTCTCTCTCTCTCTCTCTCTCTCTCTCTCTCTCTCTCTCTCTCTCTCTCCATCCTGCTAGCTGTCAAGCCCCAGAAGGGGCTGCTGTATTCTTTTTATCAGTGGGGAGGAGATTGAGTGGGGAAGCAATTCAAAGAAAGAAGATGCAGGTAGTCTGGGCTCATGGGAAGAAAGAAACGAAGGCACACTCCCAGATGGAATGTACCAACCTTTTCCTTCCCCTCAGAACAAAGGCTGCCTGCTGCTGCTGTTGCTTCCTCTAAATGCTTCTCCATTTCTTCCTATTAGTGAAGATGAGGAAAAACAAGGGGAAATGCAGCTAATCTGGGCTCATAGGGAGGAAGAAATGAAGGTATAATCTCAGATGGAATGTGCCATACTTTCCTTCCTCTCAGAGCAAAGGCTTGCTGCTGCTGCTGAATTGCTCCCCCCTAATGCAAGGTTTGATAGCCATAAGGACTGAGGTTTTGAATGTGACACAAAGGGTAATAGAATAGTTCCAAATGGAGACATATGTGTGCATAAGCCATGAACACAATCCTCCAATTGTCACTTCCAACCTTAGTCCAAAATGACCAGTGGATGCATTGGTACAGGAGTGACAAATTCACTCTCAGTTTTCCAGCTACTCTTCCTGCAGCTGCTCTGAGTTGTATGGAAGTGATTCAAGTGCTGGGCCTGATAGAGATTCTGCACCATGAGAACACCCAGAGCAGCTACAAAACCAAGAGTGGATTCACCACTCCTATGGCAACATGTCCACTGGCCATTCATTAAGGCAATGTAATCCTAACTCAAAGAAGTGCTGGCTATAGTGGGATAGGGTAAGGCCTGAAGACACTCTTCTGCCAGTAAAAATCCCCTTCTGTTAGCAGAAATAGTTTTCTGTCTATAGAAGCTTCTTCTCCTTGCTGAACTCTGAGATCTGCCAGCAGAGCAATCGCCCAGCAGAATTGCTCTACTGGCTAAAATGTGCTATCCTAAAACAGGGCAGAGAAGGGTTGGAGCAGCAGAGGAACTAGGTTTTGTCAGATCCAAACTTGCAACCCATGGATACAACCACAATTCTAGCACAAATTTAGGGCAGGGTGAAAGTAGTCCAAAGTAATTTCCAACCTCCTTGGCCTGGAAGAAGTTTGGGTTCAACACAGTTTAAGATGGCTTGTGTTTTCACAGCTGGCCCTTGGCCAGCTTTACCACTTAGGATTGCACTCAGATTCAACGTATCACTTCCTACATTTTTCTGGAAGTTTCCTTAACTATCCAGAGCAGAATTGGAAGACTTAGGACAGGGGTAGGCAACCTTTCCCCTTTAAGGGCCAAGGGACT
>CM034703.1:55154156-55164346 GCA_020142125.1 Phrynosoma platyrhinos | reverse complement strand
CTTAGCATTGAATGTGCTATATTAAAGCAAACAGCTAAAAAATAAACTCATCCAAAGACGGCAGAACCAAGAAACAAAGAGAATACACCGAACATAAAGACTAAAAATTACACAACTGCCAACTGTCTGTCTGTCTGTCTGTCTATTAGCCTATTTGCATCAATAAATTAATTCATATTGCAGAAACTTTTAACATAAATATTCATCCTTATATAAAACAAATCTCTAATTCCATTCACTGAAGGTAATTGAGAATCTACATTGCTCCATTTATCATACAGGTATTGTTGATCCATGTTGTGTCCTGCAATTAACTGATTATCCCATTATCATGAACTCTTTTATAGAAACATGACAAGGTCTAACCTTTCCGAATGCACACAATAGGGAGGGGGACTTCCCTGGAATTAATTAAACCATAGATTCAATGGGAAAGAATAAATTAGAGATCATAACATTCTTAGCAGTAATTAAACCGGTACATTTATAAAAAAATAAAGAGGACTCAAAAGAATGCTTTGGGAATGTAGCAGTTTGTGAGCATTGTTCTTTGCAATTTCAGTGTGTTTTTATTCTGTGTGGGGGTTTTCCTGGCAGGTTGGAAACAGCACCAGTTTTAGCCTTGTTCAGATGCTCATATAAATCTAGGTACAGGAAGGAGCAGGATCATGGTATCACTAAATAGAATGGGTTCATGATCACAAATAAGGCCAGCTAAAGGGCCTAAAGGCACTAGATCCTGTCTGGTCCTGGAAGCTAAGCAAAGTTAGCTCTGGTTAGTACTTGGATGGGAGACTACCAATGAATACCAGGTGCTATAGGCTATATTTCAAAGGAAGAAACTGGCACAACCATTGAGTATTCTTTGCCTGTGAAATTCATAAGGTCTCCATAAGTCAACACACAACTGGAAGGCACATACGTACAAAGTCACTGAGGTAAATAGCAAATTGCCACAGATACATCCAGTTCAAGACATATGAGACCCAAGTGCAATGCTATATGGCACATACTGGAAGCATGTGGTCCTCCAATTGTTGGACTGTAATTCCCATCTATTGTTGCCATTCACTATAGAGGCTAGGACTGATGGGACATTCAAACCAACAATATATGGAATGGCATATGTTTAACCTATAGCAAAATAGACGTTACTTTGAGGGTTTAAATAAAACTAATCTTTCTTGATACAATAGGAACTTATTTTCATTAACAAGGTACCACCTATCACAAATGTCAAAAATGTTTCTGTGTATTAAAATGCAAAAGGTTTTAAAAATGATATGTACATGAACAGTAATCCTGAGTTCCAATGTATTATTTTTACTGATTTGTTACTGAATAATGATTTTACCTTTTTTTTAAAAAAACCCACAAACTTCTTTATATGTAAAATTTACACAAATATTTCAGTGACACCACTATTTAAATGTTTAAATGTATTAATTACATCAGGAGAAAGAAACTCCTCCTTGTCTTGGGTAAGCCCATCAGAAATAGGACCCCTGGATATTCATGAAGGTCTTTCAAATGCTCTGATGTCTGCATATTTATCTAAATCTTATAACAGAAGGAAATAATCAAATTGTGTGATATAAAAGTAAAATGAAATCAAAAGCTGGCCCTCCGTTACCCATGTGCCTTGAATCAGCCTTTAAGTAATGCAATGTTCCATGCTCTATTTAAGAGTGAGAATGTATTTTAATCTTTTCACATTATTCATGACCAATAATTCAAAACTATAAGCATATTTTTTTTAAAAATCTAGAGTCCTGTGTGTTTGGCCATGACTGCAAATTGCAAAGATCAAAGAGAACTGTCATTGTGGGCCACATCAGCAATTACTGCTTCTTGTTTTCCATCTGTCAGAAAACAGGGTTGTGCCGCTTTCAGGTTTCACTCCCCTTCCTTTGTTTCAGCTCCCTGAAGTGTCTCGTTTCATAACATCCACGTAAGTCAGAGAAATCCCTTGTGGGCTCACAGTATAAAATGTCCGTCTTTAAAATACAAGATATAGTGGGAAATCTAGCTGTACTATATGTAGCATAGGATCTAGTTGGAATATATGTAGCACAGGAACACATTTAGAACAAATTCCTTATAAAATATATCAACTAACATTTTAGAACTCCAAACAGGAATTAGGGTCTCCAGGTATTGATGGACTCTAATTTTCACCCACCCCTGTCAGCTTGACCAAAGAAAAAGGGTGATGGGAGTAGTGATCCATCAACATCTAGAGGGCTACAGGTTCCTCAGCCTTACCCAAAGACACAGACATAGGGCCTTTACAGACTGCCAGAAATAATGCAGCTTGAGACCACTTTAACAGTCCTGGTTCAGTGCTAGGGAATCATGGAAATTGTATTTTTTTTTTCTGGAACATTGAGCCTTCTCTGTCAGAGAACTCTGGTGCCACAATAAACTACAGTTCCCATGATTCCTTAGCACTGAGCCAGGACAGTTAAAGTGGCCTCAAGCTGCATTATTTCTGGCAGTCTGTATAGGCCCACAGATGCCCTAATGAGTCTTTACCCACTTAACATAGAAGTTCCAGATCCTCCTAATAGTCCTAAAGGTCCTAAACTTTAATCTCCATAATAACTAAATGTGGAGAGAAGGATTTTAAAAATTCAATGATATATATACTGTACAATAATCACATCATATCATTTAGCCGAATCATGCCCTACCACATATTCTTCTAAAAATAATAGCTAAGGAGTTGGCCACAGGAAACCTCTCTGTCCTGCCATTTGAGTACTGAAACATTACTAGTATTTCACTATTTACATTCAGTCATACTCAAATGACATTTTTATTTATTTCCCTCTTAAATTAGAACAATGTTGCTGTTAGAAAAGGAAAATTCATTTCCTCTTTCTCTTCATTTCTGTGTCCTACTTTCCCTCAAAAATTTGCTGGGATCTTACTTGTTTGTGAGATATATGAAAGGTTCAGCAATCTAGAATCACACCAGCCTGCTGTCACACCACAATCATGCTAGATTAAGAATGGAAGCATACTGGTTGGGCCTCATTTCTTATCACACTTTCCCCATGATAGTGCTTTGGCAATCCATAGTTGCATGATGTTTTCCATACTGCCAAATGGCGCCTTCCACGATTTCACAGCTAGCATTGGGAAAGTGTTAGCAGCCAGGAACACAGGGAGGTGAGAGAGGAGCAGAAACACAACCACTCACACCACGTTACTGCCTAAGAAGTGGAACTGTAGCAGAAGGGACCTACTGCAAGAATGGAGTAGCAGAGATGGGAACCTATTGATGGGTTTTGTCTGTCAATGAAAAGGTGTACTACATTAATGATTGGAATGCAAGGCAGTAGCAGGACAGACATGATGTTGTGTGATTACTAGCAAACAAAGATGCTATTATCCTGTTAAAATTATGTTTTTCTAGCCTCATGTGATAAAGTCCCAAGAGGTAAAGTTCATCTCTTCCTCTGTTAATCAAAAAGGTCTGCTGAATTGAAAGATTCCTACTTCTCGCCACATGATCCACCCATCAGGGTCTTTATGGAGAAAAGAGTTAGCCAATACTTACTTTTAACATTTCATATTCAGATTCATAATCAGGGCCATATCTGAGCAGCAGTTGATATCCCATAGTTCTCTGAAATACTTTCTGAAGACACTAAGCTTAATCAGGTTTAAAAGTTAAACACAACATCTGATTTACTGGGAGTACAGAAAATTGTCAACTTAAGAAGAGGCAGACAAGTTACTGTGTAAATCATTGGGCAGACTTTTTTCCTTTAATTTTTTTAAAAAACAAACCAGTATTTTTCAATTTCAATTAATGATTTCACGGACCCAGCATGCCTGAATTTCTTATTTATCATTGGCTACAGAGTTCAGAGAAGGAAGAAAGCACCCCTTGGCCACAACGCCCTGTAAGTTTTACTTGAAGTGGCTTGCCCAGCTTTGCAGTGCTATCAAATAGAGCCCTGGTGATGCAGTGGTTAAATGCCAGTACTACAGCCAAAACATTGTGAGTTTGATAATGGAGGGCTCCAGATTGACTCAGTCTTCCATCCTTTTGTAGGTAAAATGAATACTCAGTTTATTGGGGGCAATTGGCTAACACACTGTAAACCACTCAGAGGACATTATCACACGTGGGCCAGAAAGCAAAAATAAAGGGGAAATGAGGCATTCCAATAATAAACGGAAAATAAACCTTAATTCAACAAACGTAATTACCTTAATTATGAATTTACAGTAAGCGCATTGAACGTTCACACACAAGCAAAAAAAGCCCGTAAATGTACTAGAAATGAGCTTCTTGCACATGCGCAGATAGAGGAATGCTCGCTGGAACCATGGCAACAGCAGGGAAATGCTCCCAAATGCGCATTTGGTTATCACATTACGGTAAATGTGAAATTACCTTAATTGCGCATTTGCATTTCCTCCAAACAACTGAATTTCAAAAGATCTCGGATAACACCAGTTTCTGTCCACTTTCTGTCCAGTTTCTGTGCAACGTCATGTGAAAACACAGGGCACTAATCCAGTTTCTGTTTGGGTTTTGTGTGGATTAACCAGCAGATTTGCTCCTGTGTGATAACATCCAGACAGTGCTTAGCACTATAAAGCAGTACAGAAATGTAAGTGCTATTGCTATTGCTAAATAATGGTCCATGCAGTGTTGGGCTTCTTGCTCCCAAAGCATTCTGGAAGACAATAACACTCAGTCAGTGATTTAGTGATAAATGTCAATGTCCAGGCACTCAGTATAATTGCCCACACAGCAATACCCCCAGTGTTAACCAACAAACCAGTGCTAACATTTTTTAAATTATTATTTCCATGGTAAAAAAATAATGGCTCTTCAGTGCCCATTCAGGAATAAGCTACAATGCCATCCCTCAATAGCTTGCATTACAACAGGGACAGTTCATGATAAATTGTTATTGAGAAAAATCCATTCCACTCCTTATCTGTTTGAATCAGAGGAAACATGGAAGGCTGAGCAGGATGGGAGATGACACAATCACCCCCACTAATGAGAATGTTCTGGTGCTTCAGCCTTGCAAATCCTTGCTCCTCTCCTCTACTACTCAAATCTGATGCAGAATTTCAATAATGATCCTACCAGCTGTTGTAATAGTGAAATTCGTACAAGACTTTTTATGTTGCAGATGAGAAATGTCATGGTGCTGAGCTTGTAAAGCAGGGATGGACAAAGTACAGCCCCTGATAACCATGCTATCACCTGTTTTGTGACCCTCAGACTCCATGCCCACAAATGCTCTCTGAAGGCATGAAGGGCATTTCACCACATTCCCCACCTGGCCATTTTTAGGCCCAGGAGGGGCCTTATAAAAACAAGGTTAACTGGAAGTGACCTCCACTCACTTCTTGTTGTTAATAAAGTCCACTCCTAGGTGTAAAATGGCCAAGGAGCATGGAAATATGGTGAAAATATTCCCCGTATCCTCCATTTGGGGAAAGAAAACCTTTTAAACATTTAAGTTTGATTATGTATTTATTTAGGCATTGTATGAGGTGTGGGGGTGGTGTTCCAAAATCTCTTGCGGGCGCTAATGTGACCCTCCCTAGATTACCACATTTGCCCACATCTGTTGAAAATGTAGCTTTTTGGACTGCAGATCCCGGAAATGGGGGATTTCGCCAGCTGTAGTCTGAAAAAGAAGTTTTTACAAGCATTGACTCTACTTCTTCCTGTCAGACTGGCAAACGGGTATATTTTATTTACTATCAGTGTCATTCTTTATGAGTACCTTACTTCATGAAAGTATGTTTTGCACGTACCTTGACATGCTTTGCTTCTGTTATTTGGATTATCCAGTTTAATCTGCACACAATAGATGAGTAGGAAAGTCTGACTTGAGACAATGGCTTGAGTTCAATAACACTTCTCTCCCTTGCAGCCTTATAGCTCTATAACACCTAGGCTTTATATTTTGATCTAATAGACACCACATATCATTGTGACATATTCATGACTTTACTGGTTTGCTGCGTGGCTGTCAGTATCTTTTTTAATTGTTTATTTAATGGAGACACAGGAACTGTGGAAAAAAAATAATTTTGACTGGAAACTTGGGGTCTTAGGCAAGAAGTAATATATTTCTTACAAACTGACAGCAGCTGTTTTCTTTTGTTATCTTTATCCAGGCCATCAAATTCTGGTATCAATTTATTGAACCTGCTGCTTCTGAGGTGGAAGGTCACCCTTGAATCACTGTTATGTGAGGATGTTCAAAGGGACTTTTGAGCTGAAAAGTACCTGGGAAAAAGGATGCCCTACTAAGCTTGTAAAGCATAGGGCAGTTACTAGTGCTGCAAGTAAAATGGTCCAGGGGCTGGAGCAAATCCCCTGTGTGGAAAGGTTACAATGTTTGGGACTATTTAGCTTTAGAAAGAGGACAAGTAAAGCATGACATGACAGGGCTGTATAACATTATGTATGGTATAGAGAAATAGGATAGAGAGAGTTTTCTCTTTTTCATATACAGTACTAGAATCTAGAGTCATTTATAGTTACTGAATGGAGGGAAATTCAGAACAGATAAAAGGAAATACTTCTCCACAAAGGACATAGTAAAATGATGACATTTGCTACTAGAAAATCTGCTCATGACCACCAACTGGGACATTTTTCAAAGGTCCTAGACAAATTGATGGAGGATAACAGCATCCATGGTTACTGATTATTACCTCCAACATCAGAGACTTCTGTGAAACAGCTGCTGGCAACATGCCATTTATATTCTTGTCATTCTTCAGAGCTTCCACCAAGAATAGTGTTGGTCAATGGGTGAACAGAATGCTGGATTAAATAGGCCTTTGTACTGATACAGCATGGCTCCTTAGGTCCTCAATACTGACAAATTTAAGGTACATTTGTATGTTGTTTCTATCCCAAATCAACGTCATGTGCAACTGTTTCAGTGTCATGTGGCTCCCCCAGCAAAGTGTTAACCACTGCTCAGGATGGTGGTTTAGAAGGCAGATGTGTAATATAACATTCTGACATGAAGATGATTACTACATGAAGACAAAGGACCATCTGTCTCTCTGAGGGATAGAAAGGGCATAGATAGTGGCACTTTGTATGAAGTTGTGGCATTGCAGAAGATAAAAAGAAAGATGGGGAAGAGATCTGGTATAGTGAAGCAGCTGACAGGTGTATACCAGGAAATCTCCAGCTAAAATGTTTACAATATACCAATTTCTTTAAGTATGTGTGAGAGAAAGAGTGAGTAGGAGGGAAGGGAATATTAATTAAAAGGCAGGGGGAGAAACTATTAGACCCATCTCTACCCTGCAGAGTTGCTGCTGTAAGGATTACTGAGATATGGTATCTGAAATGCTGAGGAAGGAGTTCCATGATAAGATAGTTGGTATTCATTAGCAATAAGCATGTAATCTATGCAGGGTATAAAATTAGGAAAATTCTATATCCACAGTGAGGGGGGAAATTCTTCCAATGGGAAGTTCTGGGAGATGTGAAATGTTCTACACAGAATTTAAATTCTTTTAAAAATAGATAAATGATCTTGAAACTTCACTATCAAGCATTAGAATTTTTTTTCAGGATGTCATCCAGGGATGCTCCTCTTTATGTTTCAGTAGCAGGAAATTATGCATATGCAGCTTTGCTTTTAATTTGCTCTTTGTAGAATCATAATTAACCTTGGCTTAGCTAAAACAGTAGAAAAGATGTCAGAATGCAATGCTATTACGGTAACCTTTTATTTCATGGGATGGAGATCTAACCCTTTCTGTGTGCATGGGTCCTGATCCATTGATTTCATCAATTTGTTTTCTCTAAATCCACCCATATATGATGATGAAACTAAAGATTAGCCTTCCTCAACCTGTGGCTTACATGTTAATGTGTTCTGGTTTTAACTCTGAACTCTAAAGGAACTATACCCACAATAGGTTCAATTTTGGATAGCTCCTTTAAATTGATAGCTGGACTAGATTCACTGGCCAATTAATGTCAAAACAATCAACTGACATTGCCTGGTGCCTTCTAGATTGCCTGCTTCCAGATTTACTTATGATTTTCTACCAAGAAACATGAAAATAAGTCTCAGCAAAGAATATGTAGTACTGCAAAACTCAGCACTGGTAATGGCAACACTCAGTACTGGGAAAGTAAGTTGTAAATGACTGCCACTAATATTTGATAGCAACAAAGGATTTTAGACAAATTAGACAATGGGGAACAGTGACTGAACTCTATTTGAAGTTTGTATCATACATACCTCTCAATACATGCCATAAATGCTTGTAACAATAAAAACACTGTTTGCTTCACAAATTGAAATCTATGTATACTCTATCTGCTACGTGTCCCTATAGATAATGGGTAGCAAATCTGAAAAAAATAAATAACCCTACAAAGACTTCACTGAAACTACCTGGGTTGTAAAATATAACCCATTCCCCAGAGAAATGGACTTTTATAGGGAGGAGTGGTACTACATGAAACAGTAGTTTGGGTAGTATAGCAAGGTGGCCATTAGAATCTAACTAATTGCACTACATTTCCATAAGCCTTATATTGGAGAATTAACATGACTCAGAGTGGGATATAATTTTTCTGGCCTAGCTTCAAAGGAAATGAGCATTTTGAAAGCAAAGTGTGGTTTGTTTTATTATTAGACAAAATTGTATGCTGGAGACTCTTTTCAAACAAAGCAGTGGAGATGCTTTGAAAATTAATCATGTTAAGGTTATTATAAACCAAGTGTTGGTATCCAAACACATGTTTCTAATATACAGATTAATTAAATCCCAATGATTTGTAATCTTACATAAAATGACTCTAGTGATCAGGGAACTAACATCATTTCCCCCCTTTTTAAATACCTTTTTGCCCGATTAAACTGCCTAATAAAATTACAGCAGCTATGGTTTTAATCAAGAGTAGTTAAAACCAATCATATTCATATAAATATATATCATGGAGTAGTTTTAAAATCAGAGAAAAACACAAAATCTAATTAAAATACAATGCAGAGGAAACAGTAGGTGGATGGCTATTTACATCTGAAACTGCAGAATAAATTAGTCTTGTAAATTAATTACAGAAAAATAGAATTTAAGGATTTTTTTAAAAAATGAAACTAGAATTGCTGGCTATGGAACTCTGTCTCTCACCCCACAAACCAACAGAAGACTCCTTCAGAATATTCTAATGAATTCCAGTCCTACAAGGTGTGAACAAGGGCAAGATTGTTGTATTTTTAAAAGGAACATATGACATCATGATGTTGCTTGTGCTGCTGGTAGTCATTCTTCTGCTCAGTATGCTACTGGGAGGGGTGGGATCATATGAACCTCTAGATGTTGGACTACAACTCCCAGCATCCTTTGCCTTTAGCTAAACTGGCTAAAGTTGCTACATTTCTATCAATGTAGGCCAAGAGTAAACCAGCACAGCTGGTTCATATTCAGTTTATGGCCCACATCAAAGTCCTCTCCACATCTCTGCTGTTATATTATCTTGTGTCCCAGCCTGTCTAGTGCCTTTCAAACCTTGATGCTAGTTTCTAAGGTATGGGCTATTCCTTCCACTTTGTCAAAATGCTTTGCTGAAAATGAATTACAGTCAGAGGCCAGCAACTATGGCTGTTCTGATCTTGTGGGACAGCAACTTCTATCAACTGTAGCTAGAATAGACAACGCTGATCGATACTGGAAGTGGCACTCTAGCATCTGAAAGGCCACAGTTGCCCACCTCTATACTATTTCCACAACATTTCCATGATTCAATAAACTAATGACTATATTAAAAAAGGAGATAACATGTGTCTGACATGACTTATTCCTGACAGTCCATGTTGACAATTATTTATTAAAAATAAAAAAAACTGTCCAAATGATCACAGACTAGCTATTTTCCCATTTTATTTCCTGCCATCTTACCTGTCTCCAGGAATTCTCAGAGATTACAGAGAGTAACTGTGAAAAAATAGCCACAAGCTCCTTCAGCACTGTAAGAAGTACAGTGGGTCCTTGGTATCTGCTGGGGTTTGGTTCCAGAACTAGTGAATACCAAAATCCTTCGATGCTCTAGTCCAGGGGTCGGCAACCTACGGCCCGTGGGCCACACCCAGCCCGCGGACCCCCACTGACCGGCCCCCACCGCCATGCGCACTGCTGCCGCCAACCACCGCTGCATG
>CM034703.1:55112405-55144698 GCA_020142125.1 Phrynosoma platyrhinos | reverse complement strand
ACTTTATGTTCCTTCGTGAGAATGAGGGTGATCACAAAGAAATAGACAGCCTACTACCCACCACTACAGACAGTCTTCATGCCAGTGCCCTTGAATCCTCCCTTAATACTACAGACTTGGGAATAGCTTCATCTCACCTTCTCTCAAATACTTTACAAAAGGATCTATGCCGGGAAAATTAGTAATGAGAAGATCTGTGAAAAATGAATCAGAAGTCAATTATATTGGAGCATAAAGAATCAGACTCTGGAAGACGTTTTTAAGAATTCAATACAGGGTGATGTGTATGAGCAAGTACTATAAAACTTTCAGACTTTCAAGAGAAAGAGAGATGCCATGAAAAAGCTGAAAGAAGATAAACAAGAGTGTAGCAAAGAAATGGACAAAAGGTTTCATGTGGATGATAAATATCCCAATGATATTTTTACAAGTATTTTGAAAAAGAGATTATGTCCTCCTGATTGTCAAACTGAGACATCCAGGAATGGCATTTTTGGGGAGAAATGGGGTGGACTAATTTCCAGATCTACTCAAAAAGGAGATGGACTGTACATGAGTCAAAAGATCAGAGACCTTCAGAAGAGACTGTATCTACATTGTACAAATAATGCATTTTGTCTCCACTTTAAGTACTGTAGCTCCATCCAATGGAATCCTGGGATTTGTAGTTTTACAAGCTCTTTAGCCTCCTCTGTCAAAGAGTGCTGTTGCCTCATAAAACTACAAATTCCAGGATTTTGTAGGATGGAGCCATGGTAGTTAAAGTGGTGTCAAACTACATTATTTCTACAGTGTAGATCTATCCTTGGTAAGGACCTGGATGTATAAAAAGATGTGATGATGAAGTAAAGGACAAATCTTTCTATGAAAAAAAAATTGTCTTCTGGGGATAACAAGACTTAGAATGAAGCAATGAAAAATATTGGAACATTCAGACGACAGGGATAAAGATTAGGTTTAGGACATGTGATAAACTTCAGAAATATTAGAAGTATTTGTGATGGAGAATATACCAATTTTTATTATAGTAAAAAAATTAATTATATTGAAAATATTTAAGACTCAATTAATTACATTAAAGAATATGTAGAACTTGATATTGGATGTTATCAATTAAGGAATGGGTTTGACCAATAGCAATAATTCATCATACGGAGCAGGAGATTAATATTATAGATTTATATTATGATTTTATATTATGATTTTAAATTAAAATGTTTTGAAATTTGGATTATTTTTGTTAGAAATGGCAGTGATATGTCAATATGTGATGATAGCTGTGAGAAGTGTTATTGTTCAATGGAAGGATTTTGTGATATTAATTTAGGAAGAGTTTATGGCTATTTTTCAATATATAGGTTTGAATAATAATTAGATTTCATTTTACATAGGAGAGTTTTACTAGGAAGTCAATGTATAAATTCAAGGTTGAGTATTCCTTATCTAGAATACCAAAATCCAAAATTGTAGCTGAAATAGTGACACCTTTGCTTTTTTATAGTTCAATGTACACAAACTTTGTTCATTCACAAAATTATTTAAAATATTAGGTACAAAAGTACTTTCAGACTATGTTTATATGAAACATGAATGAATTTCATGGATCCCATCTCCAAGATATTTTGTTTTGTATATGCAAATACTCCAAAATCTGAAAACAAACTCCAAACTCCAAAACACTTCTAGTCCCAAGCATTTTGGATAAGGGAGACTCAACCAGTATAGCCTAATCATGATTTAGAAAAAGAAGTCAGTGTTACTTTTTCTCTCTTTCTTTTTTTAGATTAACTTTGTTAGTTTTTCTCTTTTCTTTTATGTATCTCTGTGTTTTATATATTCAAAATACTTTGTGTTCCAATAAAAAATATATTTTAAAAAGGAAAGTTACTTTTTGGACTATATATCCCAGAATACTCCAGACAGCATGGTTAATATAGTATTAAAAAGTATCTTTTCGAAGCACGGTTCGTAACCTAGCAGAAGCTACCACCAAAAACTATCCCAAGATAGCAGAAAAGTTTTCCCATTATGAAGAATTTTCTGATCTTCAGACAAAGCCATATAGCTAAGAAAACCCACAGAAATCATTACATTTAGAAGGAAATGTGAATATTTAAACACAACATTTTTGTGAAGCTTTTTAAATGCCAACTTTTACAGATTGCTTCACAGGTTTGCAAAACAGGCTTATGCAGCAAAAAGCATTTCTATTCTAAGAAATAATCTTTGTAAAGGTTCCCATGTTCCAGGCTACAGTTTGTACAGCTGAATGGTAAGAGAGCCAAGAGCTACAACAAAAATGAATTTATACTTAAAAGTGCAACTTACTGCATGAAATTTTTTATAATTAATCTTCAGTCATAATTGTTCCGATAATGTCTTTCATGCTGCACACAACACAAGATTAACAAAGCCCTTAACTCTGAATTAAATGAAAGTACAAAACTAATATGAATGTACTGGGGGGAAATGTATGGTTTAATTTTCGTATGGTTTGCTACCTATACACTATTGCAATAACTTCAAATAGGAGCCCATAAATGAGGGAAAATGAAGGTACATTCTTTGCAGAAACTCATTAAATGTTCATTTCTTTGCCCCCTGAAGGAATCCAATAGCCCCCGGAAAAATAAATATTATGAAACAGGCCTTGGACAATTTTGACTTCAAGACATTCGGCCATCTGTAGCAAGAAGTACTGAGAGAGCTGCCAGATTATCTCAGTGACCTAACGTACTTTCCCAAGCACAAGATCAAATTGTTCCAAGATGAGCCAGGAAGTGGATGAGACAATATACAGCAGATTGGTTGTTCTACTAGAAAACCCCAAAGAATTAGTTGGATCCAAAAAATACTGTTCCACAAGGCAGCTTCTATTTAAAAGTCTGTTCTGCACACTGCAAATTCTTAATGTCAAAGATGTTTGTAATTTGTGCAACCCTTTACACAAAAGGAGAGCTGTAGAGAACAAATGTTGAAATGTCGGTGTGTACCGTGCACGTATTGATCCAGTTTCACGTTCTCAGTATAGGCCAAGACAGAAGCAGGAGGAAGAGAAGGGTGCCACCTGCTTCTTGGGTGGGTGATCCTCAGAACCAAGGCACTCTGAGAGTATGGCTTAGAATGGTTGGCATCAAGCAAACTCCAGATGTTGTTGGCAGCTCACAACATGTTAAAATCAAGTGCAGTCCAAACAACAGAAAGAAAAGTTAGACTGACCACACAGTCTTGGACTGTCTGGTTTGTGTATGTTGTACTTATATCCATTGGAGGTATCACACTTTCACTTTTTTCCATTGCCAACCCAACCACTTGGGTACACCAGCTCTGTCCTTTTTAAATGTGCACCTGCACCAGTGTGTTTATATGCAGCTGTAGGGTCAGGATTATGATGGATTGCTCCTTCAGAACCACTCTGACAGTGGGGCATTTACACGCAGGGTCGAAGTTGCGCATTTTCTGGCTAAGTCAGAATATCCTCTTTTCTTTTTGATTTGGTTTTTAGCTCCAGAGTGTGGCTTCAATCCACTTTCTGAAGTCTTTGGAAGTGTGCATCATCTAAATGCCACACCTTCAAAGCAGGTGGAAACTACTTTATTTGGCCCCTCTGTCACCTCAAACATTAAGCAGCAATTAAATATGAAGTCGTAGGCTTTCATGGCCGGCATCCATAGTTTTTGTGGGTTTTTCAGAGAAAAGATGCTAGCCACAGTTGCTGGTGAAACGTCAGAAAGAAACTCTTCTAGAACATGGCCACACAGCCCGAAAAACCCACAAAAACTATAGCAATTAAATAAATAATCATATTAGAAAATTAATTTAAAACTGCTAAAAGGTAGTTAAAACATAACAATAATGACAAAAATACAGCACACCCTTCTGAAACGAGCAGTTAATAACCAAAGGCCTGGGTAAATAGGTTTTTGCTTGCCAACAAAAAGAGAGCAGAGAGGTGACTAACCTAACTTCCCAGAGAAGAAGTTCTCTGCCTGGGAGCAGAGAAAGCTTCCTTCCTTGTCCTCACCAGCCCCTTACCTGAGAATCATTAAACTCAGACAGGCTTATATTGGGAGACACAGGCCCAAAACACATGGGCCAAAAGATGCGGCTTCCAGACACTTTGAGGGTGTGGTGTTCAGATGATGCACACCCCCAAAGCAGTCAGAAGCCACTCTGATGCTGCGATCTGATCCTTTGGACCAGATCAAAAATAAGCTGATTAAATCTAGCTCCTAGGAGCAGCTGGCTTGGGATCAAGGTGGTGGCCCACTTTGGAAGCAGGCCGTATGGTAACTATGGTTCCCTCTGGCCACTCCTGGTAGGCCATCTGCTTTGCCCCACAGTCTTTCAGATGGGCCACATGGGGTTTTTATAGGTCACAATCAGCACTTTGAATCATGCCTGAAAACAAATCACTAACCAGTAAAGCTGTTTCAACAGGGAGTTATATGTTCCCTATAACCAGCCCCAGTCAGCAGTCTGGCCACAGCATTTTGGACCTATAGGGGGGATGCAGACGAGGGCGTCGGAGACGCCCTGGTCCGGACCGCCGCCGGAGTTCAGCCTCCGGACGGCGGCGCATCCCCGGCGAATCTAAAAGGACCGCCAAAATGGCGATCCTTTTAGATTCTGCCGAAAGTGCGCCCTAACAGCGGCAGGCGCACTTTCGGCGGCTCAAACGCCGCGGCGCGTTCGGCTGCCGCGGCGTGAGGGCAACCGGGAGTCGCCGTCCGTGCGGACGGACGGCGCTTCCGGGTGCGCCCTCAGGAAGAGGAAGAGCCGCCGAACGTGCGGTGGCTCCTCCTCTTCTGGGCCTCGGAGACGGCGCAATTAGCCGTCTGCCGAGGCCCATAGTCTCCCAACAGTTTCCAAAGGCAGCACATAGAGTAAAATGCTAGCATTTACTGTATTTTGTTTTTCCACTTATTACTTTAAATCTAACTCAGTGTCACCTGTATTAATTCCCCCTAGCTGGTGGATGTTGAGGCAGTCTAGAGGCTAGATTGCTCCATTTTAGTATATGGGTTCTTTAGCACAAAGTTCTATCTTTGTTATGGATGAATCATGTTTCTTGGTATCCATCTGCCTCAATATAAAAAGTGATATGAATTATTAAACACAAGTATAGAAATAAAATGTTTACTAATAACAAAGTAGTGACCAGAAATTTTGCGTAATCTTTGTGTCATTAAAATGTACAAGACTGTTGCTTTTTTCAGCACCATTTTCTTTTATTTACATATGAGCCTGTCTGTGTTTTGAGATCTTCAGGGAAAGGTTTTCTCTTGATCCCACCATTCTCATAGGCACATTTGGTGAGAATACAACAGAGGGCCTTTTTGATGACTGTTCCCAGGCTGTGGAACTCCCTCCCATGGGAGACTAGTTAGGCTAGCCCATTCTATAGTCTCCTTTTCCTGGCAGATATACAGGTTTTTATTTAGACAGGCTTTGAGCCACTAACTGGTTGCTGTGGAAGGATGTTGTTTCTTTTCCCCCTTTCTTATTTTTCTTTCCAAAAATGTTTTCAAACTGTTTCAGTACAGTGCTTGATTTTAATAAAACATTTGTTCTAATGTGAAGTAGTAGGCTTTCATGGCAGGCATCCATAGTTTTTTGTGGGTTTTTCAGGCTGTGTGGCCATGTTCTAGAAGAGTTTCTTTCTGATGTTTTGCCAGCATCTGTGGCTGGCTCTGAAGATGCCAGCCACAGATGCTGGCAAAATGTCAGAAAGAAACTCTTCTAGAACATGGCCACACAACCTGAAAAACCCACAAAAAACCATTTATTTTCTAATTGCTCTTTAGTGTTATTACTGGTTTTTAGCTGTATTCTTTTATCCCATCCCAGGCACTTACTTAATTCAGCATGGTAATACATAGGTGTTCAGGCACATGCACATGGCCACACCATGGAATAACCATCACTTCAGCCATTGCTGGCATACTCTGTGAAAGCCACTGATGCAGCCCATAAGGGCAGAATCTAGCTTCACCCATGTGACCAGGCGCCTTCTTCCAACATCATAGACCCATGTGACCAGGCGCCTTCTTCCGACATCATAGACTCATAGCGATGGCAGCAGCAGGGAAGGAGCTACCAGCTGTCACAGCAGAGTTTCTAGAAAACTCTACCACAAGAAGCCATTTTTTTAATAAACTGGGCTAAGGGCCTATCAGGCCAGGGTTGAGCTGGATCTGTCAAAATGGTGTTCAGTCTATCTGCTCCCAGCCAAGGGCTGCTGAACTGCCTTGTCTAAACCAGACAACACTATGCCAGGGGGAAACAAGCCTTTTGGCCCATGTGTACAGTCCCTGTGTGAAAGTTGTAGTAGAAACTTCCGTAGACTTTGGCCTACTTCCTCAGATGCATGGGGTGAAATGGTGCTCCTGACCAACAATGGCAAACTAGGTCAAAATGTATCTTCTCATTAAAAATAAAGAAAGACTATTAAACTCCAATAAAACTCCCCCACTGCATCACCTGTTGCATCGCCATTTGCCGGGAATAATTTTGAGCCTTTACCAGGGCTTCTATTGCTCTTTTGGCACGTTGCTGAGGGGCACCCTTGGGGAAGGCTGGAAGGATTGCAAGCACATTTTCAACTGTAAACTCTTGGCTCAAGGAACTTTCCAAGACTTCCTGAAAAACATTTGGGGAAAAAAGCCCATTTTATACGATAATATTTTAAAAGAGGCATACATTTCTTTTTCTGAGCAAAAGTACAAACAGACAACCCTCCTAGTGTAAAGTTAACTTCTATGCAGTGTTAACTTATCTGTACAACATGTTGTGGAATGGTGCTTATATGTATTGTTGAAGCTAATCAACTTTTATGTGTAATCCTATGGAACAAATGAGATGACTGCCACTATTTCAGAGATCACATTGGTGTCACCAGTTCTGATCCCACCTTCCCCTGCCTATCACATAAAAAGCACATTAAGATTAGTAGAAAAGTCAATAAAGCTAACTACAGCCACTGCTACAATTGCAATTCAGTTGTCACCCATCAATTTCCACAATGGCTAGTTATTATGGAATTGTGTAGTAAACAATATACACAGATATAATATCTTCAATTTCTATATGATGTACAGTTGGCTTTCCATTTTTGTGGCAGGGACCGTTCCAGACCCCCCCCCCATGCGAAAATTGAGATTGGTGAATATTCAAGCCCTATAGGTTTGAATGGGGTGCACGCCCTTGGGAGCACACCCCAAAACTGTGGACATGAAGTCTACAAGAATGGAGGGATGACTGTATTTTGACATTTTACCAGCCATTAGAAGAAATCATATGAGGGAGTAATCACAGAATGATGTACCATTAAGTACTACACTCTTCCCTCCACATTTGCGGCTTTGACTTTTGCAGATTTGTTTATTCACAGATTTTCTTAGTATGTTCTCTCTAGGAATATCTAGGTCCTCCAGAGCAAGTCTGTGGTCAACTTTAACCAAAAGTCACACTGAAAAACCTAGAGATTCCTAGAGAGAACACTCCACTAAACATTTGTAGCTCCTCTAGCACAATTCTGTGGTCAATATCTGGCATGTGTTGACCACAGAGTTGCACTGGAGGACCTAGAGATTCCTAGAGAGGAGTTCTCTCAGGTAAAAACATAGTGTTTTTGATTTTTTTTGAAGTTTTTCCACATTCACAGGGATCCTGTGCCCCTAAACCCAGCGGATGTGGAAGGACAAATGTAATTATATTCAAAAATGTTCCTTTGTCTATTTTTATGCCACAGTTTTTGTAATGAATATTTTCTCTATGGAAACCTATACAAGCAAGCTTGAAATATACTAAAATAGACATAACCACCTCTTGGGTTCCTAATGACTGAATTGCCTCTCTGCTTCATTTGGAGTTTATGACTAAACTAAATCCTACAAAATCTTATGAACATATAAAATTAATAACAGATGCCCTCCAGCAATCTCTGGAGAAAATATTTTCAGCAAAGGATTGGGAAGAATTAATCAAAGCTCAGGGAACAGATCGATTTAATATAAATCATGGCAAATGATTTATATTAATCTTAATAGTAACTTAAATGCTTTTGATCTGTGTGATAAAAATAGAAAGCCCTAATTCTAAAACCTCATCAAAAAGCTCCATCCAATCCAATGAGACTTACTTGAAAAGTTGGCTGATTTCCTGTTAGGATTCTAATAGGGGTATTTTTTCACTGAAGGTCACCAGATTGAGTGTGATAATCACTATGCTAAAAGCCAAATCTAATTAAAATTGTAATAAATGATACAGTTTCTTCTTGCTTGTAATTAATATGTGTGTGAACCAGTACTTCTGTTTCCCACATCTTCTAATTTTCTGTACAAGTAGTCATTTCATTGGGATGCAAAACATTGTGAGCTTGAGAACAATGGCTGCTTAATATGAGCAGCTGCGGGAGAGATGAGTCTACACCTATACTGAAAGTTCGATTGAGTAAAATGAGGAAGGACACAAACTGAAGGATGAGTAAAACCAACTATAATCTAGTGATGTCCCTCCCACACACAAACACACACACACTGCTAGGAACGTTAAGACAAGCAATGGAAACATACATCAGAAACAGGAAGTCTGTGAAGGGGGTTAGTTTTATAGAGGGAAGACAGAACAATTTCAGAGAAAGTAATTGCATTAGTTTCTCTATAGAATATGTTGGCAAGATCCATGTCTGAATCAGAGCATGCCTTTTGGTTTTGAGCAGGGGTTATCCCGGTCCTGCCACCGCTGCCGACCCGCGCACAAGCACAAGCGCAAGCGCCATTTTGGATGACCCCACAGCGGCTGCGCAGCCGCCGTGGGACCCTGCCCCGGGCGAATTCGCCCGCCACAGTGCATGCTTCCTTGGGCCTTGGAAAGCCCCCCCGCGGCCGCTGCGGGTTAATTCACCTGCCGCAGGTGCAGGGGGGGCTTTTTAAGGCCCAGGGAATTCCCCCCGTGTGGGGGGGCCTTTCAAAATGGCACCCGCATCATACGCACATGCGCGTGTGATGGGGACTCCATTTTGGAAGGCCCCACGGCGGCCCCATGGCCCCCCGCGCCATTTCCCTCCCCCTCCCAGCCCCTCGGCAACAAAGGTTGCCGACCCCTGGTTTTGAGGGTGCTTAAAGCACTATGTAAGATTGAGCTTACAAGATCTTCACATTCTAACAAACAACAGTTTACTGTGCCTGAATCACATTCATATGAGGGCCCTAAATATGAAACTACTGTAATATATCAAAAATTAGATGGAAATAATCTAGAAAAGTATGTGTTTTCATCACGTGTAGGAAACACTATGCATTTTTAAGAAATGAATAAATCTCATAAATAAATATTAAAATTATTAATGAATTTATTGTGGAAAACAAACATTTTGAAATAAATTGTAAATCTCATAAAATAAAGAACAGGAAACAGGTAAGCATTAATCCTAAAGACAGTAAATCCACCAGAAAGAATTTTAGGTGAATTTCTAAAGATAATTTTATATAGAATTTAGAGACATAGCTGTTGTCAGTCTGGAATATCAGTACACAACAGGATCTTATAGCACCTCTGAGCCTAACTAAATGAAAGAAGTTGTAGCATTAGCTTTCATAGATTTGCATGCCATAACTACTTATACTTAGGTCCAAAACTCACTGCAGAAATAATCCAGTTTGAGGCCTCTTTAACTACTCTGGGTCAATGCTAGCGAATTCTGGGAACTGTAGTTTTGTGAGACATTTAGCCTTCTCTATCAGAGAGCTCTGGTGCCACAATAAACTACAATTCCCAGAAATCCCTAGCACCAAGTCAGAGCAGTTAAAGCAGTCTCAAACATTTGGCCCTTAGTTACTCTCAAAAATGCTACAGCAGGAGTAGGCAACCTTTTTGAGCCGGGGGCCGGGTTGCTGTCCCTCAGAAAATTGGGGGCCCGAAGCACCAAATAAATAAATAAGAAAATTTTAAAAATTAAAAAATATTAAAAAATATGCATGCACACTCTCTCAGCCCCAGAAAAGCCATGGCAAAACCTCTGTGGAGATTTTGTCAAGAAAACCCCAAGAACAAGTAATAACAACAATAATCAATAGCATCATGGCAGGAGGTGGCGGCAGCGGGGGGCGGCGACGGCAGCAGGACCGACCTGGGGCCGGTCCAAAGGCCTCAGGGGGGGCGCATCCGGCCCCTGGGCCTTAGGTTGCCTACCCCTGCAAAAGAGAGTGAACATTTTCTTGAGGGAAGATTAGGAAGATCCAAAATGGGTCCTGACTGGTGCAAGGTTGCTTGCAAAGGAAATATTAGAAGACTGCAAAACAGATGAACTGTCTATCTGGTCCCTGTACACCATTTTGTGCTGCCTGAAGCACTCTCCCAGTCTCCCATTTGTTAAAAACATCAGCATGCTTTTAAAACAATGTTGCCCCCAAACCATGAAATAAGCTCCACAGATGTGTGAAAGCACATGAAAATGTCATTGTTACAAGCACCCCAGAAATTCATATTATCTCCAAATACCTGTTTTATTATGCAGTCTCTCTCAAAATGGTAACATGTTGTCATTTTGAGAGCAACTGCACAGGAAAACAGAGGTATTTGGGCTTGCTGTCAGGGGTGGCTTGTAGTGAGGTTGGGGGTTTGGCTCCTGGTCCCCATGCTTACCCCTGATCTAGGAGGAAGACAACTTAAAAAATCCAAATTCACTTAAAGAATTCTGATTGTAAGTCAAATTCTTTCATGGCCATGAAAATAAACAGACAGTTAATGTTATCAAAAGCTTTTGAGCATCAAATGAAATAATGGAAACATGGTCAGATCTTTTAATCAAATTTGTACCTAACATTATATTATCAGGTCCTGCTCTATTGATTTATTTGTTTATTTATTTATATTCCTATGAAAAAGAAAATCTACCTGGGCTGGATTAATAAGTATTGTCATTATTAAGTTGAAGCCTGCTAGCCAACACTGCAGATTGTACTTTAATATCAACATTTAACTGAGAGATTGGTCTATAGTTAACACATCTAGTGTAACAGTGTAATAGCTGCCTGGTTCAGTACTCATGGGGAAACAAAGAAAGTCCAGAAAAAGAAGTTGGAAAACAGTCTGATTCAAAATGCTTTTGATACTGATGTTGTTTTCCCAATGGTTGTACAAGAATACATAAAGTGATAAACAACAATTCACAAGTGGAAATACAAATAAAAGGTGCACAGGCTCTCAAACACAGGTAGAAAAACACTGTTGGTGTAATAGTGTGAGGGACAAGAAGGAACAAGCCATCTTCTGCATATGTAAGATACCTCCCAATCCAATCCCTTTATCATTCTAGATTTATCAATTCAATAGAGGTAGATTCATAATCTACAGTTACACATGTGTAAGTCTGAGCAATAAGTTCAAAGGGTTTGCAGACTCTTGGTACAGTCAATGTTATGTTAAACAACAGAAGGAAAAATAAATATTATGAAAACTATTAAGCATATAGAATAAATATAGGGGGTGGCTAAGTTTGAAATCACCCAGAATCTTAAAATAATAGACAACTTGGAATTTAACAGAGAGTAAAACAGTTTAAAACCTGGAATAAATATATATAGCTATAAGAAGCATAATAGCCTACAATGAAATAAAGATCAAAAACAGCTTAGAAGCATTATTATTTATTTGATTTATATTCCACCTTTCTCTCAATACTATGACCCATAATTATTTTAAAATCATTTTAAAACACATGGGATAAGATTTAAAGTACTGTACTCTCTTTAAAAGCCTCTTCTGAATCAGTTATCAAAAGACTGCCAGAATAAAAAAGGGGTTGTGTGCCAGCACAAGGGCAACAGACAGGAGCCCAACCTAGCTTCCTTGAGAGGGAAACTCCACTATCTATCTGATAGTAATTTCAGGTTGGGCTTACATATAGTCCCTCTAAAACTCAATCCTGTATTTCAGAATATGTTTGGAAAAATAGATACTTGTTGAACAGACATTGTCAAATGTTTTAGAATGCAATTCCAAGCTGAAATTAGTTAAAGATCATATGACATACTGGGCTCATGATGTCAGAGACCAAGGAGTTGTTCCCAAGGTTATGAAACTGCTATCTGTTCAGACAAATTGAAGACTCTTGGTCCTATTGCCTACTTCAGCCTCCTGCATGTCCTCTAAACCTGCTTCTGAGAGTCACTCTTCAAGAAAGGTTTTTTGAGTGAAGAAATCATGTGAACCTTGAGATGTTGACCTTCAACCTCTAGCATTCATTGCCATTGGCTATCCTGGATAGGACTGTTGGGACTTACAGTCCAACAACATCTGGAAGGCCAGGTGCGTCCCACTCCTGGCCTATTGTAACTGCTACTACAGCTGAAGGGAAGAATCAACAAAAATTAGGCAAATGCCACTTATTTGAACAATTTCCCTCTTATGTATGTTGACTGTGCAAAACTGTGGGAAGTTCATGTACAGCCTCCATTCCATACCCTGGGCTTTTCCTGATGTGGGATGTTTTGTTAGCTGTTTGTGATGAAAGGAGACTGAAGTAAGGAAGGATGGGTAGCAAAGCCCAATTGCAAATTTACTCAAACTGGACTGTTTACAATCCAATATACAGCTATGGGAATACCACTGTATTACCTTGAATATGATCAAGGAGAGGAAATGTAAGCACAAGCGAGTGTTGATTCTATGGGACTATGAGGGATACAGACCAGCCAAAAGGGCCAGGTGTGGCAAGTGCACACTGGCTGCCCCGACTCTGCTCCGATACCACCTTCATGCCATGTACCTCACCTCACGGCAGGCGGCGTCAGGGCACTCCCTTGGCACAGCATTCAGATACGCTGCAGCAATGGAGCATGGAAAAACCGCCACGGCCACAGCAAGGGCGCCTTTTTGCTGCTCTAAAAAGCAGCAGCATTTGTTAGCTCTTTTTGGAGCAGCAAAGTGCCAGATCAGGACCACAGCGTGCAGTTGCTGCGGCCCTGATACAGCAAGGAAAGGGGAGGCGGGACGCTGCCCCTTAGGAGCTGTCTGTATAGCCCCTATGTCTCAAAAAAGGGCTAATTATATTAGTGGATACAAATGCATATCTGTTAGTAATGTAACAAAAGACAATAATGGAACAGGTTTGCTAAAAGTTGGATGCCCTTTATTACATTTTGAAATGACGATTGGCTACATTTTGGTGCAAATTATTGTTTAAATATGCCGTGAACAAAATAATTCATTGCAGTTAGGTAGTCAGCAAATAAATATAGGGCCTAAGCAGACGGGCGGCACGGGGCCGCCCCAGGAAGCTGAGGATCGGGGCCGAGGCATCCGCATTCCTTGGGCCCGCGGCGCAGCTTTGCCGCCCCAGGAAGGAGCGCTAAAATGGCGCTCTTTCCACAAATCGCCGAAGGTGTGCCGCAAAAGGCTGCCGGCACACCTTCTGCACCTTTTCCGCCGCAGCATGTGTGAACGCTGCGGTTGATAGGCATCCTCGAAGCGCCGGACGTGCAGAGGGTCTGGCGCTCCGACGACGTCTTCGGGAAGGGGTTGGGGTGCCCAGCGTGCAGCTGCCCCTCCCCTTCCTTGCCCTGAAGATGGCGCTTTGCGCCGTCTGCTTCTCCTCATAGTCAGCCCTCCTTATCCACGGTTTTTTTTATCCATGGATTCAAGCACCCATGGCTTGAAAATACTTTAAAAATAGAAATCCCATAAAGCAAACCTTGATTTTTCCATTTTGTATAAGAGACACCATTTTTCTGTGTCATGGTATTGAATGGGACTTGAGCATACACAGATTTTGGTATGCACAGGGGGTTCTGGAACCAAACCCCCGCAGATAACAAGGGCTCAATGTAATTACATTTATCAGATGTTGACTTAGAAATTTGGAAAAGAATCCTAACAGGGAAACACGTCTATATATAGATCCTACTATTATGGCTGGGATAGTAGTGAAACAAGGGATGGCTGGATCATAACACATGGTTTCATCCCTTCCAGGGAAGAATATATATGTAAAGGCAAGACATCCCTAATTGCAAGTCAAAGGAGAGGTTGGAACAGTTCTTTCTTTGTCAGAGTAAGGTTTACTTTTCTAAACCCAAAAGAAATACTTCAGCTCACACACCATCCTGACAGGTAGCAACGATCTGCTTGAACATCCAAGGACTTGTTGCTCATTTCTTGAAATACTATTATAATTTCTTTGCTTACACACTGGATTCCTGGATGACTGTTAAGTGACAGTTTCCGTCTTCACACATAAAAGCATCCAGTACACTGGATATCATTGGGCAATGGGTATCATTTTTCAGCATACTGGTGGTTTTCAGAAAGGTGATTTAACTGGTGAAATTGAGATTTCAAACAGAAGAGAATATTAGCAACCAACAGCTCTGCTAAAACAAAATAGAAGGAAAGCAAAATAGAAGTTGCAAGGACAGCAGGTAATCTCACAACTTTGGGTCTATATTCTCTTTGTGTGATCCTGTCTAGTTGAAAGAGAATGGCCTCCCCAAACTGATTTCATGTCTATTTTTATAAAAAATGTTTCTAGTTGGCAGAGTGTGACTCCTCATAAAGCAAAGCAGCTTCATTTATAGATGTGATGTTATACAGACGTGCAATGCTAAAATAAAACAAGACACTACATTTTGCCCAAACACCTTTCTGAAGGTTGATACCCATGGTAGAGGTAATAAATAACCACCCAAAGGACAATTGTGGAATTCTGGGTATGATAAGACTAACTATTTCATTTCAGCAACACAATAAAAAAGAATGAGAAGGTTCTGGTCTGGTGCAAGTATAAAATATAGTCAGCTGCCTGGGAATTCAGATTCCTTATAAAAAGTAGTGATGTGGTGGGCTCATTGTACTGGTGTGCCATTTTCACTCATTAAGAAAAGTTGAATGTTCAGTGCACTTTATGATATTTATTTTATAATACTCTGGTGAAAATAAGTCAGTATTATTGTTATTTTAAGAGACAGGGTATTGAGGTTGATGGAGCAGAGGCTGCAACTTGCTATCAAGTAGGTCTACCACTGGATATGAATCTGAATTCAAGCTTTACATGTCCCAAGTCCAAGATTTACATTCAGTCACAAATACTATGCCCCTACAAGTTAGATTTCATTTTTATACATATCAAAAACATTAACATCACCAGTTAAAAAATGAAACAGTCTATAAGCCATTATAATGGCAAGTTACTGCCATCTACAGTCCAAAATAGATATCTCCCACATAGAAAACAATCACACCTACCATTTTAGTCTTAAGAGGCAGAAACCTACACGTCCTCTTATTTCTACACCCATCCTATTTTTACTTTGTTAAAAATCTCCTTCCACTACAAATCCAAATTTGATGCTTCTAACATTATTTTCATAATTCATCTTCACTTCCTCATTAATGCCACATTATTGCACAGCTAAACATTGGTCCATATAACTGACCAGTGAGTATTCTATTACACATTAATAAAGCAGGAACAATGGGATTTATTTTCCAAACTACCTTACCAGTGGAGATGTGGTTTTTGCATTTCCTTTAAATTTTTAATCTGCTAGACTAATACATTACTGCAGTCTTATGTAAGAGCCTTACTGATTGTTCTATTTTAGCTATATTTAAGTTTTTTCCTGCACAGAAAAACAAATAATAAAATGTATAAATAATTGTTTTAAGTCACTGAAAACAAGACAGGTGTTTGGTTTAAAAACAATAATTAGCTAATCACCTTCTGTATGAAAAACACAAAATAAAAGGAGACCAGCCATTAGCCTGCAATTTCTTCTGTTCTAATATTATTTGTTGTCTGAGAACATTTTAAAATTCCTCAAATTCCATCTCAAAATAAGGAAGCCAAAGTAGCTTAAACATTTGTCTGCCAAAATATAAACGCAATAGTGAATATGGGCATTACAATAATGCCTTTATATGCAATTCAGTCAAACACAAGAGCTTCTTTAGTCAGCACAGTAAGCATAGAATAGTTAATTCTTAGGCAAGTACACAATGGCCTAGTGCAGGGGTAGGCAACCTTTTTGAGCCATGGGCCGGGTTGCTGTCCCTCAGACAATTGGGGGGCCAAAGCACCATAAATAAATAAATAAATAAATAAATAAATAAATAAATAAATAAATAAAACAAAATTTAAAAAATATTTTTTTAAAAAAATTAAAGAAATATGCATGCCCACTCTCTCAGCCCCAGAAAAGCCATGGCAAAACCCCTGTGGAGATTTTGCCAAGAAAACCCCAAGAACAAGTAATAACAACAATAATCAATATCATCATGGTGGTGGTGGCGGTGGCAGGACTGGCCTGGGGCCAGTCCAAAGGCCTCAGGGGGACGTATCCAGCCCCCGGGCCTTAGGTTGCCTACCCCTGGCCTAGTGGATTTAAGGTTTGAAATCCTAAATATCAACCAATCAATTAAGCTTCATATATTGATAACTTAATTCTTCCATCAAATATAAATAGAGGTGTTAGAGGTGGGAGGTAGGAATTGTTTTTATCTGTTGTATTTTTAACTTGTTGTACGCCGCCCCGATTGCCGAGCAGAGGGGCGGGTTATAAATAAAATTTTATTAATTATTATTATTATTATTATTATTATTATTATTATTATTAATAATAATATAAATAATGTTTTATATATAGAATTCAGAGTTTGTCTGAATAAAATATTCACATCTAGGAAAACCTTAACTAGAAGTCAGATGCTTGTTCCCTTTAACAGTAGATTATTTTTCCTGTTCATACTTTTTAAAGTGAACCTTGGCGTTGTTTTTTTTTTAAAAAAAAGCTGATTCATATTTTAATAATTTAGAGAAAATGTGTGTTTGTTGAGAATAAAACCAACATTCTTTCCTGGATAGCCAGTAAAAAGAAGGGAAATCCATGGTCACCATAAGCACGTAATTTCAACAAGTGAGGGAAGCTAATAAAACATTTTACAGAAAAGCTATCATACTAACATGCTCGTGCTGCTTTTGATAGATACACATGATACATTACTTCCCTGAACGTGAAAATACAATTCTTTCGTGCATTATCTAAAACAAAATTGTCTCAGGTGGTGTGTCCAGGGGTACTTGACTATAGACTAAATTTCTGTTCATTACATTGAGGCTGCAGTGCTTGAGAAAGCATTAACAGAAGAATTGCTAGAATCAGTGTCTGACTGGCTCAACTAACATCATAGTGTTGTTGCTGGGTTTTTGTTTTGGTTTTTTGTGGGGAAGGGGAGTGATATTCCCTAAGCCTATCCTGTAAAAAGGGAGCTCTTCACTTATCAAAAATCAGAGTGTATCTTGCCCCACCGGCTCAAACATCCTTGCAGATCCTATTTCATTTATCCCCAGATGTCTTCTCAGAAAGCTGTAAGAAATGAAACTGAAGTGTGTATGTTCATATGGATATAGGAGGGAACCAGACCTACTATTCCTCAACCCTAATCCAACATTTAGTCCCCCTTCTAGGTTTAATTTTGTTTTGTTACAGAATTCACACATTTAGATCTATAAGATAGACATTTTATGACACAGTCAACTTGAAAACAATATCCCTGTGTTTCAGACACCTTCCACATTCAGAGGTTGTGTGTGTGTGTGTGTGTGTGTATTTTACAGACAAAAAGTGTCTGGGACAAAAATTGTCCTAACAAATCCAGAGGGTTTGTGTTGATTACATCTTTTGCAAACACAGAGGGCTGAGCAGCTCAAAACAAATGTTCCACCTTATGTGAACATGTGTCTCAGAGACAGGCTGACTGGATGTTGTGAAATACCCTCCATTCTGCATACACAAACACTCTTACGGACATGGACATCTCTATAGCACAAAAATAATTAGATTTCTCACTGGAACTAGAAAATACCTCAGATTAAGGCACTCAAAGATTTTTCTGTCTGTTTAGATGAAGGTTAACCATAATTGCAAATCCACCCATGTCCAAAACATAGGCTAAAGGACATGAGAATGGGACAAGGAACTGATCAGTAGCTAGGCATTTCTACACAGTCTTGTTTGAATACTATGAATTTTTATAATGGATAAGGAATTTCTGCTTCACAGTTAATTAATTACTTACTTGTGCCTCATCCCCAAAAGTTCACAGAAACAAAGTTCAAAGTGAAATATAAGAGAATCTAAGCAGCAATTCAGAACACTCCTGCTTAAACTGCTCATTCCTCAAGAGCTGTAACTCAGAAATTCCATTCCCACATGGACTAGAAATTATCAGAGATTTCTACATTTCTGTACCAAGCTGCATGTATACCTTGCAATCCTGTGTATGTTGCAAATGACTCTTCCACACAGAATAACTTTACAATATTTTTATGTCTAATGTACATTTGACCTTTAAGGTCCAGAGATCCCAGTAATATAAAGAACAAGATCAAGTTCTCTAATAAATGTAGTTAATTTTCCTCTGTCTGTTTTTATATACAAGTAATATAATAAAAAAATATTATAGCACAATTTAGCCAAACTGATAAATTTATTGGAAAATGCATTGGCATTCAAGAAATCTTGCTACATCACTACATCAAACTAGTGGCAGAAAGAATCAGCTGCAGATATTAATTCCTTTTCTTTTGGTTCTTGTATTGCAAGAGTATAGACTTATTCATGAGGCATCAGAAAAGCCATTCCTCTCTATCTCCATGGGGGGGGGGGAACCATAAAGGGACTACTAAATAATTCATCACAGCCACCCACTTACCAGGATCTCACTAACCTAAGGCACTAAATGTCCTTGCTTACTAACACCATAAATAACTGTTCACAACCCTCTAGAGAAGGTTAGGTGCATGTGTTCTCAAATAGAGCAGATATTACATTAAAAAAAACAAATTATAGATAATTAGGCTTCCATCTATGTTAATTATTCATCGATACAATTTTTTGCTAGATCAACTAATTCAGGCAAGAATATTTTTTTTAAAAAAAAATACATGTTCCATCAGTTGGTACAAGTAAAATAATGTGTGTGTGTGTGTATATATATATATATATATGAAAATAATAGACAATGTATTAAAATAGATAAAATTAATATATAATGCATACTCTACTATGTTTTTGAAAGAGTAATGACCTTTCAAAATTATTGTAAGATCACTTAAATACACACACACACACACACACACACACACACACACACACACACATATAAAAGTCAACTTTTATATTTTAAAAAGGGATGCATTTCTGTAGCCCACAATACAACCTCTAGGATAAAAGGGAGTGAATCATTTCCCTTCCTTTCCTCCTCCTTCTGTAGCACTTCCCAAATCTGCCCCAGAAAGCCTTCAGACCACTGGAGCACATCTGAGAGAGGTTCATTGGGAAAGGAGTATTTGATATACCATTAGTGCAGCAACCCGGCCCCCAGCTCAAAAAGGTTGCCTACCCCTGCTATAGATCAATGGTTTCTTTGCCACAACTTTACTATGTAAGAAGCCTCACAGAGATGCTTCTGTAGTTAACCATGAAACATATTAATTTCTGAAAGCATACTGATGGTTCAGTCTCCATGGCATCAACAAAAATATATTCAAGTATCTGCTCATTAGTGATGCTCAACACATTCATTCATAAAAACAAATGTTATTTGTATGCAGCTTAGATCATCATTGCTTCCATTTAATATGGAGAGACAATTAAATGTCAGAGATTACCAATCTGTATATTAATATTTTCATTTTTAGAATCATCTAAATTGTTCACAGTTCACTGCATTCATGATATCACTCCCAGAACTGACAATCCTACTGACTTTTGTTTTAAGTTGAGCTGGTGTTTGACCCCCAACTTCTGAAAACTGAAGCCTCAGGGTAAACCAATACACAACACCTGCTTTTTTTCCTGATGAGAGCAGCTTGGGAGGAAATAATTCTGAGTAGAGAAATTGTACAGGAGAAGGATTTTAACTCTTTCCCCAGTGCAAGAACCAGCTGCTGCACACCTAGAGGCGTCCCCAAGGTTTTCTGACCACATTTCCTCTATTTTGAAGCCAACAGGTGTGAGAGAAAGCATGAGGGGAAATAATTTTGTAGGCTTTTTTAAAAAAGCAAGAAAAACACCAGCAACATTTTTTCCAACATTGTTAGGACTACATTACACAGACTTGTATGTAACATGTAGTTCGTTCCTCAGAACCAGTTTATACACTGAAAGATCCAATGTATTTCTCAGGAAAAATATTCACTCAGTTCCAGAAACAAGCTAAGATTGACACTGACACAACTACTCAAATGTCTGGACTGTAAGTTCACAGTTTGTCAACAGAAGGTTGCAACTTATCCAGATTCACAGACCTTCAGTATTTATTTATTTATTTATTTGTCATAGTGGAAGGTTTATCTTCAAGGCTAGATTATAACCTGTCCTGTTGGAGCAAATGCTTCAGCGCACTCAGTGACTAGGTCACTCACGCTACTGCTGCCACTACACACTCCATACGCAAGCTTCTTGTTCTGTGATGGTGTCACGACAGAAATGCTCCTAGGAAGAAAGGCATGTAGAGCTCTCTTTTCCCACCGTTCCCAAAGATTCTCCACTGCCTACCCTAGACTGATTTTTCAGCATCAGAGCAAAGAGAGAGCACTGGAGTGCATTGTGGTCATTGTCTCAGCCTTCCTGATCGCTTTTTGTCCTGGTAGCACTGACAAGCTGCTACTGCATGAAGCTGGCACATCAACAGCAAAATCTGCACTCTAATCCAAAGAGGACCCTGGTTTGGAAGTTCTCCAGGAGCCTAACCACCTTAATACAGCCCTGGTTCTCTTAACAAGAGTTCTAGATGGATCTGCCCTACTTGACAAGCATACAGTGCAGTTTTAATTCCTGTATCCTAAGAATTATTTCTGTCATTGCAGTTAAGTATAATGTTGAGTTGCCTGCCAATTATAACTCCTGCAGTCAAAAGAAACTATAGAAAAGTCCTGAGTGTAAGGGAAGCTCTCTATTCTTATTCTCCAGGAATCATAGAGGGACAGTGAGCAAATCACAGAGGAACTACTCACAGAGGGACAGTGCACAGTATGATATCATGTTCAACCAATTCTGTGATTTGGCAGCCACAGTGATTCCGCTCATATCTACAGACAGTAGTACTGCAGAAATATATGGTATGGTATATGGTATCTGAGCTATGGAGTATGACAGGGTTCCACCTTCCCCGTGCTTTAAATCTATGTGAAGCCACACAGATTCAGCTGAGGCTGCATGAGGGCTGACCTGCTACCTGGACTCAATAACAGGCTGGATAAATAATTTGAAGATGAATCCTGACAGAACAGATGCACTATAGATTGGAAATTACTTTTTAAAAAAAGAAATACAGTAATTTTAATTCTTTAAATCTCCATGAATATTCAATTATAAATAAACAAACTATGAAGCTGCTTTAAAAGCTGCAAAGACAACACTAAAGTGTGGATAACACAAAACATCATTTCAATGAGATTGTTATAGTTTCCTTGGTTTCTTGAGATTATTATAGTTTCTTTTGTTCAACTGTGATGCTTCCCATTCTGATATGGCTAATCAGACCTCAGGATAATGCACTGTAAATAATGCCCAGAGACTGAAATCTCCATAATGTGTTACAGTCTATTGCCTTGACGGGGAGGCAAAAACTGTGTTTACCAATATGCTCATTTGATCTCAGTACCATGAAAATCTAAAGGAAACATGTTGCAAAACTGTCAAGATTGAAAGTTTCCAGCATTCCATTTTCTGTGCCATCATTGACCTCCTTCCTCCATCAAGCTGTTTGCTTCTGATCCTGCTACATTAAGCTGAAACAATTAAATTTCATTTTTAAAAGCTCTTTATCAAACAACTCTTCTCACTGACAGCCTACTCTTTCAAGGGAAGCAGCTGCTGAAAGCACTTTGTCAGATTAGATGTATACTGGAGTTTTTAGAAATGTCAGGAACATTCCAATATTTAACCTGCAACAGGGGGGAAAACTGATTTACAAATGTTGTCAGAGGGTGGCGGTGCTTTTTTCAAAGTAAAAAAAAAAAGTTTTTTGGAATTTGTCTGCCAGATAATTCTGGGTAGATTTCTGGCCAGAACCCTGTTTGTGAGTTATGGATGTGTATGTCTATTTGTCCAAGGACCTATCCAGTATCTCCTTATACAATGCCTTTCCCTCCCTGCAAGCTTGCAGCAAAGGGCAAATATACTTCTCTCACCCACTCAGTGGCCAGGGGAGAGTTGGAATGTCTAGACAGTATTACAGCTAGGGGAAAAGAGCAGATCTTTCTCCCAGATCACCAGTGAATTCAATGGAGATCTGGGATGGGGATACCTCCCATTTGATCCCAGTTGCGGAAGTGCAGCCAGATGCTGCTGGGCACCCCCGCTCTCCCCCAGCCCAAGGAAATGCCCATTTACTCTTTGCAGGAGGCTTGTGTGCTCAATACATAACAGGCATATAGAACTATGAGGGTGAAGCATTATGCTTCATTCTGTCAGATAAAAGATTTTGACCTCTGTGACTCCATCTGTCACAACAGCAGGCAGAAATGATGGGGGAAATATGTTGATTTATATTCATTCAGGCCTCCACCATGCAGAAACTTTCAAAGATGCTGTCATACACTCAAATATATAAATATTAATGGGAGCTACATAATTTCAGAATTTGCAGCATAAAAATGATGGTGTCTGGAATCTCCGAAGAAGAAGCCCTGAACAATATCAAGTCAAATCACTGATGAAATGATCTTGTCAATGCACTAGGTTGAGAAGCCTTCAAATCCAAGAGTAGTACATGAGTTTGAGGAACTTGGAAATAATTTTTGCTCCTCTCAACTCAACTGTAAAGATAAAGGTATTCCCCGTTACAAGGTTGTCAAGTCATGTCCAACTGTAGGGGGCGGTGCTCATCTAAGCCAAAGAGCCAGCGTTGTCAGAGACTACTCTGTGATCATGTGGCCAGCATGATAGCACAGAACGCTATTTACCTTCCCACCAAAGTGGTACCTATTTATCTACTTGCATTTGCAAGCTTTCAAACTGCTAGGTTGGCAGAAGCTGGGAATAGTGACAGGAGCTCACCCCATCATGCAGCGCCCAGGCCTCAAACTGCCAACCTGCTGATCTTGCAATCAACAGCGTCAGTGTCTTAACCACTTGAGCCACTGCATCCCAACTGAACTGTAGAGGTTTGGAATTTCTGGAAGTGTTGGCATGAATTAGCTCTCACATTCGCTCTATGCACATGTTGCATCTGTTTAAGGGCACTTACTAGTTAATCAAGCAAATCTGTAGCAAATAATAATAATAATAATAATATGGCTTTCATTAGTTTCTGTTTCTCTAACAGGCTGTGCAACATAAGATCACACTGAAGGAATATATAACAATCTTTCCATCTTAGAATGCCTGGGGAGCTGCTCCTTTGTTAAAATGGGGCAATCTCCCCCATTTTGTTTTGGAAAGTGTTAGCACTTTCCAGAGCGAGGGAGAAGGAATATTTAAAAAGCAGGAAGGACCAGATTACCCATTTCATCTTGGTAGGTGAACTGGGCTGTACTCCAGCCCAGCAAACTGGGCTTTGGGAATGGTGTCTAGTTCATTGTGGGGATCCCAATGAACAGCAGAAGTAACAAAGGACTCCTTCAATCAGCTAAGGGATATGAGATAACTGCCTTGGGTTTTATTGCTGTATCTAGCTCAGTATCTTCATGTAATCAATAACCCATTGCTTTGGTGCACCTGTGACTTCATTTCATTTTGACAGACCTCATGCTTTAGTTGGCCTGGGAACTAAGTTGAATCGTTACACTGACCCTTTTACGATTCTCCATCAAAATCAGTCAGTAGCACTGATATACATCATATGCTAAATATTCAATTTAAGAAGTCCCATTATTTCAAATAAAGGAGCTGATAATACAACGTTTTGTTTCTTTCACTGGCAGTAAACTCTCTAACAGCTAAGGGAAGGATCCTTTCCTCAATATAATCCCACCCCATGAGTTATGCTGCCTATGTTGAATGTAGAATCCTTTCCTGCATCAGTGAGAAGCTCACACTGCAAGTCCAATGCATGTTAAACTAAGAATGAGACAGGTAGTCATGGTGGCAGTGTAAGAGAGGGCCTAAGTAAAAATTCAGACATGGTTGCCCATCATTAAAAAATTATATAGAGAATGCAAAACATATCTGTGCAGCTTTTTTAAAAGAAGAAGAAGAAGAAGAAGAGTACAAGATGCAAATAAACAGATTAATTCCATTCTCCCACTCTGTCTTTAAATGGAAAGAAATGGACACCTTCTGTCCCTGCTGGATAAACAGGACCAAACTATTCATAACAGCCAGCGGCAGAATAAAACTTAATTATGCACAACAAGAACGTAGCCTTCTGAGCAGCATATAAATGTCTCTAAAACAACTTCATTCCAACATGCTGAACACAGCACTCACCCAAGGTGCTGAAGGCACCAGAAGCGACAACGTGAGCAAGTCACTGCAACATTCTTCCACAGACTGATGACACTGAGCTGCATGATTTATCAGTCGAGCATAAACAGCAGTTGGTAGGATATGATGAGCTGTCTCAGAAGACATCTGTCCTGGGGCAAGCATGAAACTCAGATTTTGCCTCATGGCAAGCAGGTGTCTCCACAGCTTGCTAAGTTTTCCCTCAAGGGCACTCTGTAAAAGCAAAACATACACACACATACACACAAAGGTTAGAATGAGCAAGAAGAAATGGTAAACACTGAGAGAATAAAAACAAGTTAATGATGCCAGGTGAAAGGCCACATACCCTAGATAAGCACCTGCAGGCACCACACTGGAAAAGCTGACATTTATAAGACAATCTCTTGGGAATTTTAGCAGAGACATCACACTCCAAATATTCTACATTCTCTCCTGCCCCCTTTCTAAGCCATCTGTGGAGAACATGTGTTAAGGGGCCATGATCTGACAAAGCATAAAGCACAACAAAGTGCCAGACTTCTAGCTTCTTAAAACAAATAAGAAAACAGAGATCAAAGCCACTGTCCAAATAAAGTTGATTGGTTTCCCCACCCAAAAGAAGAGCTCAGAGCTAGAAGAGGAAAAACTTCTTAAAATTTCAAACTTCTAAACAAGGGTATTAGAAAAGTATAAACAAGAGAATGTTTATTTTCTACCTACCACAGAATCCTGTGGCCTTTTCCTCTTGGAAAAGGCCAGCTGTACTTGAAACTTATTGCACACCATGTTTTCATTTAGTAAAAAGATAGAGAAGTCGCTTCTGAGATCAGGAATTATTTTGAAGCAATAATCACAAAAGCATTGAAAAATATGAAAGGAAATGGAGAAGGAAAACCACAGCTGTAGATTCCAAAGAGCACCATAAAATTAGCCTAGTATGTATTCTGATAATATTAGACCAAGATTATCCACTTAAAATAATCTGCCAAGACAAATGTTTAGATGCAGGTGTTCTTGCAGATTTCTTTACTACACACGTATTTGCTTGAATACCACAATACAAATTTTCCCCTCATAGTGTATGTGCAAGTTTGAATTCTTCAGTTTCATTCAACACTCACTTAATGTTTACAACTATTAAACATAGTTACATATTTCACAGCTGGTTTGTTGTTAATAGCTGTCAAGTCGACTTCAACTTGTGGCAATCCTATGAATTAGAGATTTCCAAGTCACTCCATCATCAACAGACCGGCTCAGATCTTGCAGACTCAGGGCTGTCCCTTAATTGAGTCTATCCATCTAGAATGCACTCTTTCTCTTTTCCTACTGCCTTCTACCTGACCAAGCACTATCATCTTTTCTAGTGTAGCATGTCTTCCCATGATATGTCCAAAGTACAACAGTCTCAGTTTAGTCATCTTGGTTTCTAGGGAGAGGTCAGGGTTGATTTGCTCCAGGACCCATTTATTTGTCTTTTTAGCAGTCCACAGTATCCACACAACCTTTCTCCAGTGAAATATTTCATATGATTTTATTTGTATCAGCTTTCTTCATTCTCCATCTTTCACAACTGTACATAGAAACTGGCAATACAATGGCATAGTATTCAATTCTATATCTTTACACTTCTGGATCTTGTCTAGTTCCTTTATAACTGCCCTTCCAAGTCCTAGTCTTCTTCTGATTTTGTGACTGCTGTCTCCATTCTGGTTAATGACTAAGCCAAGATACGGAAAAATATTGAAGTATTTCAATGTCTTCATCATCTGCTTTAAAATTATATAAATAATCTGTGGTCATTATTTTTATTTTCTTAATGTTCAACTATAAACCTGCATTTGCACTTTCTTGCTTGATGCCTCCTTCCTCCAATCCTACTTTATGATGCATTCAACATTTAAGTTAAACAGACCCCTCCCCCTGCCAATTGTAAATCATTCAATTTCTCCATATTCTGTGCTGAAGTCGTCTTGCCCCAAGTACAGGTTACATACTCAGGTTGCATATCAGCATAGGTTATGTATCAGGACGATCAACTGTTGTGGAACACCAATTTCTTTAAAACAATCCATAGATTTTCATAATCTATACAATCAAAGGCTTTGCTATAATCTATAAAGAACAGGAAGATTTTCTTTTGAACTTCTTTGGTGTACTCCATTAACTTTTAAAATTTCACAAAGAGACAACTGAAAATGAAAATCACGTTATTTCAAGGAATCATTTTTTTTATAACAGGAGTGCATATGTGCATAGACAAAAGGCAACAGAAAGCAAAAAGAAATAGCAGTTTTGCTCCCAAAAGAAAGTTGTGTATCATACAAAAACACAAATTCAACAAAATTAAAAAGGGGATATACAAGATATACATCCCAGACACTAAAATTTAATACCAATCATCTATTTAAAACAGGAATCAGCATCTTTAGTGGCATGAGGAGCCATTTTTGCCGTCTCCCAGACTGGCAGACTGCACCTGCCCATGTACCCCCTCTAACACCTCCACTTTTCTTTCTTCCAGTTTTTAAAAAAGCCTACTTGGGTCCTACACAGGCCAGGGAGGCTGAAATAACCTTTAACTAGCCAGTCATCTTCCACAGGGGCTCTAGGGATGAAATGAAATTCAATGAAAGTAATTAACATTTAGAAACATTTAGAAAACATTATGTTTACAAAACATAATACATTTGGCAATGTGCTGTTTTGTTAAAGGAAGCTCTTTATAAGCTGTAAGTGTGAAAATGTACAAAAAATGAGATTTGGCATAGGGTTGATGCTTTTGGAAAAGAGCTGATTAATGTGAAAGCCAAGACTGGGTTTGAGGAAAGCATCACTAGGTCTTGCACATTCCTACAAGAGAACTTGGTAGTAAGAGTGTAATAACAAGTATGTAGAGTCAGCCCTCTGTATCCATTGATTCTTTATCGCTAGATTCAACCATGCATGGCTTGAAAATATTATATATATATTCCAAAAAGCAAATATTGGTTTTGCCATTTGATATATTTGACACCATTTTACTATGCCATTACATGTAATGGGACTTGAGCATCCATGGATTTTGGTATCCATGGGGGGTTCGGGAATCCAACCCCAGCTGATACCAAGGGCCCACTGTTATTCTCCAGCTATATGTATTGCAAACAAGTCTCAAAGTCAGGGGTAGGCAAACTGTCCCCTTTAAGGGCCGAGGGACTTCAGCTCCCAGAAGCCTCAGCCATGTTGGCCAATAGTCTGGGATGTTGGCCAATAGTCTGGGATTCTGGGATGTCCTTTGGCCCTTAAAGGGGACAGTTTGCCTACCCCTGCTCAAAGGTGTCCTATTCTTTTCATTATTAGTTCAAGGTTGGACTTCAGTCAGTGTCTCAAAACTGAAGTTGAAACATATGTAACAAGGCGGATCCCCTAACCATGAATACAGGGCTGAGATACTATTGAGGAATGTACATTTCCTGCAGAATTACACACTCCATTGCCTCTATGCTATACATCAATAGAAGAATAGTGTCTAGATCAAGGGAAGTAATAGTGCTACTCTATTCTGCTTTCGTCGGGCCTCACCTGGAATAGTATGTCCAGTTCTGGGCACCTCAATTCAAGAAGGAGGTTGACAAGCTGGAACATATCCAGAGGAAGGTGACCAAAATGGTGAAAGGTCTGGAAACTAAAAAGTCCAATGAGGAGAGACCTTAGGGAGCTGGGGATGTTTAGTCTGGGGAAGAGACAAGAGGTAATATGATAGCCCTGCTTAAGTATTTGAAGGGATGTCATATTGAACATGGAGCAAGCTTGTTTGCTGCAGCTCCAGAGAACAGAACCTGGAATAAGGGATGCAAGCTACAGGAAAAGAGATTCCTCCTCAACATTAAGAAGAGTAAGACAGTAAGAGCTGTTTGACAGTGGAAGACTGCTCCTTGGAGTTTGGTGGAGTCCCCTTCTTTGGAGGTTTTTAAATGGAAGCTGGATGGTCATCTGTGTTTTGTTTGTGTGTTCCTACATGGAAGGGGGATTGGACTGGATGGCCCTTGTGGTCTCTTCCAGCTCTGTGACTGTATGCTCATTCTTAAACCAATTTTGTTTGGCATGGGCTCCAGTGATTGCTCTAGTTGGCCATAGGTGGTTTGCTGTCCAACCTAATTTAAAACAATACTCTATTATCTATACAGAATTTGCCATGCATCACATTACTTTATGTTCTGCTCCTTGACAACTTTCATCCTAGGCAAAACAACTAAGCATCTAAAGGTCACAGGAAGGGAATGATAGCAAAACTAAGAAATTATCCCTGAAATCCATATGTCTCAATTAAACATGAGTTAGCTGAAAGTATTATTTCAGGTTAGGAATACAAAATCAGACTTCAGTCCCATGGAATTGCACATGAATCAGCCTCAATGAAATCAAAATGATTAATGAATGTACTTGTCAGACATTTATTATTAATTATATTTATTGATTAAAAAAAACATAATTGCATACATACATACACATATAACAATACAGTCATACAGTTATACAATATACAATACAATATAATACAATATAATCATACCTACATACTCATTCAACTATTTACTCTCATTTACCCTATATCTTCCTGCCCTTACATACAAACCAAACTTCCTAAACACCAAATCAAGTCATATTCCATTTGTTTAAATTATTAACCTCACTTCTGTATTCATTCTTGAGACTATAACTAAGGCTTTAATTTTAATTACTTCTTACTTTACACATTTTGTCATATATCGTCATATCCCCTATCTATAGTACTATTCTTTCTTTTCTCTATATTTTACTATTTCTCGTTAATATAGTTATATAAAGGTTTCCAAATTTCCTCATTTTCCTCCCAGTCCTGTCCTCTTAATACTACCGTTGCCTTATCCAATTGTATTACACTTAACACTTTATCTAACCACTCTTCTTTATTTGGGAGACTGTCAGACATTTATGACCCTCTGTTTTACTTTTATTCATATCAGAGGTGATAAAAGTGTGAAAACTAGCTTTTGTTTGCCTACAGCCTGCTTTGATATTAATTGCCATGAAGATCACAAAAATAAAAGGGGGAAGAGAACTGTGTGCTGATGGCAAAAAAAGAAGTTAAAATAGCTGAATTTTATATATGGATTTAAATCTCTGTGTATCTAATATTAGATTAAGGAGTACTATCACTTTTTGTGCTCATGCACAAAATGGGTTGCTCAAGGTTCCCTTTTTGTTCTTGAAAAGCAGAAATCCTCTGTCTGAAGAATTACTTCAAAGAGCCCAGATCTAATCAACAGCCACAATCATTTTAATATTTCTTCATACATGATCAGCCCAATCCATTTATTATTTTGGTTCTGCTTTTCCAAGTTTAGCATCATTTTTGAAGTGTCACAGACAGAATTATATAAAGTGTTTCAAACGGCTGCACTATAAATCTAAGACCTATATAAAGACATTATGGTATTGGCAGTTAGTTTCAACATTATTAATGCCCTGCAGTGAAAATTATTATTGTTAGTAGTAGTAGTATTTATTACTCACCTCTCCCCAGGGATCGAGGTGGGTAATGATAACATATTAATATATAGCATGCAACATCAGTTTAAAAACACATCCATATAAAAGAACAAATAAGATAAATACATATTAAAACAATCAATCCACATTTTGTAAGTCATAATTTAAAAAATCACAATTTAAAAATCAATTGGATAGGCCTGCCAGAAGAGACTGGTCTTTAATGCTGTTTTAAATATGGACAGCATATTCAGTTGTCAAATCTCTTTTGGCAGGTCATTCCCCTGTCTAGTGGCACTTGCAGAAAAAGTCCTCTGAGTGACAGATGCTAACCTAGTCTTGGCTAACTCAAGTAAATGTTCCCTAGAGGACCTGAGTTATGGAGTGGATTATATAGGAGAAGGTGATCCCATAGGTAACCTGGATGTAATAATCTTAATGATAGGCAAACTGACTGTGAAGTAAACTATCTTCCATTGTTTTTTTTTTTCTTTTTCAAGGTACATTGGCCAGAAATAAAGAGGACACATCCTAGGGAACGATCTATACAATAAATAAACAACTACAACCTCAAGGTTGTCAGAATATAGTTTGAACAATTTGACCAAATGTCTGGATTTTGCTTCATTTATCATCTAAACTATTTGAATAGGTTTTTTCATATTGTATTTATTCACCTACAAAGTAAAATGCCAGTTTAAATCCAACAGAATTCAAATAAATATTGACCTTTCATTTTTTGAAGCTATGACTGAAGAATAAAAGGAGCATTTTAGCACATTAAATGGTTTTGTATGTCTCTGAAGGATTTCTCTGTTCTCTATAAACACTTGAAAGTACTTGACAATGAACAGTGTCCCATGTTAAGAGCACTCCATTATTTAGCACTTTCATAAAAAAAATCAACCCAGCAAAAATGTTTTTAAAAACTGAGATAGGGAAGAGAGAACATGAATCTTAATCATATGCCAAATAAACCTTGTCTGTTTTTAAAGTGGTACCATACTTTTTGTTGTTAACATTTAGTTACTGCACTGTCCAAAAGCTGAGGATTGTTTTGTAAATAACATTTCCCCCTAAATGGACATTATTTCAATGTAGGAAGAAACACATACCCAATGAGAAAAAACAACAACACAAATTTATTTGGTTGTATTTATAGATGTTGGGAAGCTGCAACCAATCTTGACCACAGATTTCAAAATGTTTAGCTCCTGTCTCTTACTTCAAAACCCAAAAGTTAAAATGTATGGCTGCTAAGAGTCTGTATCATTTCCTATGTTCTGTTCCTCTTGTTAGGGCCAGTGAGCCAGAATGTGAAAAGTCATAGAGAAAATGTGTTCTTACTGGCTGATCTTCAGTTCTGAAATGCATGTGCACACAAATGTGTGTGTCTACATATTTCCTCTCCTTCTGAGAGCCATCAAAACCAATCTTAAAACACATGGAACAGTGCTACTGCTGGTGTTGACTTCCCTAAATGCAAGGTCACCTGAAAATTATATGTAAACTATCTCTCAACTTTGAAATGAAGAGCAATATTCTACAGAAGATATGTAAAGCCTTGTTTGTTTAAAAAAAACCTGAAAATAAAAATGAAGATGATTTAGTGAATAAATATCCTACACACACACACTTTCTAAGCATGAGTGATAGCATTTTCTAGAAACTTAGCAATATGAAAAAAATTATTTTAGTTCATTGGCATAGTGTTTTGTTCCTAATCTATCAACACACCCTTCCAAAGTAATTTCAGTATAGTCCATTCCTGTGCTCAGGGTTTCACCTCTGGTATATGCAGCAGCCTAAGCCATCAAATTTAACCTTCAATAGATAAAGAATAATGAAGGATAGTAAACAGGAACACACTACATCTTCAAGAACAAGGAGGAAAGGTTACTCAATCAAATCAGCTTTGATTAGCATCACCTCTCTGCCTGTTTCTTGCTAGAGCTGAAGCCTTCTTTCCTGCAGAGGTTGTTCACTACATTATTTCAAATAAAGATCTGAAAGGTTCCATATTAAGTGTTCTTCTTTCATGTCAAATGTTTTCAATATATCCAACCAGTTCCCCCTATGGCCTTCATTAAGAAAGTTAAACAAAAGGCTGCTTGCTTGTTTTTACCTAAGTGCCAGCATGAATTTGCATTTTACTTATTAGCATGTTCCACTAAGAAAATGGAATAATCTATTCACTGTCATTATACAGAATAATTTTAATATACATATTGCATACTGAAGTCAGCAATTCAACTAGTGTCATAGGTAAGTGGGAAAATAAACTCTTTCACATATAGGGATGTTATCACACGTGGGCCAGAAAGCGATAATAAAGTGGAAAT
>CM034703.1:55101171-55112305 GCA_020142125.1 Phrynosoma platyrhinos | reverse complement strand
GTGTGGATTAACCAGCAGATTTCCCCCATGTGATAACGTCCATAGAAATGTTTTGTAGCAGCTTCCATAGGAACATGATTAGAAGGAAGTATACTTGTCCCTCCCCATTTGTGGACTTGGAGTTCACAGTCTCGCTCCTTCGCAGACAGCAAGCAGGAAGGGACAAAATGGTGTGCGTGCCCAGAAGCACATTGCCATTGTAACCAGTGGGGATTCGAATATTTGTGTTTTTCCGAATTCATGAGAGGGGGGTGTCTGGAAAAGATCCCCCTACAAATCAGGAGGATGACTGCACAAAACTTTTCTTGAAAGAAAGAAAGAAAGAAAGAAAGAAAGAAAGAAAGAAAGAACAAACCACATAATCACATACAAAAGATGTATCTAAATAGCAACCCTGAGAGATAATCTCTCTACCACTTAGGAAAATGTGGCATAATGTTAGTAGATTTTGCACACCAGATCTCCTTTCATTGAGAATTATATGTAACCACTTATATGGAGCATCATCAACAGTAAAACAATCCATGATGATAAATGCAAATACAGTACAAAAATGCATACAAATATAAATAAAAATTATTATTATTATTATTATTATTATTATTATTATTATTATTATTCAGATAATCATCTACCATATATACTCCTGTATAAGTAGAGAAAGTTAGGTAAAAAAATGTCCCAAAAAACCCAGGTCGACTTATACACAGGTCATATGGGGACAGCCCAGCTGGCAGAAACTGGGAAGGGCGATCCATCGCTCCCACAGCCTCTCCCCAGCTGACCCTCAAACTATCTATGGGTCATATAAATATGCACACTTTTAGTCTCAAAAGCTGACCTCGACTTATACATGAGGTCAACTAATAGTCAAGTATATATGGTAAATCAGGGTGACCAAACGCCAGAAGTCAGGAGGCCACATCGGCTCTCTGAAGCACCTTGGAGGACTGCAACCTCACTAAACCTCCACTCTTAGAATTTTTATACTTTTTAATTTTTTTAATTAAAAATACCTCCCACAAAGCCTGTAAGGGTTTGGGGAAATAATTCCTACATTTCTAAACCTATCCCTATGGCTGTTTTAAGTTCTGAAGAGTACTTTATTTTAACCAGAAGGTAAACCAGAAGTTGGTTTCTAATTTACTTGCTGTTTAAATAAACACACACACACAGCCTAAAACAGATAGGGGAGGGGCAAAAATATGGGCTGTGGGGGTTATTTCTCATTGGAAATTTATTTTTTTGCAAAATAAAAACTGGATAAAAGCACTTGAGGCCATATGATGTCCATGGGCCATATTTTCCCTTCCCCTGCTCAAAATCATGGTTTTATTCATCTGCCACAGAAGTAAGAGAAAGTTTCCATTTAACAGTCTGGAAACACTTTTCATAAGCAGATATGAATTTGAGAAATTATAATTTGTTCTAACAACAGTTAGGAATAAAGCAGGATGAAGTCATGGTTTTATACCCTGGCTTGTTATATAGCTATAATTAAAATAAACTACAACTTCAAAAACTTCCCTTCTCTGCCTCTCGTGTACAATCTTAGGAGTTCTGCAGGCTCCTTCCCATTGGTCTAGAATGGCCATATGAACCCAAGATGGTAAAAAGACATTTAGCTTTGCAAAGTTTAGTATACCATATCGACAGGGACACTGATGCATGTTTATCTTTGAGTTTCCAGAAATTATTTAAAACCAGCCATTCAGAACAAGAATGAAGAATAAGTGGAAGGCTGCATACTAGATGGACAGATTCAATCAAGGAGGCCAAGGCCCTAATCCTGCAAGACTTGAGTAGAGCTATTGAGGACAGGGGGAGTTAGAGATGTCTCACTCATAGGGCCAGCATGAGTTGAGATCAACTTGAAGACAGTTAACAACAAAAAGACTACGGCTGCTTTATAGTCTGCCAAGAGCATTAGAATCTAGGTGGTTCTGTTCTATACTGTGCCCAAATACAGTTCTTTATATGGAACCATGTATACAGTGAAGTCCTTGGTATCCACTGGGATTTGGTTCCAGAAACCTCTGTAAATACTAAAATCTGTGGATGCTCTAGTTCCATTGTGTACAATGGCGTAGTAAAGTGGTGTCCCCTTAAATAAAATGGCACAATCAAGGTTTGCTTTTTGAACTTTTTTCTTTAATATTTTCAACCTGGGTGGCTGTGTCCATGGAGAATGGTGGGCTGGCTGTACAATGAATTACAATGAACTTCACTACATTTGCGTCTACAACAAACATCACTGCAAAGAACTGTATAGGCTTCTTGACTACAAGCTCAGTGTATTCTTCAAGAGCCTAACAGTTATGAACTAATTTTCAAGGAAACAAATTCCATTTAAATTGATGGCACTTCAACTCAAGCAAATATGTGCATCATTACAGAGGTGCTACTGTTAGTCTGAATGCAGCAACACTAACATGAAATGATTTAGAAAGACATGATTTAGAAAAGGCTGAAAATATCTCTCTTTACATTTCTGGAAGGTGACCTTTTCCCCAAAACTAATTAAAATTATGAAAAGCTCCAAGAAAGCAAACCCATATTTGTCATTGCCTTTAGCATGGCACATTATAACAATTGTCATAGCAAATGGTGTTGCAATATTGGAGATTTAATTGCAAAATCTGCTGCATGTATGTTAATATGCAATGCAAACGCTTCTCAGCAGGTGCTCCATGTGATGAAATAAGTTCATGAATAATTAATCAAGAAAGCCACTTCTGCCAAGATACAATTTGCAACATTTTTCAAGTGAGATCAGTAAAAATCAGGAGCTGTCATTGCCAATTTGTTCCAGTCTAGATTCTAAAGGTTACACCCTCAAAATGCTACAGAGGTTAGAAATGCCCTTTTCTTCTTTTACATGTCAGCTGACATACGGTAGTTTTATTTCCACACTAGCCTCCTTAGAACACAAGAAAGGTTGATATTTTCTAGACAATTTATAAAAACAAGACTAGAAAACAGGGTTTCATGTCAAATTGGAATCAATATATTTTTGGTTCTCTGGATCACAAGTACAGTATATATGCCTTCCTCCAAATCAAGCAGTTCTGCAAATCCCCAAACTATTATCTGTGAAGGACACGTATATATGGTCCAATTCAGATGTAAACTAGGGCATGCATGCAATGTCCTTCTCTCCTCACCTCTGATGTGGACACAAAAGATTTTTAGCACTACCCATGATTTACGACCCTGGCTTTTTCAATATTTTAGTTTATACTAACAACAGTTTGTACTTTTCAGACATAAATTATAAATCACTATTAATATTAAACAGGAAGTGAAACAAAGGATTTATGGCCAGACAGGAGAAAGAAAGGAGTGCATATCATGCCAAGGCTCAAACAAGTTCATATTTAAAAGTAGATGTGATGTCCAGCCTGGACTGTTTAAATTCTCCCCTGCATTTTCCTTCATTTTTAGTTCAGTTTGAGCATAGGAATGTTCCACTGTATTAGTTTGTGGGAGGAGCTGTAGGAATCCCCTGCATTTTTCTAGTTTTTGGTTTGCCCCTTCCCAGCAAGATCTGCTTTAGCTTGGGTTTTAGTTTTTCTTAGGCAGGCTTGGCTTTTTTTGTTTTGGTGGCAACAGGCTCAGGGAGAGGGAAAGGGCATTTCTTACACCTGCAGCCAAATTATTTACCTTCAGCCAACTTAGTTACCTGTAGCATTTAATTCTAATAAACATCAACATCAAAGAAGACAATAGCACCAGAAGCTGAAAGACCCTGCACCAACTTCATTGAGAAGGAGATCAATCCAGGAACAAACCCAGAGAGATGACAACACTGAAGATCATTAAAACCTGAACTGTAAAGTACCTTTTATTTTAAGCCTATTAGAGCTTGGGAGGAGAAACTCTTTTTCTTTTGTTTTTCAAAATAAATTTCCTTCTTTTTGGACTTTACACTCAGCTTTGGAGCCTTTTTGAGTATAAGAGTTTGATCTCACCAGGGTACTGGCATTGCACACCCATATTTGCCACCACCTTTAGTTGGGTATGTCTTCACAGTAGAGTATACTTTACTTCTAAAATATCTAAACCAGGCCATACTACCTAAATCACCTTCCGTTCTTATTATTAAATATTATTAAACATTATTTTCTAGAGTCATGTATCACCAAACTTTGTTTAAACACAATATAAAAAAACACTTCAAAAGTACAAAAAAGTGAATTATATTAATTTTGAGAGACATGACCAAGATGCCCACTTCTGCACCTCCAATATGCTTGTTGAATGAAATAATCTTTGAGCTGACTCTCAGAAATCTTTATTTATACTTCTGCAGATATATTTTGACACACAGCCAAAGATGATAGTGTATCTTGATCAAACTACCTCCCAGCAGTGGCTGATGACACATGGCAAACCCCACCACAAAGAACACTACAATGTATAGGAATCTTATTAGACAATCAAGTGGACAGCATTCCCAAACAGGGGAAGCTCGCTTATTCTGATCTGTCATTCTCCATGTGATAGAGTGACAGAACTAGAGACAGAGGTGAATGAAGACATGTAGGAAAAGCTAGTGTATTGCTATCTTTATGCGTTGATTCAGCACATTTTCACAATGAGGGAATAGGGCTTATATGAATGCAATAGTTTTAGATGACATACATATCAGCCATGCTTTGGTATAAGACAAGCCAGTATAGAAGTTAATCATCATATTTGCAGATGCAGAGCTAGGCAGTTATGAGAAAGATGCCTTCTCCTGCAATCCTGATATCACACAATCAATTAGCATAGGATAAACATGATGACACCACAGCAAGGTTCCAGATGGGTTCAGTGTACTAGAAAATGGCTTTCTTTGTCATTTGCCTTAGATAGAACTCATTTGGTTTTGGTATCATTGCCATAAAAGCAGTTATACTTGCACAAGTCACCTTTTGTGGATAAGATTGCAAGATGCCTAGTTGTACCATTACTTCAGTACCTTTTTATTTTTTAATATTTATATTTAATACTTTCTACTCAACACAATATCCAAACAAGATTTCGGAGAGTTACAAGTTGAAAAGTATTGATGGAGCAAAAATATTGAACAAGTTATTGATACTATATCATTTGGGTTCAATATCTGAAGACACAATAAATAAAAATACATGCAACTAAAGTAAACACATTTTTGTTTGCATTTCAGATTAGACCCTTACCACATATCTAAGATTTAGGTTTTCTATTTTGCCATAACAAACATCCAAAAGGGTCACCGGCTGTACAACAAGGCTTCCTCCCAATGTCCAAGGCAATGCAAGTTTTGAGAGATCAGAAATCTAAAAGCAACACAAAGCAGAACAGCACCATCCATTAAATTTCTGTTATTTTGGTTAAATCCAGCCAATCTCAATCATCTTATTTTTCAAAAATTATCCACTAATTTCTAGGTAGTTTCATCTTTCAGTGATCTAAATTTTTAAAAAATACTTTACTTGTTTCAATAATACAATTTAAAGAGTTTTGATTTACATTAAATAATCAACACACCATAAACAACTGTAGTAATACAAGTTTACAGATTGCAATAACACATTTTAATCTTGCTAGCTTTTTTCAGTTATCAAGACAAAGCTGCATCTTACACTTTGCAGGAATCAATAAACAACAGAAAGACCAGAAAAAATTATTCTCCTGTTCAGTTCTTCACATAATAATGCTTAGACTTTTATAGTATTTTATTATTAACTCTATAAGGAGTAACAAATTAGCACAGCTAATTGTAGATATTGCAAAGTTAAACATTCTAGGCAAAAGCTATCCCTTATAAAATACATCAATTACAGCTCAAGTTTGCAGTAGAATACATAATTGTAAAATCATGGAAAAAGCACATACAGAGAAATATCATGATATTTGTTGTTTCAGAAATACATTTAAAAACTAATTTGTAAACCAGTTTTAAATATTTTCTGAATTTTATAAATATGTTAATTACCTTGACACAGGCAATTCCCATATATCTGTAAACTATTTATGAAGGTTTTGAGATTATTCCCAATGAGAACCAGTAAAAATTCCTTCTAGAATTAACAATTTTACTGTTAACTATATGCCTTCTGATTCATTTTCATCTTTTAAATATCCTAGTGAGATTATTTCAGGATCAAAAATAAAATGGTATTATAACATTTCTTGTATTATAACCACAACCTTCTTCCAATATTATTTGGTATTTACTATTTGTATAAGACAAAAGATGTGAAATGTAAGTTCATCAAGAGATACATAAACGATCAGAGTAAATTGCTTTTAATCTCCGTGGTGTGTGATGCTACCAATAAATTTTTAAGAGACTCTCTTAAAAAACTGTGCTTCCACTTCTCCCCTCCTTGTCACACCTTGGTTTTCCGCGGGAGAACGGGCCACAGCAAGGACCCAGGCTGGCGACGTGTGCCTCCCCACCCCTCCTTGCTGTGGCCCCCATGTGCCATCAATGACAGCTTCACATGCCAGAGAGTGCATGCGTGCAACAGGTTCGCCAACATGGTGGTAGGGATTCCAGCTTGACAAAGAGCACTTTTGGGGGGGGGGGTTTCGGGCTGTGTGGCCATGTTCTGGAAGAATTTCTTTCTGACGTTTCACCAGCATCTGTGGCTGGCATCTTCAGAGAATATGCATGCCGACCATGAAAGCCTACGACTTCACAAAGAGCACATTTATCTTTGCCAGTTTCAACAGAACTCAGGACAATCTAAACTAGTTAATTTATATTATTTTATTACAGTACTTACAAATAGCCCTTCAAGGTACGTCAGTACTGCCCCCATAATGATAACAGACAGCTGCAACAGAGGATGATAGTGCACAGTATAATAATAAATAATAATAAACTTTATTTTATAGCTTGCTTAAAACTACAGTTGACCCTCCACCTTTGCGGGGGTTGGGGACACAGGAAAGTGGGAAAATTGTGAATATCCACAGGGGGTGCCCTTCCTCATCAGGAACCTCTTGAGGATGGGAAGAGATGAGGGATGCTGCTCTGGTCTTGGGTAATTTGCTCACGGACCCTGTCTCTTCTTTTGCATCCCCCTCATTGTCTCCTTCTCTGTGCCCACTATCCTTCCCTGCCTCTTCTTTTGCCCAACTGCCCTCCCTCGTTGCTTCCTTCTCCATGCCTACTGGCCTTCACTGCCCACTTCCCCCCTCTCTCTCTCTCTTGTTTGCTTTCATCCCTTCTTCCTGCCCCTTCTGGACAAACTCACAAATAATTAAATCCATGAATGTTAATCCATGATGTTAATCTCATTTGGACTTCTGTAACGCGCTCTACATGGGGCTACCTTTGTACCAAGTTCAGAAGCTTCACCTGGTCCAAAATGCGGCAGCCAGACTAGTTGCCGGAACATCTAGAGCGGACCACATTACACCAGTATTAAAAGCTCTTCACTGCTGCTGATTAGCTTCCGGGCGCAATACAAAGTGTTGGTCATCACCTATAAAGCCCTACATGGCTTGGGTCCGAGTTACTTGAAGGAACACCTCTCCCCACACAATCCGTCCCGCACTCTCAGAACATCAGGGGAGAATTTACTAAATTATTGTAAAACTAAACTAATATCTACTTCCCAAAGATTATTCATGGCTGCGGCCCCCAAGTTATGGAATGGCCTGCCAGAGGAGATTCGTCTTTATTTCCATGCTAGAGGTCTTTAAGAAGGCATTTAAGACAGAGCTCTTCTGGTGGGCCTATCCACCTGACCTTCCTAACTGAACATAAGATTACACATTACCATCTTATAAGGATCTTATTACTATTACCATTACCATTACCATTACCATCTTATAAGGACCTCCCAGGTGAAAAAGATTATATCACTCGTGGCATAGACCTGTATTGTAATTTTATTATTGTATTAATTATTGCTGTTATTTTATTATGTTCACTGTTGCGTTTATTGTTTTTATTATTGTTCTTTTTATTACTGTTGTGGTTTTATTGTTATGTTTTTCTTTTTTATTGATTGTACTACTGTACATTTTGTACATTTTATCTTTGTACTCCCGCCTTGATCTGTAGGGAGAGGCGGGAAATATAAATAAATTATATTATTATTATTATTATTATTATTATTATTATTATTAAACACACAAATGAGGAGGGACAACTGTATTTACTGGGTTCATAGCAGAAGCAAAATTGGAACTGGTGACTTCTCAGTCCATAGCTCCATCTGTTTACCATCATGCTCTTGATAACATTTTAAAAAGCCCCCATGAACGCCAGTTTTCTTATTTGGTTTTAACCGAGGTTTAGAATACTGCACCGATCTCAAACACAAGCAAAATCATGCTCAAAATTCTGCAACATAGATTCCAACCATACATGGAGAGAGAAATCCCAGAGGTCCAAGCAGGATTCAGGAAAGGAAGAGGCCCAAGGGATCACATTGCAAACATATGATAGCTAAGGGAGGGCACCAGGGAATTTCAAAAGAAAATCAGCATTGTTTTATAATAATAATAAAAAATTATTTATTTATAGCCCGCCCAATCACAAGGAATCACAAGGATTCACAAGGAATATAGTTTTATAGACTATAACAAATCCTTTGACTGCACAGATCATGAAAGGCTATGGAATGCCCTTAAAGACATGGGAGTGCCAACACATCTGATAGTCCTGATGAGGAATCTTTACTCAGGACAAGAGGCTACTATCAGAACAGACCACGGAGAAAGAGAATGGTTCCTAATTAGCAGAGAAGTCAGACAAGGCTGCATCCTTTCACCCTATCTGTTTAACTTGTATGCAGAACATATTATAAGAAAAGCAGGCTTGGACACAGAAGAAGGAATAGGAGGAAGGAATAGCAACAATCTAAGATATGCAGATGGCACCATAGTACTAGCAGAAAACCTCACAGACCTGGAACAACTACTAAGGAAGAAGAAAGTGTTAAGGCAGGCTTAATGTTGAACATAAAGAAAACAAAAAGAATGACCATTGAGGACCTTCACAAGTTCAACCTAGACAATGAAGAAATAGAAATAGTAAAAGAATTCCCATACCTGAGATCAAACATTGATAGAAATGGGGAATGCAGTCAGGAAAACAGAAGATTAAGAATGGGGAGGGTGGCTATGAAAGAACTAAAAAACATTCTAAAATGCAAAGATATACAACTCAGAAAAAAAGTTAGAATCATACAAGCCATCGTATTCCCTATTACCATGTATGGATGTGAGAGCTGGATAGTTAAGAAAGATGATAGGAAGAAAATAAATTCATTTGAGATGTGATGCTGAAGAAGAGTGCTGAAGATCTCATGGACAGCCAAAAGGACAAACAAGTGAGTCCTAGAACAGATTAAACCGTAAACCTCCCTGGAACCCAAGATGACCAAACTGAGACTGGGAGGGCTCTTTGGAAAAAGCAATCATGCTGGGAAAGGTGGAGGGAAGCAGGAAGAGAGGAAGGCCACATGCTAGATGGACTCTATTAAGGAGATCACAGGTATGGGGTTGCAGAAATTAAGCCGAGCAGTGGAAGACAGAGGGTCTTGGAGATGTCTCAGCCATAGGGCCGCCATGAGTCGAGATCGACTCGAGGACAGTTAACAACAACAAAATCAATGAAATAGAAAAGAACACACTAACTTTGTAACTGATCAGTCTATATCGGGCTTAGCCTGAAAAGAAGAAAGCCCTCCCTCGATCCACCATCATTTGGAGGGAGAGAAGGCAGAATGCATGCTATCTTAATCTTATTCTGTTTATTTCAATATTGTATTTATTTCATATTTGTAAGCCACCTTGATTGCTTAGGCAAAAGGCAGGATATAAGAAATAAATTATTATTAGTATTATTATTAGTATATCTATCTGTGAAGCCTTTAATTTGACATGCCTGGAGTAAACTAGAAAAGTCAAACTGTGAGTTAGGAACCTGGCCGGTGCCTCAGATGTTGGACTACAATTTGCATCCTTCTTCAACCGTGGACTTAAGACTCATGGGAACTGCAGTCCAATAACATTTGGAAAGCCAAACACTATTTGCCTGGGTTTATTTTTTTTTTAAAAAAAAACTGTTCGAGTTTCTCCAAGTGTAAGTATAATAACATCCTGAGATTGCTTCCTTCTTTTCTTTTCCATTTTTGTGAAAATTGGGAGACATTAAATCTTTAAAAAGTGATTACATTTTGTGTGTTTGTGTTCCTTATTAAAAATCTTGCAACTATCTAAGAGAAATCATCACCCACAATTAAACTTATTTTTTAATCTGGTTTCCTTTTATTAATTTTATCAATGAAAATGGCAACTTTGTACTTTCCCATGATCACATCTGGGCCTACAGAGAGATTATTTAGTTAAATGGTAAGAATTATTCATTTAATAATTTACTGTTACTTTCTTATGTTGTGAACATATGAATCAAAGACTTCATGTAACTTTGGGAAATCTTTTTTGAGAAATAGCAGTGTAAGGCCTGATGTGTTTCTTGTTTGTTCTATGAAAACAAATCACTATGTTACCACAGTATTGTTAATAATTCAACAACACTTTTTAAAAATGAAGAGAAAACACAAGGAAGAAGTCAACCAAAAAAGATAATAAGTAAAAAGTAGGCCCCATGATTCAGTTTGTAATTTGTCACATATTTCCATACTGTTGTTGATAGGAAGTCCAATTAAAGATTTCTATTTCACCTCTTTGTAATCCTCTATATCTGAAAAGTCAGCTAAAAAATGCTTGTTGTCACACAGTTAAGAAACTAGAGTGACAGATAAGTTTGGGACTATACAGATAGCCCCTAAGGCAGTGGTTCTCAGCCTGTGGGTCGCGACCCCGGCAGGGGTCAAACGACCAAAACACAGGGGTCACCTAAAGCTATCGGAAAATACATATTTCCGATGGCTTTAGCCGCTGAGAAGTCGCGCATCATCCGTCCGGGGCCTAAGGGGCGGGGAAAGCGGGGGGATGCTCCACAATCCATAGCAGCGCATTACGTGTGTCCGGAGCTTGCTGACGTGGGCGGACGCAGCAAGCGCCGGAGGACAGAAGCCTAGGAGGCGGAGAGGCAAGACAGCCTGTGAGACAGCCTGCTGGTGTAAAGAAGGTTAATAATCTAAAAACAGTACACACACCATACACACAATACTGT
>CM034703.1:55052270-55063541 GCA_020142125.1 Phrynosoma platyrhinos | reverse complement strand
CACATCTTGTGCCCAAGCTGTTAAATAATATTTTGATGGACTATGAAAATATTATGGGGGACTACTTGATATTTTTAGATCATGGCTGACCGTGGGAAACTGAAACTACAGAAACGGGTGATAAGGGTGGACTGCTGTATGTTTCTTAGCCATATCTGTCTAAGATATCTGTCTAAGCCATATCTGTCTATTTATCATAAAAAAATAAATAAATAAATATCTCTGGAACATCTCATTTCCCAAATGGCCAGCTAGTGGATATGCCCTTTCATAAGTCTGCAACTGTACTGAAAATCAGGTCTGTAGTATGCAAATTCATTGGAGATACAGGTCCTGGGGATCATACTGGCAAAACACTAATTTCCCCTAATTTAAAATTTGTTTTAGTTTCGTTTATAGTAGAATTTGGCTTTCACAAAGCTGATGGATTTTTTATTTACTATATAGATGTCAAGTGCATCAGCTTGAAGATCCTGCCTCTCTCTATAATGAATTAATGGAATTAATTGTCAAACTTGCTAACCATGGTTTGATCCATGGTGATTTTAATGAGTTCAATCTCATGTTGGATAATGAAGATCAAATCACAATGATAGATTTCCCACAAATGGTGTCTACTTCTCATCCAAATGCTGAATGGTATGTGAACCTCTTTTGGGTATTATCAGTTTGTTGCTGTTTTATAATATTGATAGATCAAGTCTTGGCAATTACATAGGAGTCAGGGGCCAATTTTCCACTCTGACTCTCACAGACCTAATCCTCCTGCCATATACCTAAACACCTTTGAAATACTACATTTTGAAGGAGAAACAGAGAGCAAAGAAGTCACTTGAGAGAGAGTTAAAAGTGAGAGGGTTTTGTGGGGCTCTAGGTGGGATTTTCAGGTGATTTTCAGATGGTGTAATATTGGAGACTCATATTCTGAGCAAAACGGTAAGCAAGTTATTGTTTCTTCTTTGTTTGCCTAGCAACCTAGCTTTTCAGAAAACTGTTCAGAAGGAAAGGATGTAGTAAAATGAATATTACACTGAGTCCACCTGAAAATGTTGTGAAGTTTTTTGTTGTTGTTTTTAAATGGGAGTTACGGGACCTACAAACAGATTCAGGGGGTACATGTAGCCCATGGGCTGCACTTTCCCCACCTTGGCTTTGGATGGGACTGTTTTGTACAGCTTGGAGAAAACTCAAATACATTTCATGTATGCATTTTGATGAAGCTGTACTAGTAGGATGATATAAACCAGTGAATTTGTTGGATTTTGATTAGGTATTTTGACAGAGATGTGAAATGCATTCGTGATTTCTTCATGAAGCGTTTTGGCTATGAAAGTGAACTCTATCCAACATTCAAGGATATTAGGTAAGGTGTGTGGAATGTCTGGAAATCACACTTCAAATTCTTCCTCCACCCAGTTAATATAGGGCCTTTACAGACTGCCAGAAATAATGCAGCTTGAGGCCACTTTAACTGTTCTGGCTCAGTGCTAGGGAATCATGGGAATTGTATTTTTTTCTGGGACATTGAGCATTCTCTGTCAGAGAGCTCTGGTACCACATTAAACTACAGTTCCCATAATTCCTTAGCACTGAACCAAGACCATTAAAGTGGCCTCAAGCTGCATTATTTCTGGCAGTCTGTAAAGGCCCATAGTCATGTTGCCCTCACTTCCTAGCGAGGCTTTCGTCATTCTGAAGCTCAGTGTCAACCACAACTTCATGGGTAAATCTGTAACTTCTTGGCTATTGTTTCTGAACTCCAGTAGCATGATTTTTAAGCTGCTGAAATTACATGAGTGCACTGTGCCTGTTGAAGGCCAATGACATACATTAGAGTTCCTATGCAAAATGTGATCCAAGAAATGGTACACAAAGTGCAAATTTAACACCAGGTACAGATTAGATATTGGTAAGTGATTTCCAGTGATGTCTGCATTTAATTTCTCTATACTGATTGTGTTTCAAAATGTTTGCTTCTAAATTTGCTTATGTTGAACTAAAGACAAAAATGTATCAGTCTGCTGGTAGAAAAAATAAATTATGAGGACTCTAAAGATGGGCGAGGGAATCTCTACTTGCATAACAAATACAACCACAAAAGAAGATTGTGTCATCTTCTGCTTGATAATACTATATACACTCAACTATTCATTGAAATATTTATGCCCCAAAATTGATCCTAAAATCCTGGATCGACTTATATACAGGTGAATACAGTAATACTGCTTAGAAAGGTCCTGATAGAAGCTCTGTCCCATGCCTCACTCTCTGTGCACTTTCTCTTTCAGTGATCTCTGAAAGAGCTGCCGAGGCAGGAAGTGTATATGTATGTGAAAGAGATGATTCCTTCCTCAATCCAGTGTTAAAACCTTCTCTCCCCATCCTCCTCCTCCTCCTCTGGATCTCTTTTCCCATCAAACACCCCATTTAACTCCACTTCTCCTTTCTCAATCCTATGTTAAAGCCTTCTCCTTCAGCATCAAGGGAAGTGGTGTTAGGTGGTCCGGAAAGGTCCAGAGAAAGAGAGAATGGAGTGGTGTCTTCCCCTTTTTATCTTTTGCTATGTGCTCCTAGGTTTTACCCTCATCTTATCTATGGGTCATATCAAAATCCATGATTTTGGCCTACAAACCTTCCCTTGACTTATACATAAGATCACCTTGTACATGAATATACAGTTGCCCCTCCTTTTTCGCAGATTTCAAGTCCACAGTCTCGGTCCTTTGTTGACTGGCACACCCCACAGGCTAAAATGGCATTCAAACCAATGGGGCTTGATTATCTGTGATTTTCCGTTGGGGGGGTCTGGAATGGATACCCCACGAAAATGGAGGGGTGACTGTATACAATAATCAAAGAAGCTAATGTGGCCTGCGCTCATCCCACAGATTGTGCTTATTGTTTATGTTCCATGTTTTGTCTTGTGAGAACTGGTGCTTTATTCAAGAAATTAATTTTAATTGGAAATAGAGTCTAATCATTACTATTTTCAGTCATTATCTAGACCCTTTTTGTTTAATGCTGGTTATGTTCAAGAAATGGTTATGTTTTAGAAGATCCAAGAACCTATTTCAAGATGCATGTCCCCTTGAAGGCTTTAAAAAAAACCTCCTTTCATGCAGCTCACAGCCCACTCTTTGTCCACCCATTCTTTAGAAGAATTGCTTCCTTGTAAAGGTTTACTCACTCTAAATAGAGAAATAATTCACTTCCTTTTTTTCTCTCTCTCCATTGCCAGGAGAGAATGTTCTCTTGATGTTGAAATTGCAGCCAGTGGTTACACCAAAGAAATGCAGGAAGATGATGAGCTTCTCTACCCAGCTTGCCCTCATGATGAGGGTCATGATACTTTTGACGCACAAAACCCTGAAGAGGGAATAACTTGGGGTAGTGGTACAGAACAAAAGACTGATATAGAACAGAAAGCCTCTGAAATTTTGGTACAAACAAGTGAAGAGGATAGTGCAGATGAAAGTGAACAAAGTTTAGAGCTGCAGGAGTTCAGCTGTGCCTTACAACAAATTGAAGGACAATTTATTGCTGCTGCTGATGGGGCTAATGCAGAAGGCTCCATAATTGATTTTTCTGAGGATAAAAAGAAAATTGAAAAATCCACCAAAATTGAAGATCAGACAGGTCAAGGAGAAGATCCTGCTGACAAAGAATATGAAGATGAATGCCCTGATCTAGTTGACTTGTCTACATTAAACAAAGAATTCAGGCCTTTCAGGTATAGATTTATATTGATCATTCAAAGACTTTCCCATGCTTTGATTCTTTTTCTCTTTCCCAAAGATTGCCCCCTTTGTTCTGACTGGCTGGCTAGTGCTATAAGAATGCATTATACTGATAGTGTCCTGGAATTACAGTTATTACGCATTGCCCTTCATGGGAAAATATTAAAAATTGTGCTGCTTATAGTCTCCTTACATCTCATGGTCATTTCCTAATAGCATAAATTCAATCCTGATTGATTCAGTCTTCTTGTGAATTAAACCCAAATTATCTATTGCATCAAATTATACCAAATAGTCTATATTTCTGTTTTCAGTTCCTATTCACACTGTTCATCAGTTTTGTCCACTGGAAAGACCATGGTGAACTAGTAAGATAGCTTAATTGGGCATTTACCTCTCTGCCCAGCCTGTATCTTGTTTAATGAAATCATTTATTTCTTTGCTTCTTGAATGGAAGACTGAGATTGAAAAAGGAGACTGCCACATCCAAATTCAGTAGAGGTAGTCACCCAAGCCTGACAGACAAAAAGTAGACATTCAGGCAGCTGCACATTTGTGGAGTCTTCATATGTTGAAGTCTTCATATGAGTTTTCTTGCAAGTTTGCAAGCAGTAAAAGATTTAAAATTACAAGAGATCCTGTGATATTCATACTTAATGAACTACAGTTGGCCCTCCCCATTTGTGGCTTTGACTTTTGAAGGTTTGATTATTCACATATTTGATTAATATGTTCTCTCTAGGAATCTTTAGGGCCTCCAGCATAACTCCATTGCCAATTTCTGTTAAAAGTCACACTGGAGGACCTAGAGAGAACACCTCTCTAGGCATTTGTAGGTCCTCCAGTGCAATTTCATAGTCAACTTCTGGCAGATCTTGACCATAGAATTGTCCTGGAGGACCTAGAGATTCCTAGAGAGGTTTTCTCTCAGGTTTATTTATTTATTTATTTATTTATTTCAAGGATCTATATCCCACTTTTCTCCCACAAAGGGATTCAGTATGTTAAAAAAAAAAAGTGGTTTTTTATTTGCGGTTTTTCCACTTTCACATGAGTCCTGTGTCCCTAATCCCAGTGAATGTGGAGGGTCCATTGAAAATATCCTTGAGAATGCTATTCAGCAAGTCCCTTTCATTCTAGTAGGTTTTGAGTAGCTAGTTTTTCTGGTGGGTTCTACCTGTTATCCACTTTATTCCATGACATAGCTAACATTTGCAAAGGTAAATGCTTCCAGCAAAATTGTTTTGGAAGTGATTAATAAAACTTAAGATTAAAGTGTCTTCCGTATATAATTTCTCTATAACATAATTTCTGTATTGCAGAGATGAAGGAACTTTGTTTCATATCAATCAGCACAGAACAAGAACCACAAGTGTGACATCAATAGATAGTGCTGGGAGTCATTCAACAATTCCTCCAGTAAGTTTTATGTAATGTGCCTATGACACAGTTCCCCAGGATCTGCTCCTACATAGTTGTTCACAAGTATAAAAATTGGCCTTGTGCAGTGTAACTTTGTCTTTAATGGGCCTTTTATTACTTTTTTGGAAGTACTATACTGGCTGCTTACAGTATGGATCATACTGGGTCACACAAAAGTAGGATCTTCGAGGCCTGTTGTGGAAAACTCAGGAGTATTGCTATGTCTTTATTCTTAAGATTAAATGATCCAGAATCTTCAAAATCTTAATTAAAATTTCTTTAAAGCTTGCAAAAATGACTTATCTTCTAACTGAATCCAGGTGGGCTATCTCTTCTGAAGGCCTGAACCTTTGGGTTTAAGATAATGAACTGTTGTAGTTACCTCTGAAGGTCATTGGCGATTCTTTGTTCAATATAACATTATTTTTTAAAATATTCATTAATTTTATCTAGCTCCAGGGCAATGTTCTTATTGGATAATTTCAATGGCAATGCTTCAGTAGCTGCTGCGGACACCAGAATGTGATCAAACTTCCAATTTTCCTTACTGTACACTGTGTACAACCAAGAGAAATATATTTCCCTCAAATGGACAAAGGACTTATTAAATTTTCTTGCAGTTGGTTTATTTCAGATTTTTGCATGTCTTTACTAAACTGGTTGCTTCATTTATACAAGAGTGCCTCCAAGTGGCTATATATTGAGCAGTTTGGACTGGTGAGAAGTGCAGAGAGTGTGCATTTTAAAGATTCATACTGCCTTTTTAAACATAAGAGCTTAAATCATGTTTGTTATAATTTGTTATGTCATGTGTTTGGCCATATATGCATGTGTATACATTTTATGCATTTTAATAATTGTAGTAACTTGATGTAAGATAGTGGCTTGACTGATGTTTTCATCAGTACTAGTTTACATTTTACAATTAGGGATTATGAACAAAAGCAAAAGGGTCCAGCACATTCTTCCTGTCAAGCAGAGATGGAGGTAGAATCTGTTCCTACTTTGTTTTGATGGGTGCTATTCAGGATCTTTTTACAAAAAGGATGGACTGGAAACAATGCATTCTTTGTCTCCTGAATTCTTTAAATTCCTGCTAGAAAGCATCCTTTAAATTCCTTTGGTGGAGTGATTAAAAGACAAGAATTGGGATAAATATCTTGCCCAAGAAAGCAAATTGGTTGCAGCACACTTGGGGTTACTATGTAAGAAAAATGTGCAAAGAAACAAAACAAACAAGCAAACAAAAAAAGAGTGATGGGTTGTTGTTTTTAAGCAGCAGCTCAAAAATAAAAATTCTGATTGTACATAAAGGCCTGGATATTTTTTTCTCACAGAAATTTGCTCCTCAAATACTGTTTGTTGTTGTTGGTTTTTAAATAAACGCTGTTAGAGATATCTTTCAAGGAGAGTTACTCCAGCATAGAAAAATAACGGGGAAAAGTATTATCCTTTGCTTAGTAAATACTCCACTCAAATGTATGCTACTGTTTGCCATGAAATTCCATTCTTTAGTCTCCCTTCTACTGCATGGAGAGTGCTTTACTAAGGGATGGCAAGCTTGAGGTATTAGAGAGGCCATAAAAGTTAGAATTAGGTTGGTGCTCCTCATTTAGCTAAGGACCTGCCATTTCCTAGCTTCATTGTATATGGGGCCAGCTCATTGCTGGATTGCTTGCCTCTTCTGTAAGCATATAATTACTGGAAACAACTTGCTCGCTTATTTCTTCAATATTTCATCCTTTCCAAAGAGCTCAAATCATTATAACTTGGGGCCTGGTCCATTTCATTTCTATAAGCACCTGTAAAGTAAAGGGGGTACTACTGATGTCTATTAAGCTTTATGAGTGCCTGGAGATTTGAACCAAACTCTGCTAGGTCCAAGTCCAATATTCTGATCTACTTCTGTAGTATTCAAAGCAGTGGTATCTTAAGTTATGCCACTAGAACCATTGGCTATGGTCCCTGGTGAATTTCCAAGAAAGAAAGAAAACATTGAGTCCATTTGGCATACCTATGGTATCAGTCTATGGCACATTGAAAAAATAATAATTGCTCCCACAACTGATAACCTGAGAAAGCACTTATTTACATCATAGTCTTAGTTATGCAGAGTTGTCTGTCTTGAATCTGAGCCATGACCCTAGACAGCCTAAAACATCTAAATAAACATTCATTAAATTGATTTTGGGAGTGTATGTATGTTGTCAAGTTTTTATATGTAGTAAAGTAAAATTAATTTCCGGGCTATATGCCAGTATTTTGTTAGGAATATATCATTACTAGTCTCAGCCCCAAGAGGGAGTAGTATCTCAGTACTCAGAAGGTTCAGACTATTGCTAAGCAATCCAGTCTGCCTTTGCCTGTCTTCCTTTTGATGCATAAATGCTTTCACCAGTTTTCAGACCCTTTCCAAGTTATTTATTCTGAGATGTAAAGAAAAGAATTGTTAGGGTTTTTTTTTTTTTTTTGTGGGTTTTTTCAGGCTGTGTGGCCATGTTCTGAAAGAGTTTCTTTCTGACGTTTTGCCAGCATCTGTGGCTAGCATCTTTTTCTCTGAAGATGCTAGCCACAGATGCTGGCGAAATGTCAGAAAGAAACTCTTTCAGAACATGGCCACACAGCCCGAAAAAACCCACAAAAAAAAACTATGGATGCCGGCCATGAAAGCCTATGACTTCACAAAAGAATTGTTGTCCATTAGTTACAAAAAAAATTGCTTGATTAAAATTTGCTAAATTATGAACTCATTTATTAGGTGTGACTGCTGTATACAGCATGTTTTGAGTGTGATGTTACATGCAAACAAGATTAATGCCTGGTTTTTGAAAATGTCCTGTAGGAACTGGTCAGACAGAAGATAAAGCGTCAGCTGACTAAACAGCAAAAAGCTGCACTCAGACGGCGGCTGCAGAAAGGAGAAGCCAATGTTTACACCAAACAACGGCGAGAACACATGCAGAATATCAAGTCAAGTTTGGATGCTGCTAGCTTTTGGGGATGACATCATGCATAAATATTTTCTTCCCTTCCTTTGTGCCACACAAATTAAAGAAAGAGGTTTCTGCTTCCATTCTTGCTGTTGTAACCTAAATATGTTTTGGATCTATACATATCAATTAAATATATTGATTGTCAAATATATTGAATAGACAATAGAGTGATTGGGTCCCAAAAGTGTACTGAGACAAACCCAGTAAGCCACATCTTGGGTGTATCCAGTGTGATTTTTGTTTAACTTTAGATGATGGATTACTGTGTTCCATTTACCAGGTCCCTCATGGTGCTAAAAGCAAATATGATCCTCTAGGTTTAGACTGCCATTTTGTCTGGCCACATCACTATCCAGATCCCACCCCTGGAGCCAGTAAGCTACACCAGTTGGCATTCAGTAGGTGGTAGCTAGGAGCCATCCAGCAAGGGGAAAATCCCTTTCTTACCTTTTGGAATATAAATAGTCCGTGCCTGGGCTTCAGCAGCACTTTTTGTCATGCTACTGTTTGAGAGAGAGCCTTAAAAATAATTACCAGAGGAGGTAAACTTAGGACAGTATCTACAGCATTTATTTACCTAGATGGAAAAATTTAGAATAGCTTATTTCCACTACAATCTTGTGCATGTCGAGAAAATCTTAGTATATATACAGTGTAGCTTACTCTCTGGGAGTGTTCATTCTTATTGCCACCTGGTTCTAGGTAAGGCTATATTGTGTACACACTTCTTAGAGAATATATTGCATTGAATACTTTGGAACTTGTGTAAGTGAAGTTTAATAAAAGGTAATGAAGCCTGTGAATTTGTAGGTTTATACACATGTCGTTGGGTCTTCTGCCTGGTTATCATTTCATTATCATCAGTTCCAAAGTATTCAATGTAGTTCTTTTAGCTTCATTCTGGCTAAATTGCCTTAAAATATTTGCAACAACTGATCTAATACTTTTTATCACTGCTTTCTGAGATTGAATAAAGGTTAGCTGATCTAACATAAATAACATATTTAAACCCAGAGATTTGCATTTGGTTTTTCCGTCTCTCCATATGCCCAAGGTTGCATGTATAAATCCTACCCAAACAGACAAGTAATAAAAGTGATCTTGTACAGGCATGGCAGGCACTCCATCTCTGAGTGGCTCTGTGCAACTGGTAATAAATTTTACTCATACACATTCCTCAACTTACTGGGTAGCCTATTATAGAAGATCTTGAAAACTTTGTAGCCAGGGCCACTTGCCTGGAGTATCATGTTTTTAGGTCACGTTATATTTTTTAACTTTAGACTGAAAGCCACTCCTTTTTGCACTGGGAAAAAGGCACCTTTGCTGCCGCTGCAGTGTCTGCGTTTCTGCAGTGCAGCATGTGTAAACGCTGTGCCACAGGAACGCCCCAACGCTGCCTGCCATCTGTTCAGGCAGGTGGCGTAATGTCAGATTGGGGGCAGAGTCAGGGCATGCAGTTGCCATACCCCCAAGCCACCGAGACACCAGTTCTTAATGCTGGTTTGCTTAGCCCCAAAAGAAGTATCACATAGTACGAGAAGTAAAGTGTGTCTTATGAAGCTGTTGAGGATAAGTAACTTGATTCACGAGGGCAAGTTGGATTCTTCAAGGTATGAACTAACATTTCATTATGTGATTTGATGAACCAGCAAATTTTAAATCTCTTAATTTTCAACTTCCTTTGCCCACTTCTGAAGCCAAACATGCTGTTGTTACACTGAGCACAACATAATGTGCCCAGCTATTATTGCCACCCTTCATATATTATCTAGCCAGCTCATAAATTTCTGGAATCCCAGCACAAGGGCTGTTCCCACAAAGATCTCAGGGGACAATAATTGGCACTTGGGAAGGGGCTGACTGAATTCAAATGCAAAGCATAGCAAGATCCAAGTATTCAATAGTTACTACTGGGATTACCTAGGCACTGCATAATAAATCCAGACAGGGAACCCAATTTGAGACATTGGTGAAAGCCTGAGTTGTCCCTTCCAGAGAACAGTTGTGCCCTACATTAAGATAAACGGTGCATAGAGAAACAGCAAGAGATCAGGCTAACAGGATTCATTTGAGAAAATATTTTAGGTACTTAAACTTTTGTTTTAAGTTGGAGTGAAGTTTAGGGGATTCAGATTGCAATCCTGTGCACTCTCATTTAGGAGTAAGCCCCCCTTGCACTTAATAGGACTCCCAAAGAAGCATACATAAGGTTGCACTGCAAAAAGTATTATGTAAGCATAAGTAATCATTTGTCCTTAAGCCTTGGTTTTATTTAGATTATAAAATGCCTCTTTGGAGATGGAGATGGAAAAGGGAAGAATTCAGTCTCTGCATTGTAGCATGATATATCTAAAAAGAACAACAGTAGAATTCCTAAAATATCTGAAGCCATCAAAGGTCACCATAAAGTTTACACAAGGGATGAACTCTAGTGCTCCATTTATATTTCATATGTGGATTCAAACAAAAGTTTACTTTACTGAGAACTTAAGGAAACATGGAAGTTAAGTCAATGATGTTCCTGATAGTCTTAACAAATATATCTCCAAGAGATTTTTTTTTCTTTCCATGTTCTCTATTTGGGTGCTATAATAATGAGGTAATTCAGTCTCAACAGAACAAAAGTACTCAAGGATCTCTTGTGTACACCCTGCTCCTGATAGAATATATGGATTTACTGCTGTGTTGGAATATAAATCACTACTATCATTAATATTTGTAACTATAAAATTGCAATTTTGTTACTTTACAATTACAATTAAGTGTAATTAAGCCTAGCATTTTTTGTTGGGCCACTGCATCTATAACTTTTATTCTGCCACCCATGTGTAGACTGCCAAGAAATGTATTGCATTTATATTGTTGAACAACTTCCTCCTTTTCCTAGAAGTGAGGCAGGACAGCACTAGGTGATTTTAGTTTTGTTTGGATGAAAGAGCACAGGAGGTTTTGATTCCCTCAAAAACGCCTTCAGTTCCCTCACAGCTGGCTTGCTTCCAAGTTGCTAAACTGCTATTTTGGCATATACAGACAATAGTTTGGCTCTTCTTTTAGCTCAGTGTTTCCTTCCGTAATAGTAATAATAATAATAATAATAATAATAATAATAATAATAA
>CM034703.1:55040333-55052170 GCA_020142125.1 Phrynosoma platyrhinos | reverse complement strand
AAACTGTTAAGAGTTCTGTCCAGCAGGAAAATAAAATATGCAGTAGGAGTTAACCTCAGATGAGTAGATACTAGGAGTATTCTGACTACCCTTGTCCCCGACATGAAGCAAAACCCCTTATGAAGGACTTTCCTTGCTAGCCCTAGTGTTGACAACCACATCTCTTCACCATCTACCATTTTGGCCAGAATGTGAAAATGTGCATGTACTAACATATATAAGGACTTTTCACTCTTGGGTAAGAGTAAGCCCCATTGCACTTTATGTTACCTCTGTGGAAACGTATTTATTAGGTAGTACTGTAAAAACAGGAGGATCCTGGTACCATCCAAATCCCCCTTCAGCTGGAGGAGCTCTATACACATAACATCCATAAGAATATAAAACTCCCTTCATATAATTGGCTGGATATGTACATGAAGTAATTTTAGTCATTTCAATATGTGGTGATCACCTGGTCCACCTGATTGCCCGCTGGCTCATAAACATTAGTTACCAAAGAAGAAATATCAGTTAATCCTATCATTCTCCATGAAAAAGACCAGCAGGTGGTTGCTCCTGCTTCACCAGGACTGCCACTTCCCCTGCCACAATTGCTGTGCAGATCCAACTCTTTTTTGGGGAGGGGACAATAAAAAGGACCAGTGCCAGGAAGATGTTTCTTCCCAGTCTGCCCAGCATCATATGTTATTTGTGTGACTACAGTGCATCATAGAAAGTGGCAGACACAAGTGCATCAACATTGACTAAGTTACATTGCCGCTGTCTCTGCAGTGCGATGGTCCTGTGGAACAAACTAAATTGACTAAATATATTGACTGAACTGAAAGTAAAATTGACTAAAATATGTAAGTGAACCCTGCAGTCATTGTGCAAAAGCAATTCTGGATACAGTTGATAATGCCTGCAGCAACAAAGATGGAGCCAAAACAGTTAAATGTGTCTTCATACATACATATCCTCCATGGTTCATGGAGTAATCAGGTAATAATGCATTATTTTGTTGTGCATCTTCAAAATGTCAAATTGGAAATCCTAAGGTGAGCCTATCACAGGGTTTTGTCAAGAGTTATTTAGAGTGGAATTTGCCTTTGCTTTCATCTGAAACTGAAAAAGGATAACTTGGCCAAGGTTACCTACTGGGTTTCCATGGCCAAAGGGGGATTCAAACCCTGATTTCCAGACTCAGTCCAGCACTGAAGCCACTGCACTACATTGACGGTCTAATGTATTATTCATATATCCATATATACTCCCATTAATATATTATTAATATAAGGCTATTAGATTGAAAGATAACGGAGGTCATTTTAATTTTCTTTTTCCATTTTTTTATCTTTTTTCATCTACTTTCTTATCTGCTTGTTCCTGCTTAAAGGGCATATTGCCAATTGTGAAAAACTCAATTTCCTACTGCATATTTTATTTTCCTGCTGGACAGAACTCTTAACAGTTTTAGACTGTTTAAATCATCTCTTACTGTGTCCAATTTTCCAAATTGTTTAAGCCATGTTAACATTTATTTCTGTGCTACCCTTAGATATTATGATATACGGCAGGATATAAATGTTTATATATAATATGAATAACAATATGTTTTTAAAATGCTTTCATAATTGCTTAGGTGGTTCTTAATAGATGTTCCGATCTGGATGGAGTAGCTCTCCCTTTGAAAGAAAATGTTCATAATTTGGGGGCGCTTCTGAACCAAGCATTACTCCTGGATGGCTATGCGGCTTCAGTGGCCAGGAGTTCCTTTGCCTAGGTTCAGCTGGTGTGCCAACAGCACCCTTTCCCAGAAAAGACTGGTTCAATGACAGTGGTTAATGCCTTAATTGTTTCCTAATTAACTGTTATTTAATTGTTTCACAGTTAAACTACTGTAATGCACTGGGAGCTGCACTTGAAAAAATGGTCAAAAGTTTCAGCTAGTGATAAATGCAGAAGCTAAACTGATGTCTGCTATGCACTTTAGAGACCATATATCAGCGGTAGGCAACCTTTCCCCTTTAAGGGCCGAGGGACTTCAGCTCCCAGAATCCCAGGAGCTATTGGCCAACATGGGACTATTAGCCAACATGGCTGAGGCTTCTGGGAGCTGAAGTCCCTCGGCCCTTAAAGGGGAAAGGTTGCCTACCCCTGCCATATATCATCAATCTTGTATCAACTACACTGACTTCAAATTTGTTTACAAGCTCAATTTAAGGTGCTGGTTTTAATGTTGTTGTTGTATGAATTCAAGTCAATTCTGATTTATGTCAACCCTATCACTGGGTTTTCTTTGTAAGCTTCTTCAGAGCTGTTTTGCCATTGCCATCCTCTGAGGCTGAGAGAGTATGACTTGCCCAAGGTCACCCAGTGGATTTACATGACCAAGATGGGATTCAAACCCTGGTCTCCAGCGGCGTAGTCCAATGCTCAAACCACTACACCACACTGGCTCACAGCCAAACCCTAAATTATTTTGTGGCTGAGATTTTTGAAAGACAACCTCCTCACAAATGAAAGTGCCCAGAATCTGATCTACTCAGTGGAGACCGTGTTGCATATTCCATCACCACAGAAGGCTTGGTTAATGAATATACAAGACAGGGCTTTCTCGGTGGCCACTTTTTCAGCTGCTTTTTAAAAATGTCCTGCTTTCTTTGTCCCTCTTTCCCTGCTTTGTCATCAGCTTGCTTTTTGTGCAAACTGAATTAAAAATGCAGGAGTAAATTACAATTGCTTAACTCAGCAGCAGGGAAAGAAAAGGAGAGGGGAAAACCTTGCCTTTTCCAATAGCTCCAAGCAAAACAGCCTGCAGCCTCTCTTAGCTTGTGTATTCCTCCGCATTACTAACATTTGTCATACCTCTGATGTTGGTTGGCCACGCATGTCCTGGTAATCATCTGTGAAATGATGGAGAATATTCTGTTGTGCATTGTTTTTTGTAGGGTTTTTGGGCTATGTGGCCATGTTCTAGAAGAGTTTATTCCTGACATTTTGCCAGCATCTGTGGCTGGCATCTTCAGAGAATGCTGGCATGGAAGTGCCAGCCACAGATGTTGGCAAAACATCAGGAATAAACTCTTTTGGAACAGGGCCACATAGCCCCAAAACCCACCAAAAAAAACATAGATGCTGGCTGTGAAAGCCTTTGACTTCTGTTGTGCATTGTCTGTGGGTCTGCCTTTTCGCTAATGTGACAAATAGCTTTGATATAGCTTTCCTGTATTATGAATAATACTCTAAAAGAAATTTCAGATTAAGAAGCAATTAAAATAAACAATGTTTACAGACTCAAATCTTTATCCTAGGTCCTCTGATTTCAGCAAGAGGCAGAAACATTTTTAAAGCAGTTTTTGAATCACCAATGTTCAGCCTGATACAGGTGAATGGCTTGTAACCTTTCAGATGATGCTATACTGCAAACTTTCCTCTCTATGGACTATGTAGGCTGGGATGATGGGTTCTGCAGTCCAACAATGTCTTATAATCTTCAATTTGTCCTGCTATGCAATCTATAGTATAATTTTTTACATAGAAATCCTACTGATTTCAATGGAAGTTCTCTGGGAGTTCATTGTGCCTGAAATTTCAGGCTTAAAATGAAAAACTCTGAAATATTATTTCATCAAAAAAAAAGGGGGGGCACTACAAGTTATTGAAGTTAAATTCAAACAGCTGACCATAACCTTTTCAAATTTGATCAACCAACAATTATGTTTTTCTCAACAACAATGTGATGATTTTATGATACCCTTTCGAGGCAAAGTAGTCATGTAAACATAGGCATCAAGAAGTGCTGAAATATAGCAAGAAATCAGGAGTAAGCACCTGTCCCAGCAAATCCTATACCTATTTATCTGAGAGTAAATCACACTGAATTCAGTGGATCTTATTTCTGAGTAGAGATTGTGTTGCACAGGTACTTGTATCATTTGGGCAAATTCATCACGACAAAAGAACTGTTGATGAATAACTAAGGGGGGTTGCAGACTGCCGGAAATAGTGCAAATTGAGTCCATTTTTAGGGTTAGGGTTAGTGCTAGGGAATCATGGGAATTGTTTTTTTTTTTTCTGAGACATTGAGCCTTCTCTGTCAGAGAACTTTGGTGCCACAATAAAATACAATTTCCATGATTCCCTAACCCTAACCCTAACCCTAAAAGTGGACTCAATTTGCACTATTTCTGGCAGTCTGCAACCCCCCTAAAGCTACTATTTGTATTGATTTGTGCTGTTTTTATTTTAAATTGAGAGTTGTGCTGTGAATATTAAAGCCTATGCACTGTAGGATCCAATATTAGTCTTCCATTTTTCCTAGGTCCTCTTCTTTTTTTCCCTACTTCAACATAGTAGGTGAATTCTATGAAGTCAGCAGAAACCACAACTTTGTCTGGTTCAGCAGCTTCATTCAATGTCAGGATGAAAAGAGGGAATGCCTTTCACATGATTACCTTCTCCAGCTAGCCGGTAGGTGGGTGTATTGAACAGAAGAAAGCAGAAAGAAGAGGTCTGTCAGCCTACCTCTCCAGCTAATTAGCTCAGCCTCCAACAAAGATAAGTGAGCCAGGGAGGGGGACCCCCTGAAGGGTCTTTGAATCTGAGCAGTGTCTGATTGGCAGATGTTGAAAGAGATTCTTTGGTAATCCAGTTCATCAATGAACTGCTTAAATTCAGGACTGGATGGGACGAAGTCAGGCATGTGGACATTTGCAGGATGCAGTCTGGAAAAAGAGAGACCGAGATGGACAGAACCTTGGAATCTCTACAACATATAATCTCCCAAGTGTTGCCTCACCGAGATCCTGTGCTTGCCTTTAAAGACTGTGAGTACCAAACAAAGTTTCTGAGCTTCTGTGATGATACTTAACACGCATGTCAAAGAGAAACCTGTGCCTCGAGAAGATTTTAGAGAACAGTCTTGTCAGAAACTCTGATTCTGCTTTACAAACTTCAGTGCATTACAAACTTTACATCTGTGTGCACCCATGTGCCCACATGTGATATTGAGATAATGCTTTTATTGGACACTGTTTGACTATTTTTTAAAAAATATAAATCATTAGAACTCAGAAAACTTTTTTCTTCTGCTTATGATTGGTTTAATATCCCTGCAGCCACAAAATGTGCTACTTTTATTCCCCCTTACCACTTTGATGACTGGGAAGGTTTTATATATTTGATTTTAAAATACTGAAAAATATTTAGACAGTTTATCATTGATAATTTTACTTTTACACTAAGTATTAAAATATTTTTTTAAAAAAATCACAGCACATTATCCTTACAAGTAAATAGAGCATGTGTTTTTCTTGTTATAATATTCTACCCTCCTCTCTCTCTCTTGAACATACACACACCTGCTTAGGACTCATAGCCTCTTTCTGCTGCATCCTAAAACAATTATGTTCATATGTTCCATGTCTCTGTTTTCCAATTAATGTTTTTATTAATTTTATTAATTTATTAAAGCAATTTTTATTAATTTTAGTTATAAAATTATTACAATTCGCTTTTTCAATATTAAAGTTGGTTTGGTTTCCAAATAATGCAACTGAAGCTTCAGTTATTCCTGACTCCAACTCTGATATCCTAACTCAATATTTTACAACAATACAATGCTGCCTTACAAGGGAATCTAGCCCATAATCATTTGCTTCTGTGCTCAGAAGGACAAAATTCCTGAATATTATGCAGAAATCCAGCTCCAATATTTTGCAGAATTTCTCATGATAGATGAATTCACTTAGGAATGTTTTATCTCTCCATCATGTTTTTTTCTGCAACTCTTTGTTTATTGTTCAATTATAGAATTAGTTATAATTTTAGCACAAATTATTCAGTGAGGTTAGAAAAAATGTACTATGCTGCCTTTGTTGGGTAACTTTCTCTAGAGAAACTTAATTCTCATCTACATTACCCTCCTTGGCATTATGTGCAATATACTTTTTTTTAAAGTGTCTGCTTAATTTCTTTGTCAGTAGCTATGTTGAAAGTTAGTAACTCCAGCCTTGTACATTCTTTCTAAATGTGTATGGAATGGATGGCTTTAAGTAAGCAGCTGGTGAGGGAGCAGAGTTATGTATCGGTGATTCCATATGCAGTTTGACAGAAATCAAGAGTTAGACAGATAAACAAACACAAACAGAGCTTCCTAGGCCACCCAGAAGAAAACCTCCATGCTATTATTGCAGTCCCATGGTAAGCTGAACTTTTTGTTCTGAAACCTTGTGAGAGCAGATGCATCTTATAAGCAAGAAGAATTTGATCTAGAAAAGGTAGGAGAGACTTTCCCTCCACCCCATCCATTGTGGCAGATTCCTGAAGATCATCTGACAAGCTTTTGATTGAAAGTGTATGTACTGGCTGCTCAGACAAAGTTATTATGGCCACCCACAGATCTCTGGGCTGTAAGGATGGCTATAATAAACCAGAAAACACATGTCAGACACAATAGGGTTGAATATAATTTTCAGTGGAATCACAAGTTAGGGTCATCCATTAAATACTTTTTTCTGATGGAGAATATAGGAACATTCTTCAGCTAGAGAATAGATCACCCTTAAATTTACTCTATTTTTATGGACTTTACTTTGGAATGAGCTGCTGAATGCTAACAGTTCCCCTTGGTCTAGAGGTGAATTAAACCCAAGTAACTCACAGTATTTGAGGAGAGTAACTTCTAACTGTATATACTTCCCTTCCCAACTATTTCAAGGAAGGGGCATCATATTCTAGGGGCAACTCCAAGGGGTAACAAGTGGTAATGGGACCTACCCAAAATAATGTCTAATGACCCTATTTAACCCCTACCTTTTTCAGCTACAGTCCATTAAAGTCTAATAATAACATGGATTAACTACTTGTCATCCTGTGGATTATTTTTGTTACTCTTTTGTTTCTCCAGGCTGGTTTTTCTGTAGCTACCTCATATGGTATTCAAACTGCTATCCAAGTGGTGTTTTGTGCTTAAAATACACTTACCAAGCTTCATTGTGATATGTTAATGATTAAGGGAAATATTTCATTTTTATGCTTTATCTTGCATCTTTCGTGCCCCCATAGAAATAGTTGTGTGGGGGGGGTCAAACTGGGCCTTATTTATTTACAATATTTAAATATTGTATCCTGCCCTTTTTGAAAGAGTCAAATCCAAAACTCAATTTCACTTCCACAAGCTACTTCCTTTAAATGTTGTACAAGAAATTCCACGAGTCAGTCATTCATCATTTTGCAATCTACACATTAGCTGTTGTACAAATCATTATATTTTCATTGGGCTAGCTGTTCAGCATGCGAGTTCCTCCACTAGTGGTTACACAAATACTAAAAGAATAACACCATGCATTAGTATAGCATTGGATACAGTCCTTTAGGTGACTATAACTCTGTGATGCATTTTTCATAGTCTATCACCCTTTGAAAAAAGCGATAGAGACCATTTGTTTGAACTTAAAATTCAGTTACTTTCGGTACCGGTGTCGTAAATTTGAGTATTAATGCCCATGAGAGATATCATATTAAACAAGCAAACTGAGTCCTTACTGTTCCATTTTTCAAAACACACTTTAAACAAGCAAACAGAATGTGTTGTTTTTGTTGTGTACTTTCAAGTCATTTCCTACTTATAGTGACCCAAAGGTGAGCCTATCACAAAGTTTTCTTGGCAAGATTTGTTCAGAGGGGGGTTGCCTTTGCTTTACCTGCCTCTAAGGTGGAGAGAGTGTGACTTGTCCAAGGTCACCCGTTGAGTTTCTATGGCTGAGCAGGGATTAAAACCCTGGTCTCCAAAATCATAGTCCAATGCTCAAAGCACTGCACCATGCTAGCCATCAGGAAACAGAACACCTCACTTTATTTGGTTAATAACATAAGATCAGAAAAAAGATCAGGATGTTTGGTTATTCTATTAAATAACCTCTGAAAATGGGGTACTGTGAAGCAAGGACCAATGATCTTCCAAAAACAAGCTGCTGTTAGACCAAAACTAAAAGGGGGCACTTAAAGCATCAAGGAATAAATCCCTCAGGTATCCTAAAATGCTCTTCAGAAGACCCTTGCAAGACCTCGATGGGGGTCTTCCACATCATATAAATATAGTGCTATGATTCAAATTCAGCTGGTGCAGTTTGGTGAGGCACTAATGTGCTCTTGCTGAGGGTTCTACATACCAATCCTAGCCTAAATACCCTAAAGACACCAGATATCAACTGATCTTGGGCATTAAGCAGGGTAAATTAATACTTGGATGTGAGGCTGCCAATGAGACTGCCAATGACTATCAGTTGCTGTTAGCTGTATTTCAAAGGAAGGAACTGACAAAACAACCTCTAAGTATTTGTTGCCTAAGGAAACCCTATGAAATTCATGGGGTCACTGTAGGTTGACAGGTAACTTGAAGGCACATACATACAAAAACTACAAACTCCAGGATTCCATAGGATGGAACCATAGTGCTGTATTTGTGTAATGTGTCCCAAGTTCCTGAAACAGATCAGATCAATTTGTTACAGAGAGAAAGGCCATATAAACAGGGTGCTCCTTCAGTATGTCAGTCTAGTCATGTTTGTGTGCTATGTCTTACAGGTTATTTCAAGGTCAGCCAGGGATAAACGAATCAAATTCAAATTAGAACTGCATTGTTTTATGAATCCTCTAATCAAAGACTATTCCAAACTGTAGTTGGTTTGGCTTTCAAAGAAGCCTGGGGGTCATCCCTATTCTGCCTTTGTTTGTAGGTCCAGTACATGATTTATAAAATCTATAAACCTCAGTGAACTAATCTGAAGACTGTCAGATGATCACTTCCCCTATTAATTTTTAACATAAGATAGCCACTTAACTAGCAATATTCTTCACAATGGTTATTTTTATTCATTATTCTAAAATCAGATGGATGCTTGAACCAGCAAATGAGACTCATCCAGAGCTAATTTGGACACATATGAAATTCCTTGCCCAGAGATCCCAATTCTTCTTTTGAATTTGCCTTTGGCAATCTACAGTGGGGCAACGCTAAGATCTCAATTTGAAATAACAAGTTCCTCACAAAACCACAAAGGAATTTCAAAAATAAATGGGGAAATATTCTAATGTTATACAGGTACAACAGATTAACCAGGGATAAATCATCAGTAGGTACATAAGCTGAGGAGAACAGAAAACTTTAAGACCAGATATGTTTAAATGTGGAGAGAGTTCTCCAGAAATAAAATTCCAGGAAACCCATAGCAGATCAAAAACTTGTTCTGAAACAGTTGGAATGGAGAGGTTGGATAATTATATATTAGCTTGTTAAGCAGAAATATTAACAGACATTCAGGTGTGCTCACAGCTGCTTTGTTCAACCATTTTAAAAAGCAAGTAAAGATTCCTAATTCATCCAAACCAAAATACTACACTTAACAGAATGGAAAAGATCCAGGATATTAAACCAGTCTCAAACTGCTTTTTGGTATCCTGGTCCATTCCAAAAGTGACAACCAGTTCTGGCAACTTGGGAAACCAGAGTTACAAAAAGACATTTTGGTTTGTTTGCAGGCTCACACAGATTTGAGGCTATATCCATGGAGGAATGGCTTTTTCTATGTCTTTGCTAATTCAGCCAATATATAATCAGCAAAAACACAGCCAGAGAGAAGAGCCTGTTTCTAACCTGACTGCCTTCATAGACCCATAGTTTAATGCATTAAATTCCCTGAAATCATTTTGATATGATTACCCACAACATATAACCATTGGGTGCTGTTGGCATATGCACAGCTATCTCTCTTCTAAGCAAATGCAATTGGAAATCAGCAAAGACTTTTCGTTGTTCCTACTATGCCCCAGTGAAGCATGCCAAAAATCTTACACCACTAGGATTGCAACTTCCCACACAGTAGGATTGTGTCAGCTGGTGAGAAGTCTTTTGGGTACAGGCCAAGATAGATCAGCTATGTAACCCGTAACTAGTTGCCTGGGAAAATGTTGCTAGGTACTTCAAAGAGAAAGTTGCTTGCATTCACTCAGAAGTTGACACCACACTTATTACAGAGCCTAGGACAGTGATGGTGAACCTTTTAGAGACCGAGTGTCCAAACTCAGTGGCATTCCTGCATCGGGGGTCACCTGGTGCCAGGGGCAGTATTTCTGGGACGGGACTTCTCCCAGCTTTCCAGGGTGGGAGGGTTGGAGAAACAGGGCACTCCTTTCCTTCACCCCTCCGACTCTGGAAAGGCTTTCCTCTGGCATTTCCAGGATGGGAAGGGTGGAGAAATGGAGTGCTCCTTCTCCCTCACTCCTCCTGCCTTCTGCCATGACAGAGGCGATGGCACATGTGCCCTCTCTGGCACACATGCCACAGGTTTGCCACCACGGGCTTAGGAGGTATCCAGTGCACCATCTGGTCAGTTTTTATGGGATCAGTTTCAATTATGAGGCCTGTTGGCAAGACTCTTGAAGCAGTTTGTCCCACCACATGTAAGCCTGACCCTTGCCCAGCTTGGCTGATTAAATGTAGCAGGGATGTATTGACCAGATGGGTCCAGAGGTGCTAAATGCCTCCCTGCAACAGGGGGAGGTGCCTGCTTCTTTGAAGAAGGTTGGAGGGAGCCTTTCCTGAAGGGGACATCCGTGGACCCAAGGTATATGTGACCTATCACCCTATTGCAAATATCTCCTTTTGGGGCAAGATACTTGAACATATCATGGCTACACAACTTCCAGTGTTCTTGGAGGAAACAGATTATCTGGCTCCATTTTAGTCTGGTTCAGGCTAAATTATATCATTGAAACTTACTTTGTAGTTCTGATCATCAACGTTATCCAGGGGAAAACACAGGGAGTGTTACCCTGTTGTTTTTCCTGAATCTCTCAGTAGATTTTGATTCCATTGATCATGGTATCCACCTGGACTGGCTATATGCGATGAGAGTAGGAGGTCCTTGGTGGTCATTATTTTTGCTTTCTTTATGTTCACCATTAAGCCTGCCTTAGCACTTTCTTCTTTGATCTTCCTTAGTAGGTGTTCCAGGTCTGTGAGGTTTTCTGCTAGTACTATGGTGTCATCTGCATATCTTAAATTGTTGATATTCCTTCCTCCTATTTTCACTCCTCCTTCTTCTGTGTCCAAGCCTGAATATGTTCTGCATACAAGTTAAACAGATAGGGTGAAAGGATGCAGCCTTGTCTGACTCCTTTGTCAATTGGGAACCATTCTGTTTCTGCGTGGTCTGTTCTGGCAGTAGCCTCTTGTCCTGAGTACAGAATCCTCATCAGGACTATCAGATGTGTTGACACTCCCATGTCTTTAAGGGCATTCCATAGCTTTTCATGATCTATGCAGTCAAAGGCTTTGCTATAGTCTATAAAGCACATGCTGATTTTCTTTTGGAATTCCCTGGTGCACACCATGAGCCATCGTATGTTTGCAATGTGGTCCCTTGTGCCTCTTCCTTTCCTGAATGCCACTTGGACCTCTGGGATTTGTCTTTCCATATATGGTTGGAGTCTATGGGGCTCTGCAGACAGCGCAAAGTGCCGTCTTGGAGCCAGGGAAGGGGAGGAGCAGCCAGACGCCGGACGCCCCAACCCCTTCCTGAGAATGTCATCAGAGCACGCACTGTTGCACACAGTGAGTGCTCTGATGACGTCCTCACGGCACAGCATTTTTACATACTGTGCTGGAAGAGGTGCAAAAGAGTCGCATGGGTGGGTTGGGGCTGAGGCATGGGACAGCCTCGGCCCTAATCCTCCCCCATGGCCACCTGTCTGCATCCCTCCTGAATTTCAGAATTTTGAGCATGATTTTGTTTGCATGGGAGATCAGGAGCCCTGGTGGCACAGTGGTTAAATGCCTGTACTGCAGCCAC
>CM034703.1:55021357-55031873 GCA_020142125.1 Phrynosoma platyrhinos | reverse complement strand
TCTATGGTGTAGTTCATGGACTTCCCTTCACAATGGCAATATATGCACTTCCTAGGCCAGCAGTGGTCAAATTTCCCCACTCTCAACCCCAAACCATTTGAACTTTTCTAGGCAGCTTGGAAGAATTTGTAATAAGCCATTTGTTCTACAAATTAAAGTCTCTGTGGGTGTGTGTGTGTTTGTGTGCAAGCACACATGTGCATGTTGCCTTATCTTTATAATGCCATGAATATGTCTAGTTTTATGAGTGAAACTCAGTGATGTCAGGTGTAACATCTGCCATCTTCAGCCTCAAGACAGGTTCAGCACTCATCATGCTTCTGAACTGGGACTTTAGGGTAGTAAGATCAGCACCCTGTTAACAATGTACAGTAATCTGGTCTTGGTCAATATGGCATTGATCTCTACATCATCAAAGGTCCTTTCACACTACAGAATTAGAGCACTGTGATTCCATTATAAGTGCCATGCTTCCATACTGTGGAATCCTAGGATCTGCAATTTAGGAAGGGGGATTTAAAATTCTCAATCAGATTGCTCTACTGGCTCACTAAGATACATATACCAGAGAACCATTCACACTACGGAATTATAGCACTATGATTCCTCTTTAACTGCAATGCCTTCATCCTATGGAATCTTGGGAGCTGGAATCTATTGAATCTTGGGAATCTTGTAGTTTGGAGAGGCACTAGAGTACTATGAGAATTCTAAATGTCCCTAAACAGGAGTCTATTATATAGAACCATGGTTGTTAATGTGGAATAATAGCACTATTAGGGTGCTATTATTCCATATAATGTAGGGTGAATGGAGTACTGCAGGTACACCCTGAATCTTGTTTGCTGTAACTACTGCTGACTGCATTTTTGTGGATGTCAGCCTGCTTGGAAATACAAATACCCAATTTAGTCATGCTCAGACCCTTGGTATCTATCTCCCCCCTCAATTCCATTTTCACTTTAGGCTCACACTTTTGGCAACCTATGTACAACCAAGGTTGTTACTTACTTTTTAGTAAGTTGAAATAACTGCCACAATTCCTGCCCAGTTCAAAGCTTAGACAGATGAATTTTTAAGGTGATTTTAAAAGCAAAAACAAAAACACACCCCCTATACAGACATTTTCCAGAGCTTGGAATTAAGTCATATATTTACTCATTAAGTCATTAATTCACTATTTTTTCAAGTGATTTCACCTGATTTTCCAGATTCCACAATTAATGCTGACGTCAACAATATACTTCATTGACCTAGGTTGTTAGAATGTAATTGAATGCATTGAACTAGGCTGCCTCTCTCTCTCTGGCTGCTGCCACACTGCAGAATTAATGCAGTTTGACAATGTTTTAACTGTCATGGCTTAATCCTGGGAATCCTGGGATATGAAGTTTGTGGTGTCACCAGAGATCTCTGACAGAAAAGGCTAAATATCCCACAGAACTACAAATACCATGGCATTGAGCCATAGCAGTTAAAGCAGTGTCAAGCTGCATTAATTCTGCAGTGTAGAAGCAACCTCTGTCGTATTCAGTAAAGCAGAAAGACTTGCTGCCTCTGAAGAAGAAATGTTAGAATAAGAGAAAATGTGTCACATGGCACTAGATTGTGATTTCTTGAAGAAGACACCAGAAAGGAAGGGCAGGGAAGCAGAGAACTTTCTGAAGCCCAAGTCAAATAGCTGAATTTGTGGAGCAGAAATGACACTAGGGGGGGAAGGAGAATGGAAAAGAAGAAAAAAGTGAATTTCCAATGTTTAACACCATAAAATTAATTTTCAGACCTAACATCCCAAGGCCTGAGTTTTTCCTTAAGAATATTTAAAGGAGACCAGATCTCAAACCTGGTTTGCAGAGGAGGGGATATTGTTGGAATGAGTTCTTTTAGAGTACAACAGCAAACATGTCTATTTGTTTCAATTGAACTTTTAAATATCAGTGGGTAGAGGACTGCAGACTAAGAAATTCTCTCACAACCTACAATTTTTGTATTCTCATAAGTTAAATGTGGAAAAACACAGAAAAGAAAGCATTGTCTTTCGTTAATGTAAAAGCAACAAGTCACCATCATATTCCATCTACTAGATTGCTTTTATAAATTTCAAAGATCAACAGCAAGTAGCAGGGGACATTAAATAAGCACTTAATAAATTGTGCTTGTCTCAAGGGAAGGATCCAACTTTAATTTAGAAAAAGAAATGTCCTTTGTTCCATCCCTTTTCTTAATAAAAGCTTGGGTTTTCACCTTTGCTCACTCTGTGTCAAAGCTTAATTCTACCATCACCAATTGAGATAACCATCTGTTTTCTATTTTCGTTTTGGTTTAATTGGGGCAAGGGAGCTCCATGCCCTTCTGAAAGGGTAGGTCAAGCCAGGTTTTATTATTCATATTATTTTACAGAGTTGTTATGTTTTCCACTTAGATCATCTGCAGAAATCTCTGAATAAGAGACTAGCCCAACATTCTATGCGTCACATATAAAGCAGCTTTTCAGTATAACTAGGCTATAAAAATTGGATTTCTAGAGTGCCAATCATTACTTTGGTTGGATGGTGCAGAATAAATGCCCATATTGTGCCCCTTTTGAGAAACAGAAAAAATACTTTAAATTTATTGACTTCTGACAAGAGTTGGGAACCTAATTCTCTAACTGTGGTTTTGTGAGCTGCATTCACCACCGCAGGTTGCCCTCTTTTATCACACCAGTCATTTACCACAGGCAAGCTATCATATTTTCAGCCACTAAAGAATTTAATGGATCTTAAACAGATGAAGTAAAATTATCCAAAGAAACATTTGAAAATCCCATCTGACAGCATATGGCTTTGCTGAAAAGGAAAGATCAATAAGCCAGAAGGAGAACCATGTGGCTTCTAGATGAGATGTCACCACCAACAAACTTGGAACAGAGCTGCAGAGATGTGAGCTTTGGCTTCGGGATTCAGGCACCACATGTGTGGATAACTATGGCCCCATTCAGTCATTTCTCTCTTGCGCAGTAAGCAATCATGTGAATGGGAAAGTGGGGTCCACTACACTTCTTTCAGGCTCTCTCCCATTTCCTCTCCCCACACTCCTCACATTGAAAGCAATGGGGAACCCATCATATGTATATAGGCTTTCCTGTGATTAGGAACCCTAACTTTTTCAAGTATTGAGAAATCCTGATAAGAGAATCCTAAATTAACAAGAGTTTTCACAGTTCGGGACTTATTCTGTGCAAAATTTGCACATGATTGTTGGTTTTTGTCTGTGCAGAAAAATCTATTTCCTGCACAGAAAAAGCTGTGATTGGAGGCTTGTTCTGTGCAGAATTCACACATGTTGTTTGGCACAGAAGATGCTGTTTTCTGAGCAAAACAACTGCATATACATTTTGGCAGAGTAAGTCCCAAATTGTGAATAGTCTTGAAAACTGCGTAGTTTTAGAAAATGTTCTTGCAATGGGAAGAAAATTGCATAGACTATTTTTTGCTTTCTTTGAAAAGAATATTAATGAAGATTTTCTAATGTATTGTAATCTTGGGGAGGGTTGGAAAGAATTATTTCACAGGTTTTTATATAGCTCTCTATCAGGGGACTATTGACACAGACCTGCAGCATGGTATTTCCTGGCCTTAGGAAAGAGAGATCCAGGTTGTAATTAAGGAGACAATGCTTTTTTAGTTTTTGCTAAGGACTGAGGAGGAGAAAGAGGAAGATTTCAGTGTCCACAATCACAATCATATGTATTATCCCTGCACAGCTGACATCCTAATACTCTGACCTAGTGACTTTCTAAATTCAAATTTCAGGCTTAGAAAATAAACAATAATTGTGGAGCTGTATTTGGTATTAAGATTCAACATGTTGTAGTGATTTGAGTGTTGGTCCAGGACTCTACTCTACCATGGAAACCCACTGTGTGACCTTGGGCAGGTCACACTCTCTCAGCCTCAGAGGAAGGCAATGGCAAACCCCCTTTAAACAAGTCTTGCTAAGAAAACCCCATGATAGGATTGTCATAGGTTGGAGTCAACTTGACAGCACATATCAGCTTCAACAATTTAGTATTATTTGCACAATTGAATTTAATAATTGAATAATTGTATATCCAATTGAATATTTTATGCCCCTGTTTTTCCCCAAAAAATCCCTTCCCTAAGTATTATTTTATGCAATACCATCAATATCTTTTAAAAGGTAAAGCAATAGATGTTTTCATGTTGGGACGCAGCCTCATCCACACGCTTATATGGGCAGCCTGTCTGCTATTAATGCATTGAACGTCACTGTGTAAAATATGCGTTTTAATTATTGTCATTTTTTCATTTTTTTAAAATATGTTTTTCAGTGAATGTTGTGGCAATGCTTCAGGAATTCTGGGAGAATAAACAGAAACAGAAAGGTGTATTTTCAAGTGAAGGAACCGTGGTGTATGAGTCACTAAACTCACCTGGGCCTCCCTTTGTGAGTTATGTCACCCTCCCTGGAGGAAGCTGCTTTGGGAATTTTCAGGTAAGAACACATGCTAGAACATATAATGGAAAGGCATGTACTGTGGCAATAAATTCAGCCTGATTGCCATGGCTATCCATCCCCTTCTCCTAATTCTAAAATGTTGGAGCTCTCAATGAAGTTGACATGACATGAAACAGGTTCAACTATACAAAAGGAAGCATATCTTTACCATAGCACATATAGTAGCTTGTATAGATGTGTGGGTCAATTGAAAGTATTCATTTTCCACCTCCAAGATGGCTTGCAAGTAACATCCAGAGACATTACATGTACTGTAAGGAGAGAAAAAAGAAAGAGATGAGAAGTTGGTTATTTTCTAATATGTCTTGGAATTAAAAAGAAACACACTTGGGGATGAACTCTTGAGGTGGGAAAGAAAACTTTGCAACTGGTGTCAAAAACTGCCAGAAAATACTCCAAGTCAACAGAAATGTTGATTGCATTTAAAAAAAAAATCCTGAAATTTACAGTCATAAATACTGCAACCTCCCAACACATTTATGCTTTCTGCAAGAACCTGATAATCATATTAAATTTCACAGCCAGCATGGGCAACTATATAAGGAGGGGGCCAATTCTCCCCCTGTGCATACCTAATGGCCAGCACTGGCACATTTTGGGTACATTTTGGCCCATTTTGGCAAATTTGAGGGAAAGGTGGGGCTCTGAGAGATAGATGAAAGCAAATGACTGCATTTGTAGGTGATTTGGGGGGCTTTGGGACAGTTTTCAGGCAAAGCATCACACAAGAATCTGCCCAAAATATTTAAAAGCAATCTGGGGTGGCTTTGAGGAGGTTCTAAGGAGTTGAAGAAAGCAAACAGCTACACTTGCCAGCAGTTATAGAGCATTGGACCGCTTTAAAATTTACCCAAAAATCAATCTGAATTTTGAAAAGAAAAAAAAAAAACATTGGGAGGGTCGTGGGCCTTTGGAAGGCTTCTGGGGATGTGCTTAGGAGTCCTGAATGCTGCAAGTAAGAACAGAAATATTTTTAACAAGCGACCTCCTTTTTAAAATGTGTGTCCCTTACATTTGCTTGTATTCATATTTCAAGGCTTTTAAAGTATTTTATTAAGAAAGCCTCAGAAGGGCAATAAACAGTCTTGATTCAAATTAGATAGAATTTCTCAAACTTACAAGATAGCTTTGAAATGTTTGGAACGAAGTAATGCTAGGGCAGCCAACATTCATTCTCTCTATCTCACTTCTTAAAATAAAATATGAGAAAGACACAGTGGAAATGTGCTGTGGTAAATTTGCTGTGTTATTTTCTATAAAATTATGTTACTACCTTGTATACTGTCATCACTGTATAGTATTTCACTCTGCTTTGCCAATACTTGCAAATGCATCAATACTCATTCCTATTTTTTCTTGTCACATAATCAAATGTCTCCCTGGTGCACTACAAAAGAATTGATGATGCACTTTTAATGCTATTAGGGTACGTGGCATATCCATTATGCTTAGCTTCAGTTATCAATACTTGCCTTTCAGCACCAACATACCTCTAGTTGTGCCTCTGAAAACATATTGGAGGCATTTGATAGGATAAACCCCTATCTTCTCTTCAGATGGATGCCCTGAAGGCTTCTGTAGATTGATCCTTTCAGGAAAATATTAAGAGAGAACAGATGAGTCTAATAGCAAAGAGAAATTTCCAATGCAAGAAATGTTACTGGAAATGATTAGCAGAGCTACCAAGGGAAAAGCTGCTGATATGTTAGACGATAAACACACATGCTTCCCATGTACAAGTAGGACAAATGCAAACTTCTGGTAAACCTGGTGGCTTACATCCTAAGTTTTTAATGACAATCATGGAAGGGAAATTTCCTCATTCTTTTGTGTTCCCCTACAACCACCTCAATTTCCAACCTTCTCTGGAAGCCCTCCTGAGCCATGTGGGATAGGATGTAGCAAAACCTACAGTGGGATGGAATACACCAGAAATTACAGCCAGCTCTTTGTATCCATGGGGGTTCTGTGCTGAACACCCCTACGGACAGCAAATTTTGTGAGATCTCAAGTCCCACTCTACTCAATGGCAGCACCATGAGTATTCGACCACATTGGCACAGCTGCATGCATGCACCACCATTGGGGAGAACAGAGCGGGGCCATCCATGGATGCTCCAGTCCACAAATAGCAAGCTTGCAGAGGGGAAGAGCCAACTGTACTGTATCTTAATAACCCAAAATGTTTTCAAAGAACAACTTAATAACATCACAATTCCTATTATGCATTCTTCCTGCTAATTCATTATGTTGGACTCTACACATCATAGAATCATAGAATCATAGAATCATAGAATCATAGAGTTGGAAGAGACCGCACGGGCCATCCAGTCCAACCCCCTGCCATGCAGGAAATCCAAATCAAAGCATCCCCAACAGATGGCCATCCAGCCTCTGCTTAAAGACCTCCAAGGAAGGAGAATCCACTACACTCCGAGGGAGTGTGTTCCACTGTCGAACAGCCCTTACTGTCAGGAAGTTCTTCCTAATGTTGAGGTGGAAACTCTTTTCCTGTAGCTTGCATCCATTGTTCCGGGTCCTGTTCTCTCGAGCAGCAGAAAACAAGCTTGCTCCCTCCTCAATATGACATCCTTTCAAATATTTAAACAGGATTAAAACAGTGCTGGGGAATCCTTTGGCATTCCCAGTGTTTTGAACTTCAATTTCCAGAAGCCAGTATGGTTATTGGTGAGAGATTATGGAAGCTGTAGTCCAAAACACCTGAAATAACAAAGGTTATCCCTTAAATAAAGGGTAGGTAATTGTATTACAGATTATAAAATGTGAACATCATTTGAATGGCTCTTCTTTGATATATTACAAGCTAGTCACCCTTGGCTTGTGGTCTCCTATGTCTGTTCATAGGAAGAGATGAAGAGGATGCCCTCTGTATCACTTGAAATGTCAAACAAATCAAGAAAGGAGTCCACTGGAAACAACAAATTGTTATGGTCAATTCAACTTAGTCAAATGAAATCTGAGCTTTAAGATATTTGATCAGTTTTTCTAGCTTCCAGTCATGACACTTCATAGAATTACAGTTTGCCCTCTGTATCCATGGGGGTTCCGTTTCGGACCACCACCACCCCACTAGATACCAGATATCACAAGACCACTAGTCCCATTATTTTCTATAGCAGGGGTAGGCAACCTTTCCCCTTTATGGGCCGGGGGACTTCAGCTTCCAGTAGCCTCAGCCATGTTGGCCAATAGTCCCATGTTGGCCAACAGCTCCTGGGATTCTGGGAGCTGAAGTCCCTCGGCCCTTAAAGGGGAAAGGTTGCCTACTCCTTCTCTATAGAGATGAGATGTGCACATGACCGCATTAGTGCAGCTGCATGCACGCACTGCCAATGAGGATAATGGGGCAAGGCCATCTGTGTATGCCTCAGTCCATGGGTGGCTAGCCCACTAATATGGAGGGCTGACTGTAGATATATCCAAGAGCAATTGTAGTCTTGCATTCAGAGAATTCTGTAGTTGTCTGTGCTGTCCACCCATTTCCACTGGCCAGGATTCTATACTAGGGTTGTGTAATATAAACCTGTGCATGTGGAGTTATATGTGAAATGTGCTATGCATCCCTTGTGTTGAATGTGCAACCAAAGGAGTACTTTTTAAATTAAATTGTTGTTTTGTGCCTTCAAGTTGTTTTTTACTTATGGCAACCGTAAGGCGGAGTCACCTTATCACCTTATCACAGGGTTTTCTTGGCAAGATTTGTTCAAAAGGAATTTGCTTTTGCCTTCCTCTGAGACTGAGGGAGTGTGGCTGCCAGATTAAGCAAGGAAAGGTGGACACTCATCAGTCAAGGGTGCACATCTGCATTAGAAATGGTACCATATGTGCATTTCTATGACCTTAAACTAAAAACGAAAATGTACATTTAGTTACTTTCACAGGAGAACGTACATATGCACAAGTCTTCAGAATAACCAGAATACATATGCACAAGTTCTGGTGCTAGATGTGATTTGAAAAAGGGGATGTGGTGGTTAGTTGGACCCCTGGAGAACCTACAGTAGCTGGCCCAAAGTGCTTCGATGTATCAGGGGCCTGCAGGACAAAGTAAAAGAAAAAATATTTTTCTTTCAAGGCAGTGCTCTTGCCCTGAGATTTCCTATCATCATCCTGAGCAACAAAGAAGAGAGACTAGGCCTTATGATTCAGGGCCATGCCCTGTGACCTGGCAACCATCTCTCTAGGGAAGAGCTGTTGCTCCACATTTTCAACATCTTACCTTCCATTGGAGGATACCTGATAGGCTTTAGCATTACAACCTTAAATACAGTATTTGCCACCACTGCATTTTTTTTAGCACATGTGTTTCAGAGACTTGCATTCAAGTTCTTTTTTTATGGTTTAAACATGAATATGATATTGGTTTTGTATATAGTCAGCCTCCATATCCACAGATTTTTTTTATCCATGGATTCAACCATCCATGGATAGAAAATATTACAAAAGAATACAAATTCCAAAAACAAACCTTAATTTTGCTATGTTATTGAATTTAATGAGACTTGAGCATCCATGGATTTTGATATCCATGGGGAAGGGGTCCTGGAACCAAACCGCAGCAGATACTACAGGCCCAAAGTATTTGTACTTAAATTAGGCTGATACTTAGATATTGTCTACATTAGGAGTAATTTTTAAAGTTGCAAACATATAAGGGATTTGTTTGTTATTTGTTTGCTCTTTGTTTCTTTTATTTCTTTGTGTTTGCTCTTGTTAGTTGGTCTCAACTTGTGTGTGTGTATCAGTCACCCATGAAGTATGGCTCAGTGCATCTGTATATCTATATAATTCCAGTATTCCTCTGATGCCATTTGTATCAGGACACAGTGATTACAGCTAACAATGAAATGGTATTTTGCTTCCCAGTAACAGTAAAAGAGGGCAACTTGAGGCCTATCTGATAAATTTCTGGCTCCCCTTTGGTTGAACTCTGATGTCAACCCACTCATAACTTGAGCATATGTTTTTGCTTTTCTTACCAATAGGAATGTCAGTGATCAAGTATTTATTTAAATATAATGAATAGGTTTAATATATCTCTAATTAACAACAAATGAATGTATACAGCTTTTAAGAACTGGATGTAGTATCTGAGGGCTTAAGCAGGAGGAAAAATGTCTAAACCAAAACTCAGCCAATACTATCATAAATATAAAGTTTCTTATATTTTATCAGAATTTGTAGGCACCTGTGTAGGATGCCAGAGAAACATCTGATTTCGGCTCAGTCTTGGGATTGTATTCATATGTTTGTGGCTTGTACAGGAGAAGTTGCCACTGTGTCAGACTTTATCAGCTATAATTTTAAAAAATCACAAAAATTCATTCTGTGTTGGGGCCCTAAGAAAAGATTTAATTGTTCTTCAAATCATCCAGAAGTTATTTGTAAAACATTTCCCAGTAACTTAGTATATTCCTAGAGGCCTAATAAATTAAACCAAAATTGAAACAAATCTAAAAATCTAAATCCAAATCCCACATGTTATGAGACGCTGGCTTGGAAATTCACCAGTGTCAAAAGAAAAGTCATTATCATTTCGCAAAGGGATCTTGTAGCACCGTTGAGACTAATTGTGTGAAAGAAGTTGTAGCATAAGCTTTTGTAGACTTGGGGCCTTTGCAAACTGCCAGAAATAGTGCAAACTGAGTCCACTTTTAGGGTTAGGGTTAGTGCTAGGGAATCATGGGAATTGTTTTTTTTTTTTTCTGAGACATTGAGCCTTCTCTGTCAGAGAACTCTGGTGCCACAATAAAATACAGTTCCCATGATTCCCTAGTACTAAACCTAACCCTTAACGTGGACTCAATTTGCACTATTTCTGCCAGTCTGCAAAGGCCCTTGGTCTACTTGAGTTTAGATTGAAATTAGGTGGGTGTTCCACCTCAATTAAAATACATGTCTGTTTAGCCAGGCATTTTCTTTCATTTTTCCTGTAGTTACCTCTGTTTTTTAATGAATGCTTCTATGGGTTTTA